>VONZ01000347.1:0-312500 GCA_012976165.1 Labeo catla
CCACAGTGTTGACATTAAGAGTAAATGCACAAAAAGTTGGTGAAAACAGTTTTTATGTTTACTAATTAACTTTTCAATGAATTGGACGTCTCTACCACTCAAGAAAAACATATGAATGATGACATTTTGGAATATGGACCTTTGTATTTCACCACACTGTAAGTAGTTTGATTCACTGTTTTCGACACAAGCCTTAAAAAATACAGATACAAAAATAAGCAGGCTCCGTTTAGGATGCATGTTTTGCTGACTATTTTTCAGAAGAAAACTCTTATCTCAGTCATTTCCACTTTAAACATGTTCCTCTTTTTAATACATAAAACATTCTCTGGACCACAAAAACAGTCTTAAGTATCACAGGTAAATAAATTGACCCTTATGACTGGTTTTGTGGTCCATGGTCACACATCATCTCACATCATCTCAAAATGATATTATTGCTAAAGATTAGAGCAGTATTTGTTTTAAATTAGAATGACTATTGTTTTGTGATTTATTAAGCAGTCAAATTGTCTTTTAATTTAAACAAAAACATTGATTTTGATTGGCCAGTGCTGTCATCATGTGGTCAAATTATTTCAAACTCCATATGAATAGCGACATTTTGGATTCTGACCTTTGTATCTCACCAAACTGTAAGTAGTTGGATTCACTGTTTTTGACACAGGACTTTAAAAGAACAGAAGCAAAAATAAGCAGTCATTGCTTAGGATGTGTGTTTTGCTGACTATTTTTCAGAAGAAAAACCTTATCGCAGTCATTTCCACTTTAAACATGTTCCTCTTTATTAATACATGCAGCAGTGTGTGATCACTCTATTCCATTCTCTGTTTTTATGGCACATATCACAGTCCTGCAGAGCATATCATCTCAAAAAGATATTATTACTAAAGATTAGAGAAGTATATGATATTTGGCCTTTGTGTGATACTTGATTTTGATTGGCCAGTGCTGTCATTATGTGGTCAAATTATTTCATGTCTCTGGTGTCACTCCACACAGCATCTTCTCACATAATAATATAAACCCTCATCAACATTTCAAGCAACTTCATTTTTAAGTAGTTTTGTGTCCTGTTGGTATTTATTTTGTGAAAATATTGATAGTACAATGTTCCTAATTTTTTCAAATAATATGCAATGTACTCTACAATTAGGGCTCCAGAAATGGATGTTTTGACTTTATACACCATAAGTTAATGTTCATAGTGAAGGATAAATAGAATGGAGATTTAAATATTTTTTTTCTTTATATACTGCTTCTGTTAATCTTAACCTGCTCTATATTCATTTTAACTTACAATTTAACTGTAGGTAACCCTAATAAACTAATTTAATGTTATTATTAATGAATTACTTTTTTCTTTAAATAAAAATATCTCAATATGACGGGCTTTTGACATTACCAGTAAATGCATGGAAAGTGGGATGAAACGGTTCGTTTGTTGGCTAATTAGCTTAATTACTGTACACTGTACTAATTAACTCTACATACCTTATCACTCAAAAAAATAAATAAATAAATAAATAAGTAAATAAAAATAAATAATAATAATAATAAAAAAAATCACGAGATTCACAAGATTTTAGATCCAGACTGTTGAATTTCACCAAACAGTGAGTCAGCTAGTTTACATCATTTATATCAACGTCAACATTAGCTAACGGTTTGTACAGTTTTAATGAGTGTGTAAGGGGAAGTGTATGAGATCTCAGGTCCTGCACCTGGTAACCATTTCTTTTAAATTCTTCATTTTAGTCACTATTTTCACATCCTTGTTTATTTTAAACGGTCCTGCAGTGTACTAAAATAAGCTGCATTACTATTTCAATTAATATCATCTCATAAATGCATAATATTCATTTAAAATCAGCAAAATGTTGTTGAAAGTGTTTTTGGCATGTCACACCACAGCATATTACAACTTCCCAAAAAGCATTAAATGATCCGAAAATAGTTCTCATCAGCTTTGAAAGTTAAAGACTTGATTGTCATCACTCACAAATCTTACACAATGTAACAATTTAAAATTCAAAATAAAACTTTGCAGATTTAATAACATGTAAAAATGTAAATATAAAGCAATATATAGGAAATATCAACTGATTGATCATTTATATCATTACCAAATGTAAACTATCCTTGTCCAGCTCTTTATACTATACATACATTATTAATATAGATACATACATTACAAACAAACAATAATATATTATAAATTAATATTATGAATGTCTGTAAACAGTTGTTTATATGTAAATGGAATGTAAACAAAATTGACTTGCAATTCCTGCGTTTATTTACTTGCTAAATTGCTATTTGTAGTCTGACATCAGTGTTTATTTAATTTATGAATTCCCATGTGTGACAGGAAGTCTTGACCAGCTTTACATAGAGTTGGTCATGATGTTTCACAACTTAACCATATTTGAAATGTTGGTGAAATCTGATAGAGTTAGTGATTAAAGTTAGTGATAAAGTGGTATAAAGTCTTGAACGTTAGAGAAGAAAACATTTACTGGCATAATTGTGAGTCGAATCATCACAACGTGAGTCATGATTGCTTATATAGAGTTATTTATATGATTTTAAAGACTTTTTGTACTTTTAAGTGATGCTAAAACAGTATTTATTTAGTTGTGTATTTGTAATCATAATTCAGCTTTGGTGGTAATAGAGATGCATTGATCATATGTTAATTTATTTGTCAAGTTTCTTATCTGACACAACACTTTAAAAATGATTATTTTTTAAAAATGATATAATTTTACACTGATAATATGTGATATTAGCAGAAAAAAACAGGCACTTCAGCTCAATCACAGCAATGGAGGATTATTAATATATTTTGAAATTTCAGATGTGGGTGGTTTCTCTGGTCTTCTACTACCTGACCTTGATCCTCGGTGTTCCTGGAAACACAGTTGTTGTGTATGTTGCTGGATTGAAGATGAAGAGGACCGTTAATACAGTTGGGTTTCTCAATCTAGCGATTGCTGATCTCTTGTGTTGCCTCTCCACTCTTTTCTACGTGACCAGGAGCGTTTTTGCTCATCACTGGCTGTATGGATCCATCATGTGCAAGATTTTATACTTTGTTATGTTCATCACCATGTTTGCCAGTGTTTTCACTTTGACCTTGATTAGTCTGGATCGCTTTACTCAGGTGATCACACCGGTTTGGGCTCAAAATCATCACAGTCTGTTAATTGCACGACTGTCCTGTGTAGCGGCCTGGGTTCTGGCTTCAGTTCTTAGTCTGCCTTTCATGATGTTAAGAGACACTTACACAATACATAACACAACACACTGCCTGCCTTATCAACTTGATGATGAGAATTATAAAATGTATGGAAAGTTCACCATCATCAGATTTGTGTTTGGCTTTTTGGTTCCTCTCATATGCATCACAACATGCTATGGATTCATCGCACGCAAGTTAGGCAGGAGTCATTTTTACTCTGGACGAGCGTTTCGTATAATGTTGGCTGTAATCGTGGCCTTTTTTCTGTGCTGGTTGCCGTATCACACAGTGTACTTGATGATAATGTACGGAGAACAATCACATTATTTGATAGCTTTGAAAGTGTATCCACTGACCATCTCTTTGGCGTATTTCAACAGCTGTCTGAACCCCATTCTGTATGTTTTCATGGGGCAGGATTTTAAGAGCAATTTTAAACTTTCTCTAAGACGTGTTTTTGAAAGAGTTTTCTCTGAAGAGGGAACATAAATGTCACAAACCACCCAGTCACTGCAAATGCAGTCAGTGTAGTGAAGGTACTCATTTATTCAGTTTTCTGATTGATTTGTGAGCAAGTGGTCTAACACTTATTCATGATTTCTGAGTTTTTTCCCCTCTATTTTTTTATATATTTTCAGTGATTTGTAATAAACCGTTGCCAAAGTCAAAAACCAGCATAATGGAATAACATGCTTTACTTTTTTGATTGCTATTAGCTTAAAAAAAAAGTTTGTAATATTTCACTAATAATGGCATGTGTGGTGTTTCTACATCGGTATGTTTAAATGTATAATGATTGAAAGGTTCATTAAACAGTCAATTCACTTGTAATTTGAATTTTTCATTTTGAGTAGAGATTGTTCATAATTAGTGCAAATAGTTTTCTCATCCAGTAGTTCAATTGTACTAATAGAAGTGTTCTCTAGGACAAATTATTTAAATGCTAAACATATTTAAATACTTACAATTCAGATATAATGCTTTTAAAGCAAAAGCAAGAAAAAAAAAAAAAAGAGACACAGACACATTTGCTGACAGTTGCCCAACTCTAAAATGTACGGAGTGAGTGCAAAAAAAAAAAATCAGGGTGGGAGGAAAAATAATTTTCAGATTGTTTTGCGTTCTCTCGCAAAGATTTTTGCGTTTCCTCGCAAAACTTTGCGTTCTCTCGCAAAACCAGTTGAGTTCGGACAAACACTTCCTGTTAACTTTACAGCTTGTAGTGGTTCCTACATTGCACGTTCGCAACTGAGCGACTCATAGAGTTTGATTCTGAACTTGGACTCAGGTAGGCTATTATATAAATACATTTTTGGGACATTCTAAAATGTAAAACACTGTAGCAGGGGCGGATTGGCCATCTGGCAATTCTGGCAAATGCCAGAAGGGCCGGACCATTTTTTAAATGTGGGCCGGTCAGTTTTTTTTTTTTTTTAATATGTATTGTTTTACATGCAGGCAGCTTTTATCTCTTGCAAGATGTGAATATTATGATGATGATGATGATGATAATAGTAGTAATAATAATAATAATAATAAATGTTAAGCATTTGGCCCAATCGGCGACGGCCGGCTGGTTTCGAGATGGGCCGACCCAATCCGACCCAATCAGAGGTTACGCGGACGTAATCAAAATCTGGCAAGAATGTCAAACAGTAAGTGCAACACAAGCTAATTGTCAGAGATGGACCGTAAAAAAGGAAAGGCGGTGCCGAAAAGCTCAGAGAAAGCAAAAAAAAAAAAGGGCTCTAAAATCAGACGCTGCCAAATGCATAAAATTAACTGAAATATTCTCGAAAGGTTTAAATTCGGCTGCTGCATCGGAGGACAGTAGCGCGGTAGAGGAGGTAAGAAGAAAACAGAAAATATAAAGTCATTATACTAAAATATACTAAGTAATTTTCACGCCATTTACGCTACTTCTGACAGTTTTTGACAGTAACTACACTGTGTTTAACAGTTGTAAGCTTATCGTAGAACTCCCGTACATTTTAAAATGTCATTATCAGCAGATAACGTGGGATTTAGGGTATACAGACTGCTGTATGCTACTAGCAATATAGTCTAACATGCAAAAGAACCTATAGCTAGAGACCAGCAAGAAGCATGGACACAATGACAGTCAGGCAAGAGTGAGGAACACGTATAATCACAGACAGCCATACAAACATATTAAAATTGCAGAGTTACAGAGTTAAAATGGATGAGAAGATGTAGAATCAGACAGACAATGTGTACAATGTCAACATAGAAACAAGGAGAAGCCAACATATAGACAGTGGCAATAAAGAACAACACTTCAGAGAATGACATATATAGTTATTTGTGAATAAAAGTATGCTGAAGTGTTGCTAGTGCTGCATGTCCATTTGTGTGTAAAGGTGTGTGTGTGTGTGCACCTGGTATTTATCACGTTATGGGGACCAAATGTCCCCACAAGGATAGTAATACCAGTAAATTTTGACCTTGTGGCGACATTTGTGAGGTCCCCATGAGGAAACAGGCTTATAAATCATGCAGAATGAGTTTTTTTGAGAAAGTAAAAGTGTGCACAGTCTCCTGTGAGGACTAGGTTTAGGTGTAGGGTGATAGAAAATACGGTTTGTACAGTATAAAAACCATTACGCCTATGGAATGTCCCCATAAAACATGTAAACCCAACATGTGTGTGTGTCTGTGTGTGTCTGTGTGTGATACACATTCACAGGTTACTTCTATCATAAGTAATTGCAGACAAACAGCATAAACAGACAGCACACATATGGTACTGCTTATATTATTTCACCATCTGTACACCAATATAAGTAGTGAATGTGCGTGTCCGTGGGTGGGGCTGTGTCGGTGTGGTAATGTGGGCTGGTGTGGCTACAGTGCCAGGGCTGAATTTTTGTCCCAGTCCGCCCCTGCACTGTAGGACCAAATTCAGTACACACCTTATATACCAGAATAGCTCAGTATATCAACGTAACCTGCTAAATTGCACGTTAAGCGTATCCCCCAAAGAAATGAAACTTAACGGGCTAATAGAGTATAAAAGGCCGAACTCGGTATACAGTTTGTTATACATTTTAAATGTAGGAAAGCAGGTAAGCACCGAATATGAACAGAAAGCTCTAAATTGCATGTTAAGCCTTTTCCTCCCATAAAGAAAACGCGGCTTTATGAAGACGTTGATTTAAAAAAAAAAAGACCAAATATGGAATTATTAAAAATATATTCAATGTACCTTAGCTAAATATAAGAAGACATAGATATAAAAAGCCAACATTTTATATTTTATTAAAAATAGGCAATTAATGAAGTAATCCGTTAAACCAGTGGTTCTCAAACGTTCCAGTAGGTGGCAGCATGTCACTGTCTTAATGAGCAAGGCGTCGCGTCATTCATTCATTCAATAACTAAGCAAATGGTTGTAGTTATGAATGGGTTAATAATCACGGACTCTCCGAATGGTTCAAAGCTGCAGATTAATTCAGAAACGAAACACCGCTGTTGCTTGGAGACACGCCAGTTCTGTTGCGGATTTCGTTGGAACTATTATTATTTCGTTAAATATGACAAACATCATGTGTTTAAAATGTAGGCTACATTTAAAATGTCACTTAATATTACCCTTTTTGTTGAACTGCTATATAAAATAAATGTTGCATTTGCAGTCGTTTGGATATTGCATTCTCCTATTTTAAACATGAAAAACAATAACTCGCACAGGGTATTTTTCTGTATGGAAGACAGTTTTTTATATATTTATATATATATATATTTACAGTTTTTATATTTCAGCTATTTGATCGCGCCGGCGCCTCGCAGCCTGTTCATTATTAAAATAATACACAGAATCACCCAAACAGATACAAAGTTACACTAGTCAGTTTAAATAGTCTGTATTAGTCTGTGCCGTACAGCGTGAGCACCGGTCCAATCCACTCCGGCACATTTTTGTTCACTATGATTTTTTCATGTCGATATTGGAACGTACAAAACCCGGTTAATTTAATGGTTTAGCTGCAAATACATTGCGAATATGGAAACATTTGGATTTGTGCTGAAGGACAGCGATACGTGAGCCCATACTTTCAGTTTCGCTTTAAATTATTTCTTTTGCTTTATTTATAGCTAAATAAGCTTATACCTATTATTATATACTGCATTATATTATATTTATTCATTAAAAAAAAGTTATAGTTTTTTGGTTTTGGTTTTTGGTCTGTTCTGAATACGGTTAAATTTAAAGGATTCGCTGTGGAGTGCGGGGAACTAAAATAGCCTAGGCTATGTGTGTTTATAATGTTGGTATTATAACACGCTGTAGGCCTGCTGGTAGTATTATTTCTGAATAAAATGGGACTAATAGGCTACGTGACTTATTTGTTTTATTTTTCCTTTCAAAAACTTAATTTTATTTTATTTTTTTAAACAAGCAGCAAACAAATTAACCATGGTTACTATACTTAAACCATTGTAACTACAAATACCGTCTTAATTCGTCCATTAGCTTCCCTTAAGCGTTTTCTGTATCCTAAGGGTTTTCTGTGGGGAGAAAATACATTAGCAAGTTGCATTTATGACTGCTTTATTGAGAGTAATGATAAGGGTATTAATATTAAAATTTTTATTAGTATGAATAGCATTTATTAATACCGAATTGGTCCTCCGCTGTCACTGTTTTAGTACTTTAATCCACAGAATGTTTTAGAATGTTCTAAAATCGTGCCTTAAACTATAAGCAATTAAATGACTGTATTTCTATAATAGGCCACTCGAGTTCAAGTTCAGTATAAAACTCTTATGAACCGCTCCGTTGTGAACATACTGAGCTGAGTAAACAGGAAGTGTTTGTCCGAACCCAACCGGTTTTGCGAGGGAACGCAAAGTTTCTCGACGGAACGCAAATGTTTTGCGAGAGATATTTTTCCTCCCACCCTGAATTTTTTTTCACTCACTGATATATTTTTTTTTTTTTTTTTTTTTTTTTCACCACCATGTCTCTTAAGGGGCTCCGAAAAAATGACTCTAAAACTCTAAAACATTAACATTATACATTTGTGTGAAACTTCATTAAAACAAAGTCTTCTGAAAAGCACTATATGAAGAGAAGTTCAAAGAAAAAAATCTCAAGATGGATGTGCACTTGTTTCTTTGACACACAAGTATAGGTTTTTACACTTTTAATGAACATGTAGGGGTAAGTGTATTGTATCTCAGGTCCTGCAACTGCTCAGCATTTTAAATTACCATTTTGCCATCACTATTCCTTTCATTTTAATCACCATGTTTGCTAGTGCTTTCTCCTTCAACTTGATTAATTTGGATCGGTTTACTCGTGATCACACTGGTTCGGGCTCAAAATCATTAAGTTGGCTTGAGAAAGCCAACTTACTGATCTGCTATATAAGCTGCTGCTGCTTTTGAGCCAAAACTTAGTATCTCCTCCTATCCACCTGTTTCCGAGGGGTGCTACTGTAAAAAAGAACGTGGGTGCAACTTCCGGTGAAGCGGCAGCAGTAGTAAAGTTTCAAACATTTATGAGAGAGTCATTACGGTGCTCAGGGACAACATGTGCTGTTCGAAGCTGTGCTCCCGCACATCGTTAGTAGGTTTGGATCGCTAAATCTTGAATGACTGTTAACTAGTGATGTGAAAGACAGATGAAACCTCGATTCGAGGCTTGTGTTGTTAACGTAGAAATCACAAAACCAGTGACAAATGAAGCCTCACTTTCTCTCCAGTTCTGTGCGTGATTCACTTTGTGTGTTTGTTCGAACCCCCAGATCTTACTTATTAACCTATATTTTAAAATACCCAATCATGTAAGTAATATGAAAAATACAAATGATTTTAGGAAAATTAAATATGTCATATGCACTTCATGTGTACATTATTCTTCTATTGCATCATATAGATATTTGTACTAGCATTTAATGCCACAGTTTAATGGGTAAATGAATTTATCAGAGACAGAAATTCAACAAACACACACACTGTTAGACTTATATTTGTGCACGTAACATGAGTCGATCTATGGAATGTGTGTCGTTTCGTCCAATGGTGTTTCTTTCACAGGCTTTTGGCTGCTTTATTTTTTACTAAGCACCAGATCGCGCTGTTTTGGAAACTGCATGGAAAGGAATCAAGTTCCTTGGCAGATTTGGCAGTGTATCCATTGGCAATCTCTTTGGTGTATGTCAACAGCTGCCTGAACTCAAATCGGTATTTCATGTTGTTTCATTTTATTTGTAGTTGCTTCAAGTTGCTTTGTATTGGGATCCTGGTCACCCTCAGAAATTCATGCCAGTCAGACACTTTGACAGACTTTGCCACAGTGTTGACATTACGAGTAAAAGGTTGGTGAAAACAGTTTTTATGCTTACTAATTAACTTTTCAATGAATTGGACGTCTCTGCCACTCAAGAAAAACATATGAATGATGACATTTTGGATTCAGACCTTTGTATTTCACCAAACTGTAAGTAGTTTGATTCACTGTTTTTGACACAAGACTTCAAAAGAACAGAAACAAAAATAAGCAGGCTCCGTTTAGGATGCGTGTTTTGCTGACTATTTTTCAGAAGAAAACTCTTATCTCAGTCATTTCCACTTTAAACATGTTCCTCTTTTTAATACATACAACATTCTCTGGACCACAAAACCAGTCTTAAATATCCCGGGTAAATAAATTGACCCTTATGACTGGTTTTGTGGTCCATGGTCACATATCATATCAAAATGATATTATTGCTAAAGATTAGAGCAGTATATGTTTTAAATTAGAATGAATATTGTTTTGTGATTATTAAATAGTCAAATTGTCTTTTAATTTAAACAAAAACATTATTCATTATGATATTTGGCCTCTATGGGATACTTGATTTTGATTGGCCAGTGCTGTCATCATGTGGTCGAATTATTTCAAACTCCATATGAATGACAACATTTTGGATTCTGACCTTTTGTATTTCACCAACCTGTAAGTAGTTTGATTCACTGTTTCTGACACAGGACTTTAAAAGAACAGAAGCAAAAATAAGCAGTCATTGTTTAGGATGTGTGTTTTGCTGACTATTTTTCAGAAGAAAAACCTTATCGCAGTCATTTCCACTTTAAACATGTTCCTCTTTATTAATACATGCAGCAGTGTGTGATCACTCTATTCCATTCTCTGTTTTTATGGCACATATTACAATCCTGCAGAGCAAGTCATCTCAAAAAGATATTATTACTATATTATTGTGTGATGCTTGATTGTGATTGGCCACTGCAGTCATCATGTGGTCAAATTATTTCATGTCTCTGGTGTCAGTGCACACAGCTGTCAAGTAGGCGTTGTGTGCGGGAATGACGAGGAGGAGTGAGAAAGTCCAATGCATAAACATTTATTTAAATAATCCACGTAAGGGCAGGAACGAGCAGGAACAGCGGGGAAATCCAAAACAACAAACACAACGTAACCAAACAAAACAGAAAGACAATGTAATCACAGACAAACTTGACAATCACAACCAAACCTTAAATACACTGAACTAACCAATCAGGGGAATACATTGAGACAATGACGTAATAACAAGAAACGGAAACGGAAGGACCAAATATGGGCAACATGAGGAAAACACAGACAACAACAGCCCAAAGGGTCTGACACTACCCCCCTCTCCAAAAAGGCGCGACCCACGCCGTAACAAATACACTGGGGTGGGAGGGTGGGCGCCCTGGAGGCTTGTGCAGGGCAGACATATGAGGGAGAGGGGTTATGCCTCCAGGGCGGATCCGGGAGCTCAAGGAGCCATGGCGGGTCAGGGAGTTCAGGAAGCCATGGCCGATCACACAGTCCAGCCGGCCATGGCTGATCGAGGGGGTAGCCCCAATATTTTCTTGGGGGAACTTGACTGGACTCAGGAGACGCAGCTGCAACGCGGATATTAGCTGCCCGCACAGACACTAGTGGTGGGTCCAGCACGCTAGCCATCAAGATCGGCCGTGAACTCGGCGGAGTCCGAGTACTGACCGCGACCGCGGCGGGAGTCCGAGCGCTGGCCGCGGGCGCGGCAGGAGTCCGAGATTTGCCCGCGATCGCGGCTGGAGTCCGTGAGCTGACCGTGGGCTCTGGGCTGAGGACGAGGGAGGAGTTATGGAGAACTGGAAGGGGCGAGGGAAGACCAGACAGAGCGGGCTCGTCGGAACAGTATGTGGAGGAGGTTGGCTAAAATATAAAGCAATTGTTACGAATCTAGTCGGTGTTCTGCGGACCGCTCACCACCAGATGTCGCTCTCGCTCCATTATTACACACAAACTGTTGCACTACACCCCGGACTGCATCTCCCATCATCCACCACGTTGATTGCGCCATACACCTGTGGCCAATCAGAAGCCCTATATAAGACCCGGAATTTCCCTCCGTTGGCACGGAGTATTGAGTTGTAGTTTTCATTGCAGTATCATTTTTCCCCGTGTATAGCATTCTCGCCTGGCCTTATCGTCTCTCCTGTCTCGCCGCCTGCCTTCTGGACTCTGGCTCGTCCCTCGGACTTTTCTCACGTTCTGCCTTCGTTATACCTGCCTGCCATTGTTTTCTGACCCTGCCTGTACGACTATGTCTCTGTCTCCTCCCTTTAATAAAAGCTCGCAGATGGATCCGCTCACCTCTCATCTCACTCACACCGTTACAGAATACTCTGTCAAAACAGGATCCAGCAGCTTCTCCCACGGACAGTCAACAGGTATGGATACAACCCGGATATTATTCAGACTAAAACAAGGACCACGAACTCTTGAACAACACATCTGTGAATTTATAGCCATTGCCAATCATTCAGATCTCCCGGACTGTACATTAATTGAAATTTTTTGTGATGGTATTAATGAGCCTTTAAAGGCGAAACTGAGACGCGAGGGTCCGCGTTCATCTCTGACTGCTTTTATGGACTTTGCTTTGGTGATTGTGGGCTCATCGTTTACTGTGGGTGTCGCGGATGAGGAGCGCGACATCGCGGTAATGCCAGCTGCGCAACCCGCTCGTCAAATGGCGGCCGCGCCGGAGCGCGTTCATGCAATGGCAGCTACTTACGGAGCCAGTTCATAAAATGACGGCCGCTGTAGCTCCCTGGTTCAATAAAAAATCGACTCTCCAACTGATGATCCTCGTAGTTTATTCACATATCCACCACATAAATCGCCACTTCATGCCGTACACCATCAATAACCAAATTGAGGATCAACGTAAGAGCTTGTACAAAGAAAAACCAAACAAACAACAAAATGAGTAAACCTTGAAACAAATATATCAGAACCAAATACAAAATAAACATATCTTAAACATAACTAGATATTACACAAATAGCAAACAAATAATTTTACTACAACAAAACAAAATAGAAACAAAGGTAACAAGAAGTCAAAATACCTTGTTCTCCATTTAAACGAGGAGCTAAACTCCTTATGAACCATAAACCTTTGAGGCCATGACCATGTGCGTCTGGGTCTCGTTCCGTACTGAAATGTTTAGCGCGTACTCGCACTATATCCGTTCACGCCAACAAATTTCACAATAAAAGACTTCTCATTACCATAACACAAATGCAATTAAATGCTATGCGAAACAAGACCAAATCAAAATACTATGAAAACTTGGAAAAAATAAATGAATAACAGAAACATACAACAAAATCATTAACACTCCCACCAAATCAAGAGTGCAAATTTCACACTAAAGCACAAGCACGAATGATTTCCTTCAATGAACATTTTTATATTTATAAACCCCCTTTTTTTTATTTCAACCCCTTTTTTCTTTTTTAAAAATTATGTCCCCCTTTTTTAAGTTATATACCTTTTTCATTTTTTTTTTTTTTAACATGACCTCAAATTTACAAAGAGATATACAGATATACATTATCTCATAGAAATTTTAAAATGTTTTTCATAATGACGTTCATTTTAAGGAGAAATACTTCAATGAAAACGTCAATGTCCCTCCATTAATAAAACAAGTTTCTGTACTGGCCTTTCAATTATGGACTGTTTATTTACACGCTTGCCCTTTGCATCAAGTTTTAAATCACCTAGAAGTATCTTAGCTCTTCTTACAAGTCCATCACCACTAAAAATGACTTCCTGTATCCTTCCAAGCTTCCATTCGCTTCTTGGTAAATTCTCCTCTTTGACCATCACAACGTCATTGACTTGAAGATTTCTTTTAGACACATTCCATTTCTGTCGAGTAGCTATGTTCACAAGATATTCCTTGCGCCAACGACTCCAGAATTGCTCTGATAAAAATTGTACACGTCTCCACCTTTTCTGTGCGTACACATCTTCTTTAACAAATTTACCTGGTGGAGGCAAAGTGATAGCTGATTTTAATGTGAGCAAATGATTTGGAGTGACTGGTCTTAGACTTTTGGGATCATTCAAACAATCGACAGTTAGCGTTCTACTATTTACAATAGCCATTGCTTCGTACAGGAAGGCCCTTAAAGATGAATCATCCAATGTTCCGGGATGAGATGCGAGAATAGCATTTAGCACAGATCTTACTGTTCTAATTTGGCGTTCCCATACGCCACCAACATGAAAGAAGGCCATACCTTTTATGCATACTTCGTCCTTGCTTGACGAAAAATGGGCAGAAACAATCCATGCCAGTATACATAAACGGAGGTGATGGATCTACTCTCTCTAAAGGAAGATCAGCCATTTTCTGCTCCTCAACAGGCCTTCTGTGCTTCCTACAAATGACACAATTTCTAATATAGGATGTTACAACTTTATTGATTCCTGGGATCCAAAAACCATTAGATCTTATCTCGTTTAGAGTGAATCCTTTTCCTTGGTGCATAACTTTGTCGTGAAAGTGAGCAACGATCATTTGTGTGACCTGGTGATTCTTTGGAATGATTACAGGATGCATTACGGAATCTAAGCAACTTGAAAGTCCAAGCCTTCCTCCCACCCTAAGTACACAATCTTCATCCAGAAAAGGGTCAAGAGGATACAATGCACTGTGTGACGAAACGTTTCTTCCACCTTTTATTTCTCTCAGCTCATCCTTGTAGAAACTTTCCTGAAAACATTTGATTATATGAAGTTCCGCCTTCTGTCTCTCTGATACAGTGCTGAGATGACCAGATTTATCTTTGTTGACTCTCCTTAACAGACGTGCTACTGCTCTGATTGCCTTTGACCAAGAAGAAAATTTTGAAAGACGATCAACTAAATTAAAACTTTCTATGCACTTTGTGTTCAAGATACAAAAGATTTTTATTTCTGGATCCCCAAATAAAAGCTCAGCATTGGTTTTTGCCGGTACAGGCATCTCTTTCTCCCACAGAAATTTTGGACCAGCAAACCAGTTTGAGGCAAGAAGCTCCTTCACAGTTAGGCCCCTAGATGCATGGTCAGCAGGATTATCCTCCGTTGGGACATACCTCCACTGCTCAGTAGTTGTACCGTTGCGTATTTTTTGCACTCTGTTTGCAACAAAAGTGTGAAATCTACGTGCTTCATTGCTTATATATCCCAGCACTACTTTAGAATCCGTCCAGAACGTCTCTTCAACAACTGTACAATCCAATTCTTTCTTGAGAACATTGCTCATCTCAACAGAAATGACTGCAGCAGCTAGTTCCAATCTAGGGACTGTTGTAAGTTTGAGAGGTGCGACTCTTGATTTTGCCATCACTATAGCACAATGGATATCTCCTTCCTCGTTCTTAAGCCTAATATAGGAGCATTGACCATTGATCCATAAGTACAAGCATCGGAGAAGTGATGCAATTCGGCTTTGACAGGTTTCCCGAAGTTAGAAGGTGCATATGTACGCGGTATGTCTATTTTCACCAAATCATTCAAGTCTCGTTTCCATCGCTCCCACCTTAGACAGAGTCCATCTGATAAAGGATCGTCCCATCCACTGCCACGCTTACACACTTCCTGCAGTATTCTCTTTCCACTTAAAAGCACAGGTGCTATAAGTCCCAAGGGATCATAAACAGAAGCAACAGTAGACAATATGCCACGCCGAGAGGCAGGTTGATCTTTCAGCTGAACCTTGAACTTAAAGCAGTCGGATTCTCTTTCCCATTGCATGCCAAGTGTTCTTTCTAGATGCAATTCATCAAATGCAAGACCAAGATTTTTCACATCAGGGCTTCTTTCTGATGCAGGAATACTTTCCAACGCAGTTTCGCTATTCGACACAAATTTATGTAGCCGTAAGCCACCTATAGCACAGAGTTTTCGGGCCTCATTAGCAACCTTGATAGCTTGGGGCTCTGGGGGCCATTGATCTTGAACAATTGTAGCCTATTAATAGACTAACATCACAGTCCTGTAATGGAGGTATTTCGTTAGCAATAACCGTGAGATGATTCCAATTTTGAGCAACTTTAGAAGTAGGAATGTGGCTACGATTAGCTGGTATGCAATCTTTAGTATAAGTAGGAGGCAAATCAATATAATTACTGGACTTATATGCTCTCACCTGAAGTCCTGATACCCTCTCACTTTGAAGGATTGTACTTTTCCCAAGCATGGTTGTAAGTTTCAATCTTACTGGGAACGTTGTTGCTTGTAAAGCATCACTCACGCCTTTTTTCAATGAACGTAGTATCACTTTGAGAATCCAGTAGTGCATATACTAGCCTTTCATGGCTTGGATTTTGCTTTGCAGACATTTAAACGAGGAGCTAAACTCCTTATGAACCGTAAACCTTTGAGGCCATGTATCAAGTCAAGCTACAGCTGTTGTTCCAGCGTCAAGTCAAGTTAAAGCTGTGTTTCCTGTGTCAAGTCAAGTCAGAGCCGCTCTTCCTAAACCCAGTCAAGTCACGGCCGAGGTTCTTGAGTCAAGCACAGTCACAGTCGTGGTTCCTGAGCCAAGCAAGGTCACAGCCGTGGTTCCTGAGTCAAGCAAAGTCACAGCCGAAGTTCCTGAGTTAAGCAAGGTCAAAGCTACTGTTCCTGATTCAAGCAACGATAAAGCCGCTGTTTCTGAGCCAAGTACAGTCAAGACCGGGGCTCTTGTGTCAGCCAAGCCAGCACCTGCTCAGGCCATCTCAGCCAAGCCAAGCCACAGCCCGTTCACGTAACGTCAGCCAAGCCACAGCCCGTTCACGTCATGTCTTCTGCTCCTGAGTCTGTATCCATCAGGGCCGCCCTTCCTGATGTGTTTCCTGAATCACGTCAAACCACAGTTGTTCCTGTAAAGCCAAGTCAAGTCACAGTCGATCTTCACGAACCAAGTCAAGTCATCTCTGATCTTCTCGAGCCAAGTCAAGTCACTGTTGATCTTCACAAGCCAGGTCAAGCCATTGCTGATCTTCATGAGTCTAGTCAAGTCACAGTTGATCTTTGCAAGCCAAGTCAAGCCATAACAGATCTTCACAAGTCAAATCAAGCCACAGCTGGTCGTCGCGAGCCAAGTCAAGTCACAGCAATTCTTAATGAACCAAGTCAGGTTATTGCTGTTGTTCCAGAGCCAAGTTACGTCCCGTCTGTCCGTCCAGAGCCAAGTCACGTCTCGTCTGTCGGCCCAGAGCCAAGTCTCGTCTCGTCAGTCCGCCCAGAGCCCTGTCACATCTCCACTGTCTGTCCAGAGTTTCGTCATGAAACGTCTGAACGTCAAGAGTCAAGTCAAGTCTCGTCTGACTGCCCAGAGCCACGACATGTCTCGTCTGACATCCCAAGGTCACGGCCTATCATGATGGCCAGCGTGCTGGACCCACCACTAGTGTCAGTGAGGGCAGCAAACATTCCAGTGGCATCAACACCTTCTAAAACCACCATTAAAGAGGTCCTGCCACCCGCCGCTGCTCTTCCCTTAATGGCGGTTGCCATTTGGTGTGTGTGGGCTGCACACTGTCTCACGTCACTGTCTCAGAGGCCTCTTTTGCCAGAGAGACTGTGCCAATGCCTCCAGAGGTGTCAGCTCCAACTGTAGAACCTCTTATGGAGGCGGCGTTAACCTGTACACTCTCTACTTCTCTCCTTATTCTGTCTGCCTCCTCTGTCCCTGCCCTCCCCAGGTCCCAGTCCATGACGCGGGTGCCTACTCTGCCCCAGAGGGCTCCTGCGCCTCCTGCTTTGCTTTGGAGGGCTCCTGCGCCTCCTGCTCTGCCCTGGAGGGCTCCTGCGCCTCCTGCTCCACCTCCTGCTCCGCCCTGGAGGGCTCCTGCGCCTCCTGCTCCGCCCTGGAGGGCTCCTGTGCCTCCTGCTCCGCCCTGGAGGGCTCCTGTGCCTTCTGCTCCGCCTCCTGCTCTGCCCTGGAGGGCTCCTGTGCCTCCTGCCCCGCCTCTGGCTCCGCCGTGGAAGGCTTCTGCCCTGCCGGTTCTGCCTCAGTCTCCTGGCCCTCCCACTGCTCCCCTAGACTGTTTTTCGCTTGGAGCGTCTGGAAGCTGCTCCTTGGGGGGGGGGGGCTATGTTACGAATCTGGTCGGTGTTCTGCGGACCGCTCGCCACCAGATGTCGCTCTCGCTCCATTATTGGACTGTTGCACTACACCCCGGACTGCATCTCCCATCATCCACCACGCTGATTGCGCCATACACCTGTGGCCAATCAGAAGCCCTATATAAGACCCGGACTTTCCCTCCGTTGGCACGGAGTATTGAGTTGTAGTTTTCGTTGTAGTATCATTTTTCCCCATGTATAGCGTTCTCGCCTGGCCTTATCGTCTCTCCTGTCTCGCCGCCTGCCTTCTGGACTCTCGTCTCACTCACACCGTTACAGCAATATATAGGAAATCTCAACTGTTTGATCATTTATATCATTACTAAATGTAAACTATCCTTGTCCAGCTCTTTATACTATACATACATTATTAATATAGATACATAATCACATTACAAACAATAATATATTATAAATTAATATTATGAATGTCTGTAAACGAAATTTACTTGCAATTCCTGCGTTTATTTACTTGCTAAATTGCTATTCGTAGTCTGACATCAGTGTTTATTCAGTTTATTAATTCCCATGTGTGACAGGAAGTCTTGACCAGCTTTACACAGAGTTGGTCATGATGTTTCACAACTTAACCATATTTGAAATGTTGGTGAAATCTGATAGAGTTAGTGATAAAGTTAGTGATAAAGTGGTATAAAGTCTTGAACGTTAGAGAAGAAAACATTTACTGGCATAATTGTGAATCGAATCATCACAACGTGAGTCATGATTGCTTATATAGAGTTATTTATATGATTCTAAAGACTTTTTGTACTTTTAAGTGATTCTAAAATAGTATTTATGTAGTTGTGTATTTGTAATCATAATTCAGCTTTGGTGGTAATAGAGATGCATTGATCATATGTTAATTTATTTGTCAAGTTTCTTATCTGACACAACACTTTAAATATGATTTATAATTTTACACTGATAATATGTGATATTAGCAGAATAAACCAGGTACTTCAGCTCAATCACAGCAATGGAGGATTATTATGATATTTTGAAATTTCAGATGTGGGTGATTTCTCTGGTCTTCTACTACCTGACCTTGATCCTTGGTGTTCCTGGAAATGCTTTTGTTGTGTATGTTGCTGGATTGAAGATGAAGAGGACCGTTAATACAGTTGGGTTTCTCAATCTAGCAATTGCTGATCTCTTGTGTTGCCTCTCCACTCTTTACTACGTGACCGGGAGCGCTTTTGGTTATCACTGGCCGTATGGATCCATCATGTGCAAGTTTTTCCACTTCATTATGCTCATCACCATGTTTGCCAGTGTTTTCACTTTGACCTTGATTAGTCTGGATCGCTTTACTCAGGTGATCACACCGGTTTGGGCTCAAAATCATCGCAGTCTGTTAATTGCACGACTGTCCTGTGTAGCGGCCTGGGTTCTGGCTTCAATTCTCAGTCTGCCTTTCATGATGTTAAGAGACACATACACAGTAAATAACCAAACATACTGCCTGCATTATCAACCTGGTGAAGAGCATCGTAAAACATATGGAAGGTTGAGCATCATCAGATTTGTGTTTGGCTTTTTGGTTCCTCTCATATGCATCACAACATGCTATGGATTCATCGCACGCAAGTTATGCAGGAGTCATTTTCACTCTGGACGAGCGTTTCGCATCATGTTGGCTGTAATCGTGGCTTTTTTTCTGTGCTGGTTGCCGTATCACACAGTGTACTTGATGATAATGTACGGAGGGGAATCAAGCTTTTGGGCAGCTTTGGCAGTGTATCCACTGGCCATCTCTTTGGCGTATTTCAACAGCTGTCTGAACCCCATTCTGTATGTTTTCATGGGGCACAATTTTAAGAGCAATGTTAAACTTTCTCTAAGAAACATTTTTGAAAGAGTTTTCTCTGAGGAGGGAGCACAAATGTCACAGACCACCCAATCACTGCAAATGCAGTCAGTGTAGTGAAGATATCAACTCATTTATTCAAAGTTTTCTGATTGATTTTTGTGTTACTGTTCTAAAACTCCTAATTATTTCTTTTTAAATGTAAAGTCTCTAAGGTTTAACTCATTCATGATTCCTCAGATCCCCCTGTTTTTTATGTTTTCAGTGATTTGTGATAAACTGTTGCCAAAGTCTAAAACCAGCATAATGGAATAATATGCTTTATCTTTTTTGAATGCTATTAGCTTAGAAAAAGTTTGTAATATTTCACTAATAATGGCATGTGTGGTGTATGGTATGTTTCTACATTGGTATGTTTAAATGTATAATTATTGTAATGTTCATTAAACAGTCAATTCACCTGTAATTTGAATTTTTCATTTTCAGTAGAGATTGTTCATAATTAGTGCAAACAGTTTTCTCATTCAGTAGTTCAATTGTGGTAATAGAAGTGTTCTGTAGGACAAATGATTTGAATGCTAAAGATCTTTAAAGACTTACAATTCAGATATAATGCTTTAAAAGCAAAAGCAAAAAAAACAAAAAGTAGACACAGACAGATTTGCTGACAGTTGCCCAACTCTAAAATAACTCTGAAACTCTAAAATATTAACATTATACATTTGTGTGAAACTTCATTAAAACAAAGTCTTCTGAAAAGCACTATATGAAGAGAAGTTCAAAGAAAAAAATCTCAAGATGGATGTGCACTTGTTTCTTTGACACACAAGTTTAGGTTTTTACACTTTTAATGAACATGTAGGGGTAAGTGTATTGTATCTCAGGTCCTGCAACTGCTCAGCATTTCTTTTCAATTCTTTAATTTAAATTACCATTTTTTGCCATCGCTATTCCATTCTTTTTAATCACCATGTTTGCCAGTGTTTTCTCCTTCCGCTTGATTAATTTGGATCAGTTTTCTCATGTGATCACACCGGTTTGGGCTCAAAATCATTAAGTTGGCTTGAGAAAGCCAACTGTTTTTCAGAGCATTGTTTACTTTGTAAAGTTGCAAACATTTATGAGAGAGTCATTACGGTGCTCAGGGACAACATGTGCTGTTCGAAGCTGTGCTCCCGCACATCGTTAGTAGGTTTGGATCGCTAAATCTTGAATGACTGTTAACTAGTGATGTGAAATTTGAACCAAGGCTTCGGAGCTTGTGTTAAGGGGTGTGACAGATGAAACCTCGATTCGAGGCTTGTGTTGTTAACGTAGAAATCACAAAACCAGTGACAAACGAAACCTCACTTTCTCTCCAGTTCTGTGCGTGATTCACTTTGTGTGTTTGTTCGAACCCCCAGATCTTACTTATTAACCTATATTTTAAAATACCCAATTATGTAAGTAATATGAAAAATACAAATGATCTTAGGAAAATTAAATATGTCATATGCACTTCATGTGTACATTATTTTTCTATTACATCATATAGATATTCGTACTAGCATTTAATGCCACAGTTTAATGGGTAAATGAATTTATCAGAGACAGAAATTCAACAAACAAACACACACACTGTTAGACTTATATTTGTGCACGTAACATGAGTCGATCTATGGAATGTGTGGTGAATGTTTCGTCCAACGGTGTTTCTTTCACAGGCTTTTGGCTGCTTTATTTTTTACTAAGCATCAGATCGTGCTGTTTTGGGGCATAGGAAACTGTATGGAAAGGAATCAAGTTCCTTGGCAGATTTGGCAGTGTATCCATTGGCAATCTCTTTGGTGTATGTCAACAGCTGCCTGGACTCAAATCGGTATTTCATGTTGTTTCATTTTATTTGTAATTGCTTCAAGTTGCTTTGTATTGGGTCCTGGTCACCCTCAGAAATTCATGCCAGTCAGAGACTTCGACAGACTTTGTGTCACGGTGTCGTGTGCGGGGAATGATGAGGAGGAGCGAGGAGATCCAGAACATGTAACTTTATTAAATAATCCAAAACGTGAACAGGAACGGACAGGAAACAGCAGGGAATCAAACACAAACACAACATATAAGACTTATTAACTGAATGACAATACAAGAACCGACGATCAGACGTGGAACACAACCAAACTTAAATACACCGACTAATCAAGGGGGAGACAGGTGTGAACAATCAAACAGTGACGTGATGATTAGAAACGGAACAGGAAGACCAAATAAGGGCATACACGGGGAAAAACACACAAAACAGTCCAAAGGGTGTGACACTTTGCCACAGTGTTGACATTAAGAGTAAATGCACAAAAAGTTGGTGAAAACAGTTTTTATGTTTACTAATTAACTTTTCAATGAATTGGACGTCTCTACCACTCAAGAAAAACATATGAATGATGACATTTTGGAATATGGACCTTTGTATTTCACCACACTGTAAGTAGTTTGATTCACTGTTTTCGACACAAGCCTTAAAAAATACAGATACAAAAATAAGCAGGCTCCGTTTAGGATGCATGTTTTGCTGACTATTTTTCAGAAGAAAACTCTTATCTCAGTCATTTCCACTTTAAACATGTTCCTCTTTTTAATACATAAAACATTCTCTGGACCACAAAAACAGTCTTAAGTATCACAGGTAAATAAATTGACCCTTATGACTGGTTTTGTGGTCCATGGTCACACATCATCTCACATCATCTCAAAATGATATTATTGCTAAAGATTAGAGCAGTATTTGTTTTAAATTAGAATGACTATTGTTTTGTGATTTATTAAGCAGTCAAATTGTCTTTTAATTTAAACAAAAACATTGATTTTGATTGGCCAGTGCTGTCATCATGTGGTCAAATTATTTCAAACTCCATATGAATAGCGACATTTTGGATTCTGACCTTTGTATCTCACCAAACTGTAAGTAGTTGGATTCACTGTTTTTGACACAGGACTTTAAAAGAACAGAAGCAAAAATAAGCAGTCATTGCTTAGGATGTGTGTTTTGCTGACTATTTTTCAGAAGAAAAACCTTATCGCAGTCATTTCCACTTTAAACATGTTCCTCTTTATTAATACATGCAGCAGTGTGTGATCACTCTATTCCATTCTCTGTTTTTATGGCACATATCACAGTCCTGCAGAGCATATCATCTCAAAAAGATATTATTACTAAAGATTAGAGAAGTATATGATATTTGGCCTTTGTGTGATACTTGATTTTGATTGGCCAGTGCTGTCATTATGTGGTCAAATTATTTCATGTCTCTGGTGTCACTCCACACAGCATCTTCTCACATAATAATATAAACCCTCATCAACATTTCAAGCAACTTCATTTTTAAGTAGTTTTGTGTCCTGTTGGTATTTATTTTGTGAAAATATTGATAGTACAATGTTCCTAATTTTTTCAAATAATATGCAATGTACTCTACAATTAGGGCTCCAGAAATGGATGTTTTGACTTTATACACCATAAGTTAATGTTCATAGTGAAGGATAAATAGAATGGAGATTTAAATATTTTTTTTCTTTATATACTGCTTCTGTTAATCTTAACCTGCTCTATATTCATTTTAACTTACAATTTAACTGTAGGTAACCCTAATAAACTAATTTAATGTTATTATTAATGAATTACTTTTTTCTTTAAATAAAAATATCTCAATATGACGGGCTTTTGACATTACCAGTAAATGCATGGAAAGTGGGATGAAACGGTTCGTTTGTTGGCTAATTAGCTTAATTACTGTACACTGTACTAATTAACTCTACATACCTTATCACTCAAAAAAATAAATAAATAAATAAATAAGTAAATAAAAATAAATAATAATAATAATAAAAAAAATCACGAGATTCACAAGATTTTAGATCCAGACTGTTGAATTTCACCAAACAGTGAGTCAGCTAGTTTACATCATTTATATCAACGTCAACATTAGCTAACGGTTTGTACAGTTTTAATGAGTGTGTAAGGGGAAGTGTATGAGATCTCAGGTCCTGCACCTGGTAACCATTTCTTTTAAATTCTTCATTTTAGTCACTATTTTCACATCCTTGTTTATTTTAAACGGTCCTGCAGTGTACTAAAATAAGCTGCATTACTATTTCAATTAATATCATCTCATAAATGCATAATATTCATTTAAAATCAGCAAAATGTTGTTGAAAGTGTTTTTGGCATGTCACACCACAGCATATTACAACTTCCCAAAAAGCATTAAACGATCCAAAAATAGTTCTCATCAGCTTTGAAAGTTAAAGACTTGATTGTCATCACTCTTACCATGATGCTATGTAATTTCTACATAGTATAACACAACACCACGAGAGGTCAGTATCTGCTACGTGCTGACTGTACAGTAGTGAATCTGTTCTATTCAGACGGACGCGTTTCTCTACTCAACACATTTAATCTCTCACACAAGTAGCTTCCTCGCATTTCTCCTTCATTAGACATAACATGACTATTTATTTGTAATGGCAGCATTGATTTACTAAAAAGGTTGAAAATGTTTGAAAATCTCCCACTGACTAGTTAAAAGCCATTCGAACTCAAACCACCAACATTTTTGTATTTGGATTTGCATGAAGAATTTAACATTCAAAATGAAACTTTGCAGATTTAATAACATGTAAAAACATAAAATATAAAGCAATATATAGGAAATCTCAACTGTTTGATCATTTATATCATTACCAAATGTAAACTATCCTTGTCCAGCTCTTTATACTATACATACATTATTAATATAGATACATAATCACATTACAAACAAACAATAATATATTATAAATTAATATTATGAATGTCTGTAAACAGCTGTTTATATATAAATGGAATGTAAACAAAATTTACTTGCAATTGATTGACTTCATTCCTGTGTTTATTTACTTGTTAAATTGGTATTTTTAGCTTGATGTCAGTGTTTTTTCAATTTATGAATTCTCTTGTGTGATGGAAGTCTTAACAAGCTTGGTGGTGTTTCACAACTCTACCACATTTGAAATGTTGGTGAAATCTGATGAAGTGATAAGTTGAAGAAGTGGTATAAAGTCTTGAACATTAGAGAAGAAAACATTTACTGGCATAATTGTGAATCGAATCATCACAATGTGAGTCATTATTACTTATATAGAGTTATTTACATGATTCTAAAGACTTTTTGTACTTTTAAGTGATGCTAAAATACTGTTTTTTAGTTGCGTATTTGGAGTAATAATTCAGCTTTGCTGGTAATAGAGATGCATTGATCATATATTAATTTATTTGTCAAGTTTCTTATATAACACAACACTTTAAATATGATTTATAATTTTACACTGATAATATGTGATATTAGCAGGATAAACCAGGCACTTCAGCTCAATCACAGCAATGGAGGATTATTATGATATTTTGGAATATCCGATGAAAGTAAGTTCTTTGGTCTTCTACTACCTGACCTTGATCCTCGGTGTTCCTGGAAACACATTTGTTGTGTATGTTGCTGGATTGAAGATGAAGAGGACCGTTAATACAGTTGGGTTTCTCAATCTAGCGATTGCCGACCTCTTGTGTTGCCTCTCCACTCTTTTCTATGCAACTAGAAGCGTTGTGGATAAACACTGGCCGTATGGATCCTTCATGTGCAAGATTCTCCCCTTCATTATGTTCATCACCATGTTTGCCAGTGTTTTCACCTTGACCTTGATTAGTCTGGATCGCTTTACTCAGGTGATCACACCGGTTTGGGCTCAAAATCATCGCAGTCTGTTAATTGCACGACTGTCCTGTGTAGCGGCCTGGGTTCTGGCTTCAGTTCTTAGTCTGCCTTTCATGATGTTAAGAGACACTTACACACTAAATGACACAACATACTGCCTGCATTATCAACCTGATGAAGAGCATAATAAAATGTATGGAAAGTTCAGCATCATCAGATTTGTGTTTGGCTTTTTGGTTCCTCTCATATGCATCACAACATGCTATGGATTCATCGCACGCAAGTTAGGCAGGAGTCATTTTCACTCTGGACGAGCGTTTCGCATCATGTTGGCTGTAATCGTGGCCTTCTTTCTGTGCTGGTTGCCGTATCACACAGTGGATTTGATAATATTGTACGGAGAAGAGTCAACTTATCGAACAGCTTTGGCAGTGAATCCGTTGACCATCTCTTTGGCGTATTTCAACAGCTGTCTGAACCCCATTCTGTATGTTTTCATGGGGCGGAATTTTAAGAGCAATGTTAAACTTTCTCTAAGACGTGTTTTTGAAAGAGTGTTCTCTGAGGAGGGAACACAAATGTCACAAACCACTCAGTCACTGCAAATGCAGTCAGTGTAGTGAAGGTACTCATTTATTTAGTTTTCTGATTGATTTGTGTTGCTGTTATAAAACTATTCTAATTATTTCTTTTCAAAAGTCATCAAGTCAAAGTCAGCAAGTGGTCTAACACTTATTCATGATTCCTGAATTTTTTCCCCTCTATTTTTTATATATTTTCAGTGATTTGTAATAAAACATTGCCAAAGTCAAAAACCAGCATAATGGAATAATATGCTTTATCATTTTTGATTGCTATTAGCTTAAAAAACAAAGTTTGTGATATTTCATTAATAATGGCATGTGTTGTGTATGGTATGTTTCTACAGCACTATATGAAGAGAAGTTCAAAGAAAAAAATCTCAAGATGGATGTGCACTTGTTTCTTTGACACACAAGTTTAGGTTTTTACACTTTTAATGAACATGTAGGGGTAAGTGTATTGTATCTCAGGTCCTGCAACTGCTCAGCATTTCTTTTCAATTCTTTAATTTAAATTACCATTTTGCCATCACTATTCCATTAATTTTAATCACCATGTTTGCCAGTGTTTTCTCCTTCAGCTTGATTAATTTGGATCAGTTTACTCATGTAATCACACCGGTTTGGGCTCAAAATCATTAAGTTGGCTTGAGAAAGCCAACTGTTTTTCAGAGCATTGTTTACTTTGTAAAGTTGCAAACATTTATGAGAGAGTCATTACGGTGCTCAGGGACAACATGTGCTGTTCGAAGCTGTGCTCCCACACTTCGTTAGTAAGTTTGGATCACTAAATCTTGAATGACTGTTAACTAGTGATGTGAAATTTGAACCAAGGCTTCGGAGCTTGTGTTAAGGGGTGTGACAGATGAAGGCCCGATTCGAGGCTTGTGTTGTTAACATAGAAATCACGAAACCAGTGACAAATGAAGCCTCACTTTCTCTCCATCCCGTGCGTGATTCAGTTTGTGTGTTTGTTCGAACCCCCAGATCTTACTAATTAATTTATATTTTAAAATACTCAATCATGTAAGTAATATGAAAATACAAATGATCTTAGGAAAATTAAATATGTCATATGCACTTCATGTGTACATTATTCTTCTGTTACATCATATAGATATTCGTACTAGCATTTAATGCCACAGTTTAATGGGTAAATGAATTTATCACAGACAGAAATTCAACAAACAAACACACACACTGTTAGACTTATATTTGTGCACATATTTGTGTCAACAGCTGCCTGAACTCAAATCGGTATTTCATGTTGTTTCATTTTATTTGTAGTTGCTTCAAGTTGCTTTGTATTGGGGTCCTGGTCACCCTCAGAAATTCATGCCAGTCAGAGACTTCGACAGACTTTGCCACAGTGTTGACATTACGAGTAAAAGGTTGGTGAAAACAGTTTTTATGTTTACTCATTAACTTTTCAACGAATTGGACGTCTCTACCACTCAAGAAAAACATATGAATGAAGACATTTTGGATTCAGACCTTTGTATTTCACCAAACTGTACGTAGTTTGATTCACTGTTTTTGAGACAAGACTTCAAAAGAAGAGAAACAAAAATAAGCAGTCATTGTTTAGGATGTGTGTTTTGCTGACTATTTTTCAGAAGAAAAACCTTATCGCAGTCATTTCCACTTTATACATGTTCCTCTGTATTAATACATGCAGCAGTGTGTGATCACTCTATTCCATTCTCTGTTTTTATGGCACATATTACAATCCTGCAGAGCATATCATCTTAAAAATATATTTTTTGCTATTAGATTAGAGAAGTATATGTTTTAAGTTAGAATAACTATTGTTTTGTGATTATTAAACAGTCAAATTGTCTTTTAATAAAAAAAAAAAAAACATTATTCAATATGATATTTGGCCTCTGTGTGATACTTGATTTTGATTGGCCAGTGCTGTCATCATGTGGTTGAATTATTTCATGTCTCTGGATCACTTCACACAGTATCTCACATAATAATATAATTTTTTGTAATGCATAATAATATGCATTACAAACAAGCAATATTATAAATTTACATTATAATTGTCTGTAAACAATTGTGAATATAAATACAATGTAAACAATGTTGACTTGCATTTGTTTGACTTTATTTCTGTTTATTTACTTAATTTAGGTTCAATTGCTAATTGTAGTCCAACATTAATATTTTTAAAATGTATGAATTCCAATGTGTAACAGAAGTCTTAACCAGCTTTACATAGAGTTGGTCATGATGTTTTACAACTCAGCTTAACTCGTTTGAAATGTTGGTGAAATCTGATGAAGTGATAAAATTGAAGAAGTGGTATAAAGTCTTGAACATTAGAGAAGAAAACATTTACTGGCACAATTGTGAATTGAATCATCACAACGTGAGTCATAATTACTTGTTTAGAGTTATTTATATAATTTTAAAGCATGCAAAAATAGCATTATTTGGTTGCATATTTGTAATTATAATTCATCTTTGCCAGTAATAGAAATGCATTGATCCTATACTCATTTATTCATCAAGATTTTTGACACAACACTTTACATATAACTAATAATTTTACACTAATAATATGTGATATTAGCAGGATAAACCAGGCACTTCAGCTCAATCACAACAATGGAGGATTATCATTATATTTTCAAATATGCAATGAAGGTGATTTCTCTGGTCTTCTACTTCCTGACCTTCATCCTTGGCGTTCCTGGAAACACATTTGTTGTGTATGTTGCTGGATTTAAGATGAAGAGGACCATTAATACAGTTGGGTTTCTCAATCTAGCGATTGCCGACCTCTTGTGTTGCCTCTCCACTCTTTTCTACGCATCTAGGAGCGTTGTGGATAAACACTGGCCGTATGGATCCTTCATGTGCAAGTTTCTCCCCTTCATTATGCTCATCACCATGTTTGCCAGTGTTTTCACCTTGACCTTGATTAGTCTGGATCGCTTTACTCAGGTGATCACACCGGTTTGGGCTCAAAATCATCGCAGTCTGTTAATTGCACGACTGTCCTGTGTAGCGGCCTGGGTTCTGGCTTCAATTCTTAGTCTGCCTTTCATGATGTTAATAGAGACTCGCACAAAAAATGACACAACATACTGCCTCTATCATCAACCTGATGAAGATGGTTCTAAAATGTATGGGAGGTTAAGCATCATCAGATTTGTGTTTGGCTTTTTGGTTCCTCTCATATGCATCACAACATGCTATGGATTCATCGCACGCAAGTTAGGCAGGAGCCATTTTCACTCTGGACGAGCGTTTCGCATCATGTTGGCTGTAATCGTGGCCTTTTTTCTGTGCTGGTTGCCGTATCACATAGTGGAATTGATAATAATAAACGGAGAGAAATCAAGTTCTTGGGCAGCTTTGGCAGTGAATCCGTTGGCCGTCTCTTTGGCGTATTTCAACAGCTGTCTGAACCCCATTCTGTATGTTTTCATGGGGCAGAATTTTAAGAGCAATGTTAAACTTTCTCTAAGACGTGTTTTTGAAAGAGTTTTCTCTGAAGAGGGAGCACAAACGTCACAAACCACCCAGTCACTGCAAATGCACTCAATCTAGTGAAGCCATCAACTCATTCATTTAAAGTTTAAGTATTTTTTTCTATGCCAAACTATGCAGTTTCAAACAAGATTTGTTCCATTTGCTTTTAATATTTTGTTAGCTAATGCAGTTCATTTGACTAATTTGATCTAATTTTTTGTATTATCCTCAGAGTAATTTTCTAGACCAAATACTCATGTGAAGTATCTTGACATTTTAAAAAACTGAAACTTAAGATATGCAAGATATCTTTCAATAGGAAGTGTCCACTCTGGTTTCTTCTTTGTCTGGAAGTTATAAAATGCATTAAGTGCATCTAAAATGATCTGTTCTAAAATGTCTGCAATAAAATGTAGATATATATATATATATTTTTTTTATGCTACAGTGAGATTCCTGATTAACAATGCTCATTTTTTTTTTTTAGATTATTTTTTTTTTTATGTATTCTGTTTTAAATGCTAAGGTCTGTATATACAGTAGACTACAGATACTGCTAAGTAGCTACTGATGCTATACTATTACTGTATGTGTGTTTGTGGCGTCAGTCCAGCTTTAAATATTTTACTGTTTATGACAATTGTGTTCAATCATTGATCACTGTCAAATGTTTTATTTTCCTACATAGCCTCTCAAATGTCTCTCCTATCGCGCCACATTCTCTCTTCTCACATAATAAAGCTATTTAAACCCACATCATATTTCATGTCATCTCATTTGGTTATTTTTTTTTTTTTAGTTGATTGCTTTGTATTGGGGTCCTGGTCACCCTTTTGGTATTTATGTTGTGAACATGACAGATGACATTTTGCTTTCAGACCTTTGTATTTGACCAAACTGTAAGTAGTTTGAGTCACTGTTTTTGACACTAGACTCGCAAAGAACAGAAGCAAAAATAAGCAGTCGCTGTTTAAGATGTGAGTTTTGCTGACTGTTTTTCAGAAGAAAAACCTTATCTCACTCATCTCCACTTTAAACATGTTCCTCTTTTTAATATGTGACAGGGTATCACCATCTCAAAAAGATGTTATAGCTAAAGATTTGATGAGTGCATGTTTTAATTTAGAATTACTGATTCATGATTATTTAGCATTCAAATGATCTTTTAATTTGGAAAAATGTTATTTTACAAGGCCCTTCCCACTATTCTGGGCCGAGTATTGCAACGCGTTTAGCACTCACCTAGTGTTAGCTTTTTTACAGAGCCTCCTCCTAGTTTGCCAAGCCTAGTTATTTCTTTTTTTCCTAGTTTTTGTCATTCAAGTCTTGTATTTTAGTTTGTTTACATCGTCTCGTCAGCAGCCTGCCCTGGATTTATCACCTGTCGTGGATTTAACCCTTTGTCTTGCCGTTTCGGACTCTGTTTGCTCCTTGTATGAACTCTCAAGTTTATTGGATAACCCTTTTGCCTAGCCCCCTGGTTTACGTTCGCTGTTAAACGACCCTCGGTTGTTTTACGGATTACTCTTGTGTCTTGCCCTCATATACAGGTACATCTCAATAAATTAGAATGTCATGGAAAAGTTCATTTATTTCAGTAATTCAACTCAAATTGTGAAACTCGTGTATTAAATAAATTCAGTGCACACAGACTGAAGTAGTTCAGGTCTTTAGTTATTTTAATTGTGAAAAAAACCCACCAATTCACTATCTCAACAAATAAGAATACTTCATAAGACCAATAAAAAACATTTTTAGTGAATTGTTGGCCATTTACTGTATATGTACTCAAAACTCAATACTTGGTAGCGGCTCCTTTTGCTTTAATAACTGCCTCAATTCGGCATGGCATGGAGGTGATCAGTCTGTGGCACTGCTGAGGTGGTATGGAAGCCCAGGTTTCTTTGACGGTGGCCTTCAGCTCATCTGCATTTTTTGGTCTCTTGTTTCTAATTTTCCTCTTGACAATACCCCATAGATTCTCTATGGGGTTCAGGTCTGGTGAGTTTGCTGGCCAGTCAAGCACACCAGCCACGGTCATTTACCCAACTTTTGGTGCTTTTGGCAGTGTGGGCAGGTGCCAAATCCTGCTGGAAAATGAAATCATCATCTTTAAAAAGCTGGTCAGCAGAAGGAAGCATGAAGTGCTCTAAAATGTCTTGGTAAACGGGTGCAGTGACTTTGGTTTTCACAAAACACAGTGGACCAACACCAGCAAATGACATTGCACCCCAAATCATCACAGACTGTGGAAACTTAACACTGGACTTCAAGCAACTTGGGCTATGAGCTTCTTTACCCTTCCTCCAGACTCTAGGACCTTGGTTTCCAAAAAAAATACAAAACTTGTCTCATCTGAAAAGAGGACTTTGGACCACTGGACAATAGTCCATTTCTTCTTCTCCTTAGCCCAGGCAAGACACCTCTGATGTTGTCTGTGGTTCAGGAGTGGCTTAACAAGAGGAATACGACAACTGTAGCCAAATTCCTTCGCACGTCTGTGTGTGGTGGCTCTTGATGCCTTGACTCCAGCCTCAGTCCATTCCTTGTGAAGTTCACCCAAATTCTTGAATGGATTTTACTTGACAAGCCTCTCAAGGCTGCGGTTCTCTCGGTTGGTTGTGCATCTTTTTCTTCCGCACTTTTTCCTTCCACTCACTTTCTGTTAACATGCTTGGATACAGCACTCTGTGAACAGCCAGATTCTTTGGCAATGAATGTTTGTGGCTTACCCTCCTTGTGAAGGGTGTCAATGATTGTCTTCTGGACAACTGGTCAGATCAGCAATCTTTCCCATGATTGTGTAGCCTAGTTGTTAGATTGCTGTCTCCATGCCTAGACAAATAAGATCCAGCCCCGGACGTCAGATCCCGTCAGAAAATATCAGTTTGTCCAGTATCAGAACAACTCGTAAGCAGAGAAGTCTAATACCCAAACCCTGTTAACAGGAGGTCTTGTCTGGTACCCAAAAATACCCAAAACACTATTAACAGTCTTCTATCAGCCAAGAAGTTGACTGAGGAAAAAGCCAATGAAAACGAAGAGTAGAAGCACACTGTAAAAAACAATTTGTTGAGTCAACTTAAAATAATTTGTAACCTGGCTGCCTTAAAATTTTAAGTTCAGTCAACTCAAAAAAAATTATTCAACTTGAAATGTTAAATTATACTAAGTGACAGCTTAGATATTTGAGTTGAACCAACTTAAAATTTTAAGGCAGCTGGGTTACTTACCCATCTGTTAAGTTTAGTAAACACAAATATCTCAGTTGTTACTTAGTACAACTTAACATTTCAAGTTGAATACACTTATTTTAGTTGACTGAACTTAAAATTTTAAGGCAGCAGGGTAACAAATTATTTTAAGCTGACTCAACAAATTGCGTTTTTTATTTTTTACAGTGCAGGAGATGAAGTAATGATGATAAAAAGGAGCAGAGTTTATTTAATAGTCTTAGTTGCGTATGTTTCAATGCTCAGACTTTGTCTGGAGAACACAAATCCAACAAGTATTGTTATACCAAACTGCTTCACAACAACATCCCATAAACCTTGAGTTTCCATAAACATTCCCTTGTATCTCTTATTCATGAAGACAAACAGCCCTTGAAACTACACAGTCATAAGATTAAACAACAATGGAAAAAATATATAAAAAACAACTATGTATAATATGAATTACTAATCAATTAATGAATCAATAAAATGAATATATAAATGACTATAATGATTATTATAAATGATTATATGATTAAATGGAATAATGAAATTATTAAATGATTAATGATTATAAATGAATAAATGAATGAAGAATAAATGAAGAATATATAAAGAAAGCAAAACACAGCACAAATGTATGGTTGCTCCGAGGCAAAACACACACAGCTTGCATTTGAGGATCGTCCGATCCTTCATAGTGAACCAAACTGAGAGACCATTTTGAAGGCTCAGGAAACCTTTGTTTGGAATATGGTGATACACCAATCAGCTAATGAACTCAGAACACCTTTGAATTCATTAGCTGATTGGCATGTCACCATATTCTAATTTGTTGAGATTTCCACGACATTCTAATTTATTGAGATGCACCTGTACCTGTTTGCCATTGTCTGACCCTGCCTGTTTATGACCATGTCTCTGTCTTGTTACAATAAAGCTTTGCATTTGGATCCGCCTGCTTCCCGTCTCCCTCGCTCCATAACAACTATATAGGAAATCTCAACTATCTGATAATTTGTCATCACCAAATGTAAACTATCCTTGTCTAGCTCTCTATACTATAAATACATTATTAATATAAATACATAAATTAAATTACATTACAAACAAACAATAATACATAATATTATACATTATATTAACATTATAAATTGCTGTAAAAAATTGTGTGTATATATATAAGTGCAACATTTATTTACTTTTTAAATTGCTATTTTTAAGCTGACATCAGTATTTTTCAATTTATGATTTTCCTTGTGTGAAAAATCTTAGCCAGCTTTACTTGATGTTTCACAACTTGACCATGTTTGAAATGTTGGTGATCCTGATGAAGTGATAAAGTTGAAGAAGTGGTATAACGTCTTGAACGTTAGAGAAGAAAACATTTACCAGGATAATTGTGAATCGAATCATCACAACATGAGTCATGATTGCTTAGAGTTATTTATATGATTTTAAAGACTATTTGTACAGTTAAGTAACGCTAAAATAGTATTTATTTAATTGCGTATTTGTAATAACACAACTCTTTAAATATGATTTATAATTTTACACTGACAATATGTGATATTAGCAGCATAAACCAGGCACTTCAGCTTAATCACAGCAATGGAGGATTATTATGATATTTTGTAATATCCAATTAAAGTAAGTTCTTTGGTCTTCTACTACCTGACTTTGATCCTCGGTGTTCCTGGAAACACATTTGTTTTATATGTTGCTGGATTGAAGATGAAGAGGACCGTTAATACAGTTGGGTTTCTCAATCTAGCGATTGCTGATCTCTTGTGTTGCACTTTGATGATCACTGGCTGTGTTCTGGCTTCAATTCTTAGTCTGCCTTTCATGATGTTAGGAGACACTTACACAATAAATGACACAACATACTGCCCGTATCATCAACCTGATGAAGACGGTTCTAAAATGTATGGAAGGTTAAGCATCATATTTGTGTTTGGCTTTTTGGTTCCTCTCATATGCATCACAACATGCTATGGATTCATCGCACACAAGTTAGGCTGGAGTCATTTTCACTCTGGACGAGCGTTTCGCATCATGTTGGCTGTAATCGTGGCCTTTTTTCTGTGCTGGTTGCCGTATCACACAGTGGAATTGATATTGTACGGAGAGAAATCAAGTTATCGGACAGCTTTGGCAGTGTATCCATTTGCCGTCTCTTTGGCGTATTTGAACAGCTGTCTGAACCCCATTCTGTATGTTTTCATGGAGTTAAACTTTCTCTAAGACGTGTTTTTGAAAGTTTTCTCTGAGGAGGGAACACAAATGTCACAAACCACCCAGTCGCTGCAAATGCAGTCAGTGTAGTGAAGATATCAACTCATTTATTCAGAGTTTTCTGATTGATTTGTGTTAATGTTCTAAAATTATTCTAAATATCTTTCAAAAGTCATTAAGTCAAAGTCAGCAAGTGGTCTTACTCTTTCTCTTTTTATATATTTTTGGTGATTTGTGTTGCAATGTTTAAAACCACCATAATGGAATACCCTGCTTTATTTATTTATTTATTTTGGTTACTATTGACTTAGAAAAAGTTAGTAATATTTCAGTAATAACGGCATGTGTGGTATGTTTGGTATGGTTCTATGCTAAAGTCATGAAGAAACTTATTTTACTTATGCATTATCCATATGCACTTAAGTGTTATGGACTTAAAAATCAAGCAAAAGCAACGTGTATTATGTTTAAACAGTGTTTTACATATTAAATGCAAAATCGTCTCGGTTACGTATGGTAACCCTCGTTCCCTAATGGAGGGAACGGAGACGTTGTGTCGAGTAGTGTACGACACTAGGGGTCGCTCTTGGGAGCCCAAACACCTCTGACAGTTTTGAAAATTGGGTGTGCAGAATTTGCATAGCTGGCCACGCCCCAGATATCCGGGTATAAATAGGGCAGCATGTGCATCTGCTCACTCGTTCTGATCTGAGGAGCCGAGCGTCTCAGCTCACTCAGAGGCGGACCAGAGTTGTGGCACGGATGACACAACGTCTCCGTTCCCTCCATCAGGGAACGAGGGTTACCATACGTAACCGAGACGTTCCCTATCTGTCGTACACTCCGAGTTGTGTCGAGTAGTGTACGACACTAGGGGTCCCTATATAAAACAAGTCTGGCCGTGTCACGAGTGGTCAGCACAGATAGTAACAAGTCAACGTGTTAACATAAGTGCAGCTCACCTCTTGCGGGCCTTTCCTCAGTGGAGGAAGTCAGTGGAGAGTCTTGAGAACGTTGGGAGAGTGTCTGTTTCCCGTAGGAAAAAGGCACTGCGGAGATCACAACCTGCCCAGAGGGGGGGCATAACATGAAAACATTAGATATGGGACCTGAGGTGGGTCTCACGCTAGCGGAGACAACCAAACTCAGACCTTAGAGACAAACCTGCCTTCAGGGGAAACACCGCACCACAGAGAGTTATAGGTGGAAATACACATATGGGGCCACATAAGGAGCCACTGCATATGGGGCACAAATCCAACCAAGAGTTAGAAAAGTAACCATACCTTGTGTTGAGATTTCGCAGCGAGTTCCTCCGCCGAACTCTGCCACATCCAGAAGTGCCAAGTGATGGAGAAGGTGTTCAGGGTTCGCGTCAGGAAACCTACTGAAACTTAAAAGCGTAATCACCAGGGGAAGCGCTTAAGCAAGCTCTACACCCAACCAGAGTGCTGCGCCAAGAGCTTGCGATTAAAACTCTAGCTGACACTGGTTCCATGCGCAAACTGGCAAGTGTATAGGTGTAGCCCAACCTGCAGCTCTGAAGATGTCTGTTAACGAGGCTGCATTGCGAGAGCCGCCAAGGCAGCGATGCCCCTGGTCGAGTGGGTTCTCACTCCCCGTGGGCAAGGCAAGCCTCTGGCCTGGTAGGCCGTACGGACCGCATCCACAAGCCAGTGGGAGATCCTTAGTTTGGAGACAGCCTTCCCCTTCCGCTGTTCTCCATAACAGACAAAGAGCTGACCTGAACGTCTGAGTGCTGAGAACGTTCCAGGTAATGTGTGGGACACGGACCGGGCATGATAGGGTCAGGTTGGGGTCATCTTCCTGGTAAGGAATTGCTTGCAGGGTCACCACCTGCTCTGAGGGAGTGGTGGTTACCATGGGCACGTATCCAGGCCGGGTTCCCAGGACAACGTGAGAGTTCACCGGCCCGAATTCCAGGCACGAACGTTGACGGAAAGGGCTTGAAGGTTTCCCGCTCTTAACAGGGGTGAGTGCCACCGGGGAGGCCGTCTCCATGGAGAGGGCACCGAATGAACCGACTGAGGGCTCAACGGATCTTACTGTAGGCCTGAGGACCATAAGGGGATGTGGTGCTACCAGGGAGGGTTCGCCTTCCGGGCACCTCTTAACAAATCGTGCCCCACCGATCTGCCCTCTACCAAGTCATGGTGGCTGTACATAGACCTTGATGTAGAAGCCGAAAGGTGCCTATCCAGGCCTCCTTGGAGGAGGGATAGCACAGATTTGATGCCGCAATTCCGTGGGTTCTACCCTTAGGAAGAACGTCTGCGCCATTCCCAGGACCTTCCTGACATTGCACCGTGTCTGCGCAATAAGGCTCACTGGGGGATAAGCCGTACGGTCCACTGAGTGTCAACAGATCTGAACCGAGGGAGTCCTTGGTCAGACTGTATTACCTACTGCAATGAGTGGATTCCGGTAAGGCAACAGATCTACCTGTGCCTGGCCGAATTGACTCCAAAACAGCTGGACCGTCTGAGGGTGGAGCCTCCACTCACCTCGGGGCGAACCTGTCACCTGGAAAGCGAGCGGCGCACAGAAGCGTGAGTCTGTGCTGGCTCTAGGGCAAGAAATGGCGGGTGAGTTGTGATATGTGAAAGTAGCGTACACCATCCTGGTGGTTGGTGTATGCCACAGTCGCTGTGTTGTCAGCGCTGACCAACACATGCTTGTCGCGACAGAGGCCGAAACCCCTTCAGGGCCCAAGCATTGTCAACAACTCAAGGCAACTGAATGCCTAAGCAGCCGAAGGCCTAACTGAACCCCGAGGCTGCATACCTGTTGCACATGGCACCCCAGCTTGACTTGGAAGCAACTGTAGAGACACAGTGCGTCTAGACACTTGTCCCAGGGGCAACCTGCCCGCAGAACTAACGTGTCCCCATGGGCTGAAGGTTGCAACACAAAGTGTGATGTACACACGATGCGAGCCTGGTGCCACGCCAATCTCGGGACTCGGTGTGACGTCAGTGCTACAGCGGTTCCATATGAATTGGGTCCAGCAGCGTGACCGCGGCTGAAAGTGCCATATGTTCCAGGAGCCCTGGTACATGAAGGAGACCGCTGTGGTGAACCGGAGTGCACTTGCACACTACAGCACTGACTGTACACAGTCCTAGGCAAACGCGTAGAACAGTGACCGAGTCCATACGGAGAAAAGAGAAACCCTGTACTGAGGAGAGTTTACTCTTTTCCCAAAATGACCTGAAGTCCCAATCAAGCCAGGTGGTTGTGAACCACATCCCTGAGAGTGCAAACCGAACCTCGTTAGTGTGCTAGGACAGCCAGTCACAGATAACTGAGAATGCACATGCCCTCTACCCCGAGGGGGCGAGGGCAGCTCCTGTGACCCCCGTAAAGGTACGGGGGGTAGGGATAGGCTGCACTGGGAACCTTGTACTGATGAGCCCGACCTCGAAGACAAAGTCTTGGAAGGATCAAGACATGACAGTACGCGTCCTTCAGGTTTAACGCCACCGACCAATCTTAAGCCCTGACCCACAAGGGCTGTATGTTCCAGGGCTAACATTTGAATGGGAGCTTGAAAAGGGCCCGATTCAAAATATCCCTGTTTTAAGATTGGCATGAGTCGACCACCCATCCTAGTACAATGAAGTAGGGGCTGAAAAACCCCTTCCCTCATTTTGGCTGCCGGGGTAGGCTCTATCGCACCCTTCCCAGGGGGGCTGCGATTTCCGCTTTAGGAACCACAGCATTCTCGCCCTGAGTCGACTGCAGGAGAATGCCATAGACTTCAGCGGATGCCTCGCAACCTGAGTCGTGTAGCCAAGTCAAGTAATTCTCGAGAAGCTAATGGGAGATTGCGCCCACGTAGGGACTCTTCTAGCATTCTCAGTGAATTATACCCGACGTACCTGGAATGGGGATGTCGCTGAATAAAGCAAAGAGCGCCGTGCTTGGAGATGAAGCCCCAAGAACACGGTGTGACTTTGCCAACATGCAGAGAACCAGGTAAGTGCCCAACCACCCTGACCTGCAGGCTCAGTATCTAGCCGTCACATGGAGGGCTATTGCTGCAAGATAACCGATAACCAACAAAGTGGACATCGCCCTTGCCAGAGCATGCGCCATGACCTCATAGCTCAGCGAGCGTAATCGGTTATTGTACGCAGTTCCCGTAGCTCTAGGTTGGAACCACCCTCGTATCGAACTCACAACGCCACGGCCCGAATGCCCAGAGGATGGCCATGTAAGGCGGACGCAGCTCGTCCAGAAGCCGTGTAAGCCTTGCCTGGAAAGAACTTACAGGCTCTGGACGGGGGTCATGGGAGGAATCCAACAAGCGGCGGTGTTTTGCGGGGAGTACCCCACAAATGCCCCCTCCGCCTGGGGAACCCCTGAACCCCTGGTGGTGAAGGAGGAGAAGTTGGTCTATCACGATCCACCCGTTTTTTTTTTTAAATGGGCTTTCTGCGATCCCATCGACTTCTCGTGCACTTCCGGGAAACAGGCACTGGAAACGAGCATACAGGTCGTTACCCAGATGTCTATTAATCAGCTCTTCCTTGGCTGCCCATTTCAGGCACGGCCGCCATTTTAGCATCCGCCTCAAACTGAGAATCAACCCCCCAGAGGTTTGCTCAGCTGAAACTTCAGCCCTCCTAGCGATGCTGCCGCTAACCTTTTCCACCCATTTAGGAGCTCCGAATAAGAAGTCAGCTGTACTGAGACAGACTAACAAACTCATTCAAAAGCTCGATCGAGGGACGTGAGGAGCGAGAGGTTCGCGGGGTTTTCACCCGGCGGAACCTTCCCTGCTTCCTAATGCTCGCCACTGACGCACCTCGCAACGGCCTCGTACCCGGAAGTAGAAGGACCGGAGCGGGAAGCAGTCGGGGTGAGCCGCGGCTTGACGTAAAGCACACGGCTCGTGAGCAGAATGCGCCCGGGTCATGTTTTTCGCCGGCAAAACATGAATCAACAACAAGCGCTGCATCAGCGTGAGAATCTCAACACTGAATACAACGGTCGTGTCGATCGTTTGGGAAGGTCAGCCGCAACCAGGATGACACGGAGGGAAAGATATGTTCACCAACACACAATCCCACCGTGCTAGCTCTTTCAGAGAAATCACTCTTTTAGAAGGAAGATTGCTCTTCAAGATCGCCGTCGACGCATGCAGGGGAACTCTCACAACACTTATCTGTGTATGAGAAGGAAGAGACCGCTGCCTGTGCTGCAGATCCAACGACGAAAGAGGTGAATGTTGCCGCTTCTCACGCAGAGACGCTGCATTCGGCTCCGAAAAACAGAACGAGTGAGCAGATGCACATGCTGCCCTATTTATACCCGGATATCCGGGGCGTGGCCAGCTATGCAAATTCTGCACACCCAATTTCATTGGCATTTTTCAAAACTGTCAGAGGTGTTTGGGCTCCCAAGAGCGACCCCTAGTGTCGTACACTACTCGACACAACTCAGAGTGTACGACAGATAGGGAAGTTTATATGTATAATTATTGTAATGTTCATTAAACATTCGATTTATTTGTAATTTGATTTTTTTTACTTTGATTTAAGTCTCACCCAGTAGTTTCATTGTGCTAACATTAGTTTTCTCTAAGACAAATGATTTCAATGCTAAACATCTTTAAAAACATACAATTCAGATATAATGCTTTAAAAGCAAAAAACAAAAATCAGTTTCATCTTTAGACACAGACACGTTTGCTGACAGTTACTAAGAAAACTGACCGCTGTAACTTCCTATCAGACAACTTCTTTTTTTTTTCCTGTACTCAAACAATTTACAATGTATATTGTGGACCAGCTCTAAACTTCATTGAAAGAAAGTCTTGTGAAAAGCACTATATAAACACAATTCACTTGCAACTGGTAATCTACATTTCTATTTATTTACATATTGAATTGCTATTTCTTATATATAATATGTGTGTGTGTGTGTGTGTGTGTGTGTGTGTGTACTTGTTTTTGCTACATTGTGGGGACCAAACGTCCCCACAAGGATAGTAAAACCTGAAATTTGCGGTCCCCACAATGTTAAAAAATGATCAAAAATAGTAAATGATGTTTATCTGAAAGTGTAACGATGCAAACATGTTTTCTGTGAGGGCTAGGTTTAGGTTTAGGGTTGGGTTAGGGGATAGACAATATCGTTTGGTCAGTATAAAATCTATAGAAGTCTATGGAAAGTCCCCACAATTCACAAAAACAAACGTGTGTGTGTATACATGTGCATTTGGCACTGCATTCAAGCTACTGATTTTCTTTCCATTTCATGTATTCCCTGGGTTTGTGGTCTAATGCTCATGATGTTTAAAAATACATGAGTGCATGAATAGAGGTCTGTATATACAGTAGACTGTATACTCCTAAGAATAGCTATTAATGCTATGCTATTATTATGTTACTAGCGTCAGTCCAAATTTGATTTTATTGTTTATGACATTGCCTTCAATTATTTTATATATATATATATAACTTTATTTCAGACACATAATTGGTCCATAGAGAGAAATAAAAAAAAAAAAATAGAAAAAGTACAATACTTTAGGTGACATATAAACAACAATAAAATTCATGAGAGACTAAAATACCAGTGTTTCCAGAGGCCAGACATATACCTGTAACAGCTTTTCTTCCAGCTAAGATAATTTAAACCCAGATCATATTTAATGCCATTTTATTTTGTTAGTTTATTAGTTATTAGTTTATTTGTATTTTACCAAACTGTAAGTACTCTGAGTCACTGTTTTTGACACAAGACTTTAAAAGAACTGAAGCAAAAATAAGCAGTCACTGATTAGGATGCGTGTTTGGCTGACTATTTTTCAGAAGAAAACCCTTATCTTAGCTATTTCCACTTTAAACATGTTCCTCTTTTTTTTTATAAATGTTACAGGGTGTCGCCGCTCTATTCCATTCTCTATTTTTATGGCAATGACTGCGTGACTGCAGAGCATATCATCTCAAGAAGATATTATAGCTAAAGATTTGATAAGTGTATGTTTTAATTTAGAATTACTGTTTTATTATTATTATTTAACATTCAAATTGTCTTCTAATTTGGACAAAAACATTATTTTAATTTTAGTTAGTGTGTCATGTTGCTGTTTGAGCAAAAGCAACATCTGCAAAGTTACAGCGCTCAAAGTTCAATGCAAAGGCAGATTATTTCTTTAACAGAATTTGCTTTTTAAGGCCTACAGCAAACGGCTGGTAGGGACTACAACGAGCTTGTTCCCGGGTTCAAAACTCAAACCGCCAACAACGATTTTGCATAAAGGATAAATCCATTCATAAATCCCCGGGGTCCGGGGATTTCCGAATACCGGTCAGTATCTGGTGTGACCACCATTTGCCTCACGCAGTGCAACACATCTCTTTCATGCTGCAACATGAGGTGATGGTCGTGGATGAATGGCACAACAATGGACCTTAGGATCTCGTCACGGTATCTCTGTGCATTCAAAATGCCATCAGCAGTGTTCGTTGTCCATAACGTACGCCTGCCCATACCATAACCCCACCGCCACTCGATCCACAACGTTGACGTCAGCAAACCGCTCACCCACACGACGCCATACACGCTGTCTCCCATCTGCCCTGTACAGTGAAAACCGGGATTCATCTGTGAAGAGATCTCTCTTCACCTCTCCGAAGTGCCAGACGCCATCAAATGTGAGCATTTGCCCACTCGAGTCGGTTACGACGACGAACTGCAGTCAGGTCAAGACCCCGATGAGGATGACGATCATGCAGATGAGCTACCCTGAGATGGTTTCTGACAGTTTGTGCAGAAATTCTTTGGTTATGCAAAGCAGCTGTCCAGGTGGCTGGTCTCAGATGATCTTGGAGGTGAAGATGGTGGATGTGGAGGTACTGGGCTGGTGTGGTTACACGTGGTCTGCGGTTGTGAGGCCGGTGGGATTTACTGCCAAATTCTCTGAAACGCCTTTGGAGACGGCTTATGGTGGACATTCCTGCAGTAAGCATGCCAATTGCACGCTCCCTCAAAATTTTCGCCATCTGTGGCATTGTGCTATGTAATAAAACTACACATTTTAGAGTGGCCTTTTATTGTGGTCAGCCTAAGGCACACATGTGCAATAATCATGCTGTCTAATCAGCATCTTGATATGCCACACCTGTGAGGTGGATGGATTATCTCGGCAAAGGAGAAGTTCTCACTAACACAGATTTAGACAGATTTGTGAACAATATTTGAGAGAAATAGGCCTTTTGTGTACATAGGAAAAAGTCTTAGATCTTTGAGTTCAGTTTATGAAAAATGGGGGCATTTATAATTTTGGTCTGTGTGTGTATATATGTGTGTATATATATGTGTGTGTGTGTGTGTGTATATATATATATATATATATATATATATATATAAAAAAATAAAATAAAAAAAATAAAAATGTGGGGTGGGGGTAAAAAAAGAGGTGTAAGTCTATAAGGTGGTACAGTGGGTAGAGAACGGGGTGTATTGAGAGAGAAGATAAAGAGTGTAACAGGTACAGAGATGAGCAGAGAGGAAAGGGAGAAGTTGTTGTTATGATTGTTTTTGATAGTACAAATTTTTAGTCCTCCTGGGACAGCTTCTATCATTTATTGTAAATGTCCAAACATCTTTCTAAATTGAAGTTTGAGATCATTCAGGTGGACAATCAAGATTATTTTGCAAATTTGTACATCTATGGCTGAAAGTGTTTTATAATCAGTAAAGAACACGCCTATAGATTTGATATATAATTTACTTTTAATAAATAACCTGCGCAATAATTACATTACAAACCAACAATAATACATTCTATTATAAATTAACATGCCGTAAACAATTGTATATAAAAGTGCAACATTTATTGACTTGCTAAATTGGCATTTTTAGTCTGACATCAGTATTTGTTTTTTCAGTTTATGAATTCCCATGTGTGACAGGAAGACTTAACCAGCTTAACACAGAGTTGGTCATGATGTTTCACACCTCAGCCATGTTTGAAATGTTGGTGATTCTGATGATGTGATAAAGTTGAAGAAGTGGTATAAAGTCTTCAACATTAGAGAAGAAAACATTTACCAGGATAATTCTTATTCGAATCAGCACAATGTGAGTCATGTATTTGATTTTAAAGACTATTTGTACTTTTAAGTAATGCTAAAATAGTTTTTATTTAGTTGCATATTTGTAATCATAATTCAGCTTTGTTGAAAATAGAAATGCATTGATTATATAGACAAATATTCATCATGTTTCTTGCCTAACACTTTAAATATAATTGATATATAATATAAATATAATTTTACACTGACAATTATTATTAGCAGGATAAACCAGTCACTTCAGCTCAATCACAGCAATGGAGGATTTACTTGAAATTTTGGAATATCCGATGTGGGTGACTTCTCTGGTCTTCTACTACCTGACCTTGATCCTCGGTGTTCCTGGAAATGCATTTGTTTTGTATGTTGCTGGATTGAAGATGAAGAGGACCGTTAATACAGTTGGGTTTCTCAATCTAGCAATTGCCGACCTCTTGTGTTGCCTCTCCACTCTTTACTATGTGACCGAGAACACTTTTAATGGTCACTGGCTTTATGAATCCATCATGTGCAAAATTCTCCCCTTCATTATGTTCATCACCATGTTTGCCAGTGTTTTCTCCTTGACCTTGATTAGTCTGGATCGGTTTACTCAGGTGATCACACCGGTTTGGGCTCAAAATCATCGCAGTCTGTTAATTGCACGACTGTCCTGTGTAGCGGCCTGGGTTCTGGCTTCAATTCTTAGTCTGCCTTTCATGATGTTAAGAGACACTTACACAGTAAATAACCAAACATACTGCCTGCATTATCAACCTGATGAAGACAGTTTTAAAATGTATGGAAGGTTGATCATCATCAGATTTGTGTTTGGCTTTTTGGTTCCTCTCATATGCATCACAACATGCTATGGATTCATCGCACGTAAGTTAGGCAAGAGTCGTTTTCACTCTGGACGAGCGTTTCGTATCATGTTGGCTGTAATCGTGGCCTTTTTTCTGTGCTGGTTGCCGTATCACACAGTGGAATTGATAATAATGTATGGAGAAGAATCAAGTTATTGGACAGCTTCGGCAGTGGATCCGTTGACCATCTCTTTGGGGTATTTCAACAGCTGTCTGAACCCCATTCTGTATGTTTTCATGGGGCAAGATTTTAAGAGCAATGTTAAACTTTCTCTAAGACGTGTTTTTGAAAGAGTTTTCTCTGAGGAGGGAACACAAATGTCACAAACCACCCAGTCACTGCAAATGCACTCAGTGTAGTGAAGATATCAACTCATTTATTCAGAGTTTTCTGATCGATTTGTTACTTTTAATGTTTTTTTTTTCTTCCTCTATTTTCATATATTTTTAGTGATTTGTGATGAACTGCTGCAAACATTGAAAACCATCATAATGGAATGCTTTAACTTTTTATATTTTTTTAATATCGGCTTAGAGAAAGTTTGTAATATTTCAGTAATAATGGCATGTGTGGTATGTTTGGTATGTCTTGAAGAATAAATAATGTACATAATTTTAAAAAATTGCATTTCTGAATAAAACTAAATGTATATGAGCTCATTTTCTGCTTATTTTACTTATGCATTATTTATATCCATATCCAGTGTTATGGACTTAACTTAAAAGCAAAGTGTATTATGTTTAAACAGTGTTTTACACATTAAATGCAAAAATATATATGTATATATATATGTATAATTATTGCAATGTTCATTAAACATTCAATTTTCTTTATTTTTTATTTTTATTTTTTATATTTGAGTAAAGGTAGTTCATAATTAGTATGAATAGTTTTCTCACCGAATAGTTTCATTGTGCTAACATTAGTTTTCTCTAAGACAAATGATTTAAATGCTAAACACCTTTAAAAACATAATGCTTTAAAAGCAAAAGCAAAAAACAAAAATCAGGTTCATCTTTAGACACAGACACGTTTGCTGACAGTTACTAAGAAAACTGACCGCTGTAACTTCCTATCAAAATAACTTCCTCTTTTTTGCTATTTCTCATATATATCTCTATTTACATGTGTGCATTTGGCATATTCAGACTCGGTTTCTTTGTCAGGAAGTTATGAAATTCATTAAGTGCATCTAAAATGATCTGTTATAAAATGTCTGCAATAAAACATATGATATTGTTTTATGTTACAGTCAGATTCCTGATTGACAATGCTCAATTTTTTTGCATTGTTTTTATGCATTTTTGATTTTAAATTGTGTACTGAAAGCTCAAAAGCAGCTTGTAGTCTGATGCTATTTTTAGGCAGGTGCTGTAAGTTTTGAGGAAGTTAATGATGTGTCTATTGATGGGATGTGGTCTACAGGCTTGTGGTCTAATGCTCATGATGATTAAAAATACATGTACATGAATATTCTGTCTTGAATACAAAGGTCTGTATATACAGTAGACTATATACTGCTAAGAATAGCTATTAATGCTATACTATTACTATGTTACTAGCATCAGTCCGAATTTGAATATTTTACTGTTTATGACATTGCCTTCAATTATTTTATAGTTTTGCTGTATGGTTTTCACTTTACTGTTGTTTCATTTCGTAGCTTTTGACACAGGAACAGAAGCAAAAATAATCAGTCACTGTTTAGGATGCGTGTTTTGCTGACTATTTTTCAGAAGAAAAACCTTATCTTTTTAACCTTACCATTTACACTTTAAACATGTTTCTCTTTTTAAAGACAGTCAAATGGTTTTTTAATTTAAACAAAAACATTATTCAGTGTGATATTTGGGAATCATTGATTTTGAGTGGCCAGTAGTGCCATCATGTGGCCAAATATTTAATATCTCTAATATTGCTACATAATGTATCTTCTCATATAATAAAATAACTTAAACCCACATAAACACTTAATGCAATTTCATTTTGTTTCATTTTAAGCTTCTTTATTACCCTTTGTTGTTTGACAATTAAAAAAAAAAATTATAGATTCACACCAGGGGCGATTCAAGGATTCAAAACTATTTTCTTAAGTATGCAAAACTTATTGCACACGCAGTGGAATGTGCATTATATTGGACTTAATTGGACATTAAATTTGGTTACATTTTCAAATGAAATGGAAACATGGTCGTTTTATAAAGTCAGCTGTGGTGTGATGAGGGGTGAACACAGCGAAAACTACAGTAGATAGGGAACCGATTGCTCCTTTTATGACAAAGAACTGCACAGATGCAGATATTATAACAATCTATTGATAAACGCACACCTTTGTCCTCTGTTTTTCACTCTGCGCCGCTGCGGTCTGCGGATTTAACAAGAAGAACGCACTGAAAGACAGGAGGAGATTTAAATGAGACTGAAATTTAAAGGGGACCGAGGCGATCACAAATTCGTGCACAGATTATGGAGCTAATCGCAAAAAATGGCCTAGCGACGCCCATGATTCTCACACACACACACACACACAAAATTGGTTCTTCAGCGGTTCTCTGTGCTGTATAGCGCCGCTAAATGGTTCTTTGGCTCGTAATCATATGGGAACCAATTTAAGTGCTATATAGCAGCTATAAAGAACCTGTTGTAGGAGCTAAATCTAGTACTTCAAGCTACTGAGTTGTTTGATCCCGGATTAATTAGGTTGATGCGCTTTCTTACTGTGGTGTTACCTTACTTCCTCGTTGAATCTGTCCATAAGGAACGATGAGACAATTCTTTCGTTGGATCACTGTAGACAGTTTTTTGGCTCCACTCCATTTGTTTGGGTTCTTTTTGTGAGAATTGTAATTTTTGTTCATGTTTTTATATTAGTACAGATCAGGTAGCGTGCTAACCATTCGAGTCAATAAGGCTGGCTAAGTTGGGGTTGGCTGGTTGCTCAGACTGGTGAGTGTTTGTCGTCGATTGCAGCGAGTTTGACAGCGTATGTGTATTTACGGGGCATATGATTTCAGAGTTCGTGATATCTGGCGTTCGGGAATGTCGGCGCATCAGAGTGTTCACTACGTAAGGAAATTTGTTTCATTGTGGGTATGAGTAATTTTTCTCCATCTCGTCATGAGGTAATGCATTTCTTATTTTGACGTAACATGTAGTTGTCTCCCTTGATTTAGCGGAGAATGCCGTGTGCTTTGAAGTTAATGTGACCGGGCGTTCTGCAGTGGTCTGGGCAGTGCTGTTGTTTCGCCCTGTTGTTTTTCATCTGTCTTGTGCTTCGTTGCCCCTGATAAGTCTGAGTGTCGTCCGTTACTCTTATAATTGTGTTGGCTCCTCTTGTGAGTCTAAATAATTGTTTCGTTTTGTTGCGTTATTACTAATTTGTTTGGTTGGATCACTTTTCTTGTGTCTTTTTTTTGTATTTTTATTGTCAAGGTGTTTGTTTTCACTGATTTATGTTGAATTTGTTTATTTTCATTTTGTACTGCTTGTTTATCTAATTAATCTGGCATAATTTGTTTTTTTGTTAATTTTGTATAAGTGTATTGGAGTCACTTGTGCCGGATTGTGTTTTTCTTGTTTTTTCTATTAGAAATATTTGTTGTTAATTGGTTGTGAATTACTTGTATTGGTTGTTTTTTTTATTTTTGTTTTTGTTTAGCTGACTTTTGTTTCTATGCAGGAGCTGAGGGCCACTTGTGTGGGTTTCCTGGTGCCATGGTAGTGGGAGTGTTCCGTCACCTGAGTGCAGTGTCTCACTGGTGTGGTTGGGTGTGAGTATTGGGTGTGGGATTCAGTCTTCTTGAGGTTTGATTTGTCTTGGCAGGGTTGCCTGAAGCAGCTGTCCTGCATGGTGTGATATAGTTTGTTGAGCATTGTATTAAACTTTCTTTTTTTGTTGTTTATTGTTGTCATTTGCATTTGGCTCAGTTGTATTCCAACTTATGTTGTTTTCTTTTTTCTTTGTTTTTGTTTCTTCTATTATTACAAGCTTTGTGTACCACTTGTAGTAGTATAAGTGTGGGGAGTTGGATGTCTCAGTGCGGGACGGGTATTTTTATTATAGTATTTCTTGGTTTTATTTGACTGAATAAAAGTGCTTTTATGGGGAACTTACGTCTCTGACCAATTTTTTTCAAATAACGAACTGGCGTGACCTTTGGAGAAAATCTAACTGCAGTTCCTGGGGTAACAGGCCCTAGGTGGCGTAGTCGACATCAATATTTCAAGTTATTTGTTTGACTTTGTCAAGTAGTCCCATTGGGCCACACAAAGCTTACATTCAAGAGAAGTTTCACAGTCACATCAGCTTCGCGCTGTAGATCAAAGACGAATAAACAAACAGTCCGGTCGGCAACTGGTAGACAATAAACAAGGAAAACGCTCAGGACTGATAGTCAGACTAACCAAAACTTCGGGGAAAATCTAGCTAACCTGGCGGTCTATAAATGGCTGACAGAGGGGAAGAGATCCTAGGGACCCGGAATCGGAAGTAGAGGTCCCAGGCACGGGGTTGTGGGAAATGTAGTGAGTTAAAAGTCTGGAGATGGTTCCCGCTGACGGCGGTTAGAGGGAGCCACAGAGACCGCGTTTGTGACACAAACACTTCTGTCCACTGTTAGATGTTAGTTTAATGATGCTATGGCATGACATAGCATATGTAGAAATTCACCCTAGTGAAAAGTAATATATTTAAAATACATTTATTTATTTATTAGGTATAGTTCAAATCTATTAACATGTTTACTGATATATCCCTCAAGACTTAATTGATATAAAATTATAATTAAACTTTATTTGGAGTAATACTTGTGCACAATTCACATTTCTTAATATTAAGCCTAAAATGTGTTTTAATGTCATCTTTTAATAAAAAAGTTACTTAAATGCAAAATATTTAAAGTGTACCAGAAATATACTTGCAATAGTTCCACTTTAGCACAATCAAATATACTTCAGTTCATCTTTAGTTGGACTTAAGCACTATATTTCTAATTTAGCACACTTTATACCAGTTTAGTATAGGCTACTAAAAGTACAAATGCAAAGTATTTTTTTATTAAGAACATAAATATGTAAATTTATTTGTTTACTTAGCATTAAAAAAATGTATTTCAAAAACATTTTAGTATACTTATTAATAGGGTAGCATATGTAAGCCAAGATTTTAAAAAAGGCTTTAAAAGTAGGCTATGGTGTTAACTATTGTGTAGCATACTGTGAATGTAAAGGGTAACATTTTATGTCACACCTTTGCCTGATGTTTCTTTATGCTTCTGTATCTTATTTTCATAAAATAAAATGTTACAGCATTTAAACTTTTCCTTTCTATCGGCAAATGATGATTCTGATGATGTAGTAAGGAACGCAACTTTCACACGTCTGATTAACAGATAAACCTCGCTCTTATTCTGTGGTTGTTTTAACCATTTCCTTCGTACTTTCGGTTTAACAACATTAAGTTAAAAGTCATTTAACATTCAGTGGAATTGTGGGCATGCTTTTAGACACTTCTTTTGCTCTGTCCAAACACGCAGCCTTCAAGTGCTCAGTTAATGTCAAAGGTATGAATGAGAGCTACTGAAAAACTACAGAAAAGTACAACTATTTTACTCTAGCACAGGGGTGCCCAACCATGTTCTTGGAGATCTACCTTCCTGCAGAATTTAGCTCCAACCCTGATCAAACACACCTGTCTTTAATTATCAAGTGCTGCTTCAAATCTTTATTAGTTGGTTTTGGTGTCTTTGGGGTTGGAGCTGAACCCTGCAGGAAGGTAGATCTCCAGGAACAGGATTCAGCACCCCTGCTCTAGCAGTACTGACCACAAGTACTAGGGAGAGATCACACATTAACTGTTCAAAAAACATGTTGGTGAGAGCGCGCGCGCAATCCTGTGACCGGCAGAAAATGGAGCGCGTGAAGGAGAGATGAAAGAAACAACACTGTTCAAGGTCTCCATTAATTCAAGCTTGTAGTAATTCAATGTGTATATATTTTAAAGCACTGAATCGCTATAGAATTCATTAGATTCTTAGTGTTTGAAATCGATTATTGGCCGAAATCAATGATTCATGATTCAAAAATCCATGTTTCTAGATCGATGCCTATGCATCGTCAGGTTTTGTAATCAATTCATCGAGAAAACGAGTGAATCGTTACACCCCTAGATACAGAGTTATGTGTGACAACTCAAAAGCACAGTGTTTTACTTTTGAAATGCAAAGATTCACTTGTAATTTTAAATAAAGATTGTGACTAGATGAAAAGAAGCAAAAGAAAAAATCAGTTACATCTTTAGACACACATTTGGTGGCAAATACTAAGAAAACTGACCGCTGTAACGAAACAACTTCCTTTTTTTCACCATGACAGGAAAGTGACCAGGAGACACTGACAGATTTTAAGTTTCCAAATACTTTGCTGTAAATGTAAATGAATGTTACACTAGTTATATTTTTAGATTCATACATTTACTAAGAAAACCAGCAATTACTAAGAAACTTCAAGTAACTACAAGTTCCTTTTTTACTCCCTTTTTTTCAGGAGACATTTGTCAATTAAATGACAGAAGACAGAATTTCATAAATGCAAATGTAAATAAAATGAACATGAAAATATACTATTAAACGCTATAAAAGTGACCTGATTTCGGATCAGTGTGAGCGGTATTACTGCTACACGTCTTCTGTAGTATAAATAGTATGAGTAGTGTATTCATAATCATATTATTGAGCCTGGCAAGGCCGGAATAAGTCTAAGCATAATGAAATACTGAGAATTAACGTGTTGGTTTGACCTATATGTTGCAAAAGATTTATGACATCAGGCTCGGGCCGGGCACGGGCTTGCGCTCCGGCTTGCGCGGTAAATGAGCGGTCATGTGATGCGTTTCGATTAGCGCGAGAAAGATGCGAAAATGGATGTTGAGGAGGTGAAACGGAGGCTTGCCTCTGGCGATTACGTTTTGGCAAAATTTACAAAACTTGCAAAATTAGCCAGATCAATACCGGAAAATTAAAATAAGTCAGATCAATACCGCATCCCGGCCAGTAGCAGCAGCAGTGAAAGGGTGTTCAGCGCTGCTGGATGCACCATCAGTGAGCACAGGACCGCGCTAAAGCCATCTATCGTGGATTCAATAAATTTGCTCCACAAAAACATGTAGCCTTATCTTGGTGAGTAAAGGTTTTTCAAATTATAACTAAATATTAATTGAGTCTTAAATGCATAATGTAGACAGAGTAAATAGACTAATGTTGGCATTATTCTTTTATTAAATTTCAGCTGCTATTCACCGTCGCGTTAAGGCCGGATTGTGGAGAGAAGTAGCGAAGCAAATGCCGCGGAGCCTTTATCTTAATTTCGTTATTGCCAAATACCTATCTTAATTTAGAATTAAGATGGGTATTTGATGGGTCATTAATTTGCTCTCATTTGTCCTTGTATTTAAACTCCCATTCTGCTCAGTCTTTCTTTGTCCGTTCTCAGTCTATATTAGTTGTGTTCATCCTGTCTGCCTGGTTTTTTCATTATTATTAAAATCATTTTGCTTAAAACATTCTCCATTCGTCATCTGCCTACCTGCCTGCTACACACCTGACACTATACTATAAATAAATTATTAATATAAATACATAAATTAAATTACAAACAAACAATAATACATTATATTAATCATTATATTAACATTATAAATGCTGTAAACAATTGTGTATATATAAATGCAACATTTATTTACATTTTTCAAATTGCTATTTTTAAACTGATATCAGTATTTTTAAATTTATGATTTCCCTTGTGTGTCGGGAAGTCTTAGCCAGCTTTATTTAGAGTTGGTCATGATGTTTCACAGCTCAGCCATGTTTGAAATGTTGGTGATCCTGATGAAGTGATAAAGTTGGAGAAGTGGTATAGAGTCTTGAACATTAGAGAAGAAAACATTTACCTGGATAATTGTGAATTGAATCATCACAACGTGTGTCATGATTGCTTATATAGAGTTATTTTTATGATTTCAAAGACTATTTGTACATTTAAGTAATACTAAAATACTATTTATTTAGTTACATATTTGTTATCGTAATTCAACTTTGCTGATAATTTAAATGCATTAATTATATATTCATTTATTCGTCAAGTTTCTTATATAACACAACACTTTAAATATGATTTATAATTTTACACTGATAATATGTGATATATGTTGCTGGATTGAAGATGAAGAGGACCGTTAATACAGTTGGGTTTCTCAATCTAGCGATTGCTGATCTCTTGTGTTGCCTCTCCACTCTGGACTATGTGACTGAGAGCACTTTGGATGATCACTGGCTGTATGAATTTATCATGTGCAAGATTCTCCCCTTCATTATGCTCATCACCATGTTTGCCAGTGTTTTCACCTTGACCTTGATTAGTCTGGATCGCTTTACTCAGGTGATCACACCGGTTTGGGCTCAAAATCATCGCAGTCTGTTAATTGCACGTCTGTCCTGTGTAGCGGCCTGGGTTCTGGCTTAAATTCTTCGTTTGTCTTTCATGATGTTAAGAGACACTTGCACACTAAATGACACAACAGACTGCCCGTATCATCAACCTGATGAAGACGGTTCTAAAATGTATGGAAGGTTAAGCATCATCAGATTTGTGTTTGGCTTTTTGGTTCCTCTCATATGCATCACAACATGCTATGGATTCATCACACGCAAGTTAGGCAGGAGTCATTTTCACTCTGGACGAGCGTTTCGCATCATGTTGGCTGTAATCGTGGTCTTTTTTCTGTGCTGGTTGCCACATCACACAGTGGATTTGATAATAATGTACGGAGAAGAATCAAGTTCTTGGGCAGCTGTGGCAGTGAATCCGTTGACCATCTCTTTGGTGTATTTCAACAGCTGTCTGAACCTCATTCTGTATGTTTTCATGGGGCAGGACTTTAAGAGCAATGTTAAACTTTCTCTAAGAGGTGTATTTGAAAGAGTTTTCTCTGAGGAAGGAACACAAATGTCACAAACCACCCAGTCAATGCAAATGCAGTCAGTGTAGTGAAGATATCAGTTCATTTATTCAGAGTTTTCTGATTGATTTGTTACTGTTCTAAAACTATTCTAAATATTTTCCAAAAGTCACCAAGTCAAAGTCAGCAAGTGGTCTTACTCTTATTCATGAGTCCTGTGTGTTTTTTTTTCTTCCTCTATTTTTATATATTTTCAGTGATTTGTGTTGCAAACATTCATCATAATGGAATACACTGCTTTATCTTTTTTTTTGGTTACTATCAGCTTAGAAAACGTTTGTAATTTTTCAGTAATAACGGCATGTGTGGTATGTTTTGTATGTTTCTACACTGAAGTCATGAAGAAACTTATTTTACTTATGTATTATCCATATCCATATCCATATGCATTATCCATATCCAGTGTTATGGACTTAACTTAAAAGCAAAGTGTATTATGTTTAAACAGTGTTTTAGACATTAAATGCAAAAATAATAAAGTTTATATGTATAATTATTGTAATGTTCATTAAACATTCAATTAACTTGTAATTATTAATTTTTTTTTTTTTGAGTAGAGATTTATAATTTGTATGAATAGTTTTCTCACCCAGTAGTTTCATTGTGCTAAAATTAGTTTTCTCTAAGACAAATGATTTCAATGCAAAACACCTTGAAAAACATACAATTCAGATATGATGCTTTAAAAGCAAAAGCTACATCTTTAGACACAGACACGTTTGCTGACAGTTACTAAGAAAACTGACCGCTGTAACTTCCTATCGAACAACTTCCTTTTTTCCCACGGCAGACTGTACTCAAACAATTTACAATGTATATTGTGGCCCAGCTCTAAACTGCTAAATTTGGACTATAATGTACTATTAAGATATTATAAACATTAACAATATGTGTTTGTGTAAAACTTCATTGAAACAAAGTCTTGTGAAAAGCACTATATAAACACAACTGACTTGCAACTGGTTATCTACATTCTTATTTATTTACATATTGAATTGCCCTTTTCTCATATATATATATATTTATCTATTTACATGTATGTATTTGGCATTGCATTCAAGCTACTGATTTTTTTCTCCAATTCATGTATTCCCTGCAGGGAATCGAATCCATGGCATTTGGCTTTGCTAGCATCAACATGATGATTTAACTCAATGAGTGTTGGTACAAGGTGTACAGTTTGTGTACAATGGCCTTTATTTTAGCAAACAATAGGTCTATACTATCACTTGAATGCCTGATGTATTAATAGTAGTTTTCTCTAGTCAGGGCTCCAGAAGTTGATATTTTCACTTCAAAGGCCATAAAGTTAATGTTCATAGTGAATGATAATAGAATGGAGATATAATTTTTTATTCATTTTATTTATTTATTAATTTTTTTTACTAATCTTAACATGTTCTATATGCATTTTGCCCTCCAGTTTAACTGTATGAACCTCCTGTTCATAGGTAAAATAATGCAGGTTAATGTTAAGTAAAGTCTTTACTTTTTCATCAAGCGTCAACTCATTTATTCAAACTCAGTTTCTTTTGTAATAAAACATAGATATGATATTGTTTTATGTTACTGTGAGATTCCTGATTACAATGCTTAATTTATTTGCATTTTTTATTTTAACTGGTTATGAACTGGTTCATGACGAACCAATTTCTTGTGTACTGAAAGCTCAAAAGCAGCTTGCAATCTGTAATACTGATGCTAGTTTTAGGCTGGTGCTGTAAGTTTTGAGGACGTTAATGATGTGTCTATTGATGGGATGTGGTCTACAGGCTGGGCTTATGGTCTAATGTTTATCATGATTAAAAATACATGTACATGAATATTCTGTCTTGAATGCAAAGGTCTGTAAATACAGTAGACTATATACTGCTAAGAATAGCTATTGTTACTAGCATCAATCCAAATTTGAATATTTTACTGTTTATGACATTGCCTTTAATTATTTTATAGTTCTGCTATAATATGGTTTTCACTTTACTGTTGTTTCTGTAATGGAGTGAAGGATGCGTGAAGTGGGCGGATCCAAATGCAAGCTTTTATTAAAGGACATATTCAGGCTTGGTCAAACACAGGCGAACAGGTTTACAGACACCAAGACATAAGAGTAATCCTTAAAACAAGCGAGGGTCAAGCGGTGTACGTAATCCAAGGGGCTAGGGGCCAAGGTTCATACGAGAGGCAAAACGGAATCCAAAACGCAAAGCAAAGAGTTAAATCCACGACAGGCGAAAAGTCCAGGGCAGGCTGAAGGCAGACAAGGTGATATAACAAGGCGAGGATACAGGACTCAAATGACTAGAAACAGGAACAAAGCTAACCTAGAAAACATGAATGAACTAGACTCTGGATTAACAAAAGTGGCTCTGTACAGTTGCTAACACAACGAGAGTGATGAACACAATACAATACTCAGCGAATAGGAGAAAGAAGTCCAAGGTTTATATAGAGTCCCTGATTGGATGCAGGTGATAAGTGCAATGGATGATGGGGAACGTAGCCCGGGATGTGGTGGCGAGCGGACTGGCGTTCAAGACTAGATTCGTGACAATTTCATTTTGTTGCTTTTGACACAAGACTTTAAAAGAACAGAAGTCAAAATAATCAGTCACTGTTTACAGTATTAGACTATTTTTCAGAAGAAAAACCTTATCTCAGTCATTTCCACTTTAAACTCTTTTTAAAGACAGTCAAATGGTCTTTTAATTTGAACAAAAACATTATTCATTGTGATATTTGGATATTTGGGAATACTTGATTTTGAGTGGCCAGTGCTGTCATCATGTGGACAAATATTTCATGTCTCTAATATTGCTCCACAATGTATCTTCTCATATAATAAAATAACTTAAACCCACATCAACATTTCATGCAAATTCATTTTCATTTTAAGTTTCTTTATATTGGTGCTCTGATGCTTTGTTGTTTAACAATTAAAAAAAATTATAGATTCACACACAAAAAAAATGGTTGGTTCTGTGGTAAATATGATTGATATTCAAACTATATTAATTAAAGATGTGAATATTTTTTAAGTATATTGCTACTCTTTTTAAGGTGTTAGATTTTGCTGTATTTAACTGACCAGTGGTTTGGGTGGCTCGCCATATGTATTAGATTTCTCTAATACATAAAATAAGTAAGCTTGACCAGAGTTCTTGTGGGGAGAAGAATTTATCGAAGAAAGTCATGTAGCATAGCCGTCTTCTAGATCTTAACCCGTGTAAGGGTCTGAAGCTTCTTCCTAGTTTCTTCCAAAGTTCTCCATAGCTTCTCCTTAGCTTCTGCATAGCTTCTCCCATAGTTCTGTCTTTAAGACAGAACTTTATACCTAAAGACAAATGGCTAGAAACAATGGATACTGTCAGGACCCCCTGCTGGGGATCCTGTAATCTACAAGAAGTTCCTGAGGAATGCTGTTCCTTTGTAATTCTAAACGTATGGACCATTTGGTTCACACCTTTACAGAGACAGTTCCTGTTGATTGCATCTGGGGCACAGTCACAATGTAAATGCATCTTTCTAAAATTACACATAATCTTTCAAAAGCGTCATTACTTTCTGCTTCGTTCTCAGGATCTCCTCCCTTATGGTGGATCCCTGTTAATTTCTGTTTATATTTCCATGTCCTCTCTCTTTCACTAATTTCTGTCCCTCAATTCTTTGTTTCACATTTTATACTTATTTTCATGACATTTACAACAGCAAAAACATCAGAAAATATTTGAATTAATGTAATTATTGCATTTAAGAACACTGAAAATGATCAAAAATAATAAAAAGGAGTTAAAGAAATCTTATTTAATTGTTTAAAATGCTTCTTAAAGAGACCTTGTCTTGTGGTGTGACAGTACAGGCATCACACCGGTGGACATTATCTGTCACACCATAGGACGTTTTAGCTTTTTGTGTCAATTAATGACGTTGCTGTTCCGAGCTAACCAGTCATTAGCGGTTTGCAAGACACATTGGCATAATTTTCATAATAATGTAGTTGAACATACAGTTTTTAATTAAAAAAATATAATTTAGTGGTGTCACACCAAAGGACAACAAACATAACACTTTTGTAGTGGTTTCAGAAAAGCTAAATATTTGAACAATTCTAAGACAAAAATTGACCATGTGCACATGTCATGAGCTTCACAGGGGGCTTCAGTAACATGATCATGAATGGGGTCCTCCAACTAATTAAAGTTGGGGGATTTAAAACCAGGGTATGGTGTCACACCAGAGGACATGGTTTTCAGAGACAAAATGTATCAAGTTCCTATGCTTTCAGAAATATATGGATAAAAAAAAATGCTTGCCATTTACTAAAACAGACACTTGTACAGTTATGCTGGAGGTATTTATTAACATTTTGTTTGCTTTTCTTTTTAATTTATAGAAGTTGTAATTTATTGAACTTGAGACAGTCACACCATAAGACAATTTTGACATTTCGCTCAAAAAAGACAAAAAGGTAACACTGGAGCTTTTAACATGTCCATGTAGGACAAAAATGTTTAACGATTTACTGCATTTTAAATAAGGACAAAATTAAGTATATTCATTTTTATCTTGCAGGACAGTGAAAAAGCCATGTCAACAAAATATCTGATATTGTCATTAATCATTTTCTAGTTTTGCTATAATATTGTTTTTATTTTACTGTTGACCATCTGCACATGTCATGAGCTTCACAGAGGGCTTCAGTAACATGATCATGAATGGGGTCCTCCAACTAATTAAAGTTTTTTTCTGGAATTGGGGGATTTAAAATCAGGGTATGTTGTCACACCAGGGGACATGGTTTTCAGAGACAAAATATATCAAGTTCCTATGCTTTCAAAAATATATGGATGAAAAAAATGCTTGCCATTTACTAAAACAGACACTTGTACAATTATGCCGGAGGTATTTATTAACTTTTTATGCTTTTCTTTTTAATTTATAAAAGTTGTAATTTATTGAATCATGCTTGAGACAGTCACACCATAGGACAATTTTGACATTTGGCTCAAAAAAAACCCCCAAAACGTAATAACACTGCAGCTTTTAAAACAACAGGTCCAGGATAAAGAAATGTTTAACGATTTACTGGGTTTTATATTCATTTTTATCTTGCGAGACAGTGAAAAAGCCATGTCACGTCAACAATACTTTAAACAATAGGCCCACTTTTATTCCTAAATAGCCTAATTTATTGCTTTAATTGTTAAGTAATTTATTACGGTTTTTCATCAAGCATAAATGCCCCACCTCAGAAATTCATGCCAGTCAGAGTCCCTGCATGGCTTTGACAATCTTTGCCACAGTTTTGGCATTTTAAGTAAATGCACAAAAGGTTGGTGAAAACAGTTCTTATGTTTACAAATGAACTTTTTAATAAAATTGGACATCTCTACCACTCGAGAAACTCCATATGAATGAATGACATTTTGGATTCAGACTGTAAGTAGTTTGAGTCACTGTTTTTCACAAGACTTTAAAAGAACAGATGCAAAAATAAGCAGAATAAGCAGTATATTTTTCAGAAGAAAACGCTTATCTCAGTCATTTTCACTTTAAACATGTTCCTCTTTTTAATATGTGACAGGCTGTCACCACTCAATTCCATTCTCTGTTTTTTGGCACATATCTTTTTTTTGGGAGATCTTTTCTTTTACAGAATTCGCTTATTAAGGCCTACAGAAAACGGCTGGTAGGGACTACAACAAGTTTGTTCCCAGGTTTAAAACTCAAACTGCCAACAACTATTTTGCATAAAGGATAAATGCACTCAAAATGAAACTTTGCAAATTTAATAACATTGTAAAACTGTTATACATATACATATAAAGCAACACTATATAGGAAATCTCAACTGACTGATCATTTATATTATCACAAAATGTAAAGCTCTCTATACTATAAATACATTATTAATATAAATACATAATTAAATTAAATTACATTACAAGCAAAAATAATAATAATACATTTTATTATAAATTAACATTATGAATTGATGTAAATAATTGTATATAAAAGTGCAACATTTATTTACTTGTTAAATTGCTATTTTTAGTCTGAGATAAGTATTATTATTTTTTTTTTTTTAATTTATGAATTCCCATGTGTGACAGGAAGACTTAAACAGCTTTACATAGAGTTGGTCATGATGTTTCACAACTCAACTATGTTTGAAATGTTGATGAAATCTGATGAAATGATAAAGTTGGAGAAGTGGTATAAAGTCTTGAACACTGGAGAAGAAAACATTTACCGAGATAATTTTGAAGCGAAACATAACGTGAGTCATAATTACTTTTTAAAGACTTTTTGTACTTTCAAGTAATGATAAAATAGTATTTATTTAGTTGCATATTTGTAATCATAATTCAGCTTTGATAGAATGGAAATGCATTGATCATATATCAATTTATTCATCAAGTTTTTATTTAACACTTTAAATATGATTTATAATTTTACACTGACAATATGTGATATTAGCAGGATAAACCAGGCATTTCAGCTCAATCTCAGCAATGGAGGATTATTATTATAGTTTGGACTATCCAATGAAGGTGATTTCTCTGGTCTTCTACTTCCTGACCTGGATCCTCGGTGTTCCTGGAAATGCAGTTGTTGTGTATGTTGCTGGATTTAAGATGAAGAGGACCGTTAAAACAGTTGGGTTTCTCAATCTAGCATTGCTGACTCTTGTGTTGCTTCCGCTCTTTTCTACGTGACTAGGAGTTTTGATTTTCACTGGCCGTATGGATCCATCATGTGCAAGTTTCTCCCCTTATTATGCTCATCACCAGGTTTGCCAGTGTTTTCACCTTGACTTGATTAGTCTGGATCGCTTTACTCAGGTGATCACACCGGTTTGGGCTCAAAATCATCGCAGTCTGTTAATTGCACGACTGTCCTGTGTAGCGGCCTGGGTTCTGGCTTCAATTCTTAGTCTGCCTTTCATGATGTTAATAGAGACTCGCACAATAAATGACACAACATACTGCCTCTATCATCAACCTGATGAAGATGGTTCCAAAATGTATGGAAGGTTAAGCATCATCAGATTTGTGTTTGGGTTTTTGGTTCCTCTCATATGCATCACAACATGCTATGGATTCATCGCACGTAAGTTAGGCAGGAGTCATTTTCACTCTGGACGAGCGTTTCGCATCATGTTGGCTGTAATCGTGGCTTTTTTTCTGTGCTGGTTGCCGTATCACACAGTGTACTTGATAAAAATGTACAGAGAGAAATCAAGTTCTTGGGCAGCTTCGGCAGTGAATCCGTTGGCCATCTCTTTGGCGTATTTCAACAGCTGTCTGAACCCCATTCTGTATGTTTTCATGGGGCAGGATTTTAAGAGCAATGTTAAACTTTCTTTAAGACGTGTTTTTGAAAGAGTTTTCTCTGAGGAGGGAGCACAGATGTCACAAACCACCCAGTCACTGCAAATGCACTCAGTGCAGTGAAGATATCAACTCATTTATTTAAAGTTTAGGTCATTTTCCTATGCCAAACCTATGCCGTTTCAAACAAGATTTGTTCCACTTGCTTTTAACATTTTGTTAGCCAATGCAATTAATTTGATTATTATTATTATTTTTTTGTATTATCCTCAGAGTAATTTCTAGACCAAATACTTATTTTAAAAAAATATTTATTTTAAAAAACTGAAACTTAAGATATGCAAAACATCTTTCAATAGGAAGTGTCCACTCTGGTTTCTTCTTTGTCAGGAAGGTATAAAATGAATTAAGCGCATGTAAAATTATTTGTTCTAAAACATCTGCAATAAAACGTAGATATATATTTTTTATGTTGCAGTGAGATTCCTGATTAACAATGCTCAATTTCTGTTTTTATGTATTCGGTTTTAAATGCAAAGGTCTGTATATACAGCTAAGAATGTTATACTATTACTGTGTGTGTGTGTGTGGCGTAAATCCAGATTTGAATAATTTACCATTTATGACAATTGTCGTCAATCATTGATCATTGTCTCTTTTTCTTTTCTTACACAGCCTTTCAGATGTCTCTCATATCACTCTCTCTTCTTGCATAATAAAACCATTTAAACCCAAATCATATTTCATGTCATCTCATTTGGTTAGTTTTTTTTTAGTTGGTTGCTTCGTATTGGGGTCCTGGTTACCCTTTTTATTTTGTGAACATGACAGATGACATTTGGTTTCAGACCTTTTTATTTCACCAAAGTGTAAGTAATTTGAGTCACTGTTTTTGACACTAGACTCAGTCACTGTTTAAGATGCGAGTTTTGCTGACTATTTTCCAGAAGAAAAACCTTATCTCAGTCATTTCCACTTTAATACATGTAGCAGGGTGTGATCACTCTATTCCATTCTCTATTTTTATGGCACATATCACAATCCTGCAGAGCATATCATCTCAAAAAGATGTTATAGCTAAAGATTTGATGAGTGTATATTTAAATTTAGAATTACTGATTTATGATTATTTAGCATCTGTCACACCCCTTCTTTGGTTTTTCCCTGTGTATGCCCTTATTTGGTCTTTCCTGTTCCGTTTTCAGTCATGATGTCATTGTGTAATTATTCACACCTGTCTCCCTCTGATTAGCCTGCTTATTTAAGTTTGGTTCTGTTCCCCGTTTGGTTGTCGGTTCTTGTAAGTCACTCCATGTTTTGAAGTCTTTTGCGTTATGTTTGCGTGTGGATTCCCTGCTGTTCCTGTTCGTTCCTGTTCCTAGTGTGGATTATATAATAAAGGTGTATGTTCCTGATCTCCTCGTCCCTACTCCTCATTCACGCACACGACGCTTGTGACAGCATTCAAGTGATCTTTTGATTTGGAAAAAACGCTATTTTACCTTTAGTGTGTAACGATGCTGTTTGAGCAAAAGCAACATCTGCAAAGTTACGACGCTCAAAGTTCAATGCAAAGAAAGATCTTTTCTTTAACAGAATTTGCTTTTTGGGCTGGTAGGGACTACAACAAGCTTGTTCCCGGGTTCAAAACTCAAACCACCAACAGCTATTTTGCATAAAGAATAAAAAAATTCTAAATGAAACTGCAAATTTAATAACATTGTAAAAACTGTTATACATGTACATATAAAGCAATACTATACAGGAAATCTCAACGAACTGATAATTTATGTCATCACCAAATGTAAACTATCCTTGTCCAGCTGTCTATACTATAAAATCATTATTAACATAAATATTTAAATTAAATTACATTACTAACAAACAATAATACTGTCAAGTATACTACGCCAGTCCGCTCGCCACCAGAGGTCGCCTTGCCATTTCACATTACACAGACTGTTGCACCACACCCAGACTATGTTTCCCATCATCCACTGCGCTGATCACATGCATCCAATCAGACACTGTATATAAGCCTCAGACTTCTTTGTGATATTTGCTGAGTAATTGTGAATTGTGTTAACTTTCGCACAGAGCCTTTGTAAGTTATCTAGTCGTTTGAGCCTTGTTTCTGTGCTTGTTCTCTCGTTCAGTCTGTTTCGCTGCCTGCCCTTTGGGACTCTAGCCTGTCTTATCGGATTACCCCTTTTTGCCAAACCCCTTGGATTACGTTTGCCATTGACCGACCCTCACCTTTTCTGGATTATTCTTTTGTCTTGCTCTTACATACCTGTTTGCCGATGTCTGACCCTGTCTGTTTTATGACCATGTCTCTGTCTTGCTCAAATAAAGTTATCCATTTGGATCCGCTTCCCATCTCCCTCGCTCCGTAACAAATACATTATATTATATATTATATTAACATTATAAATTGCTGTAAACAATTGTGTATGTATAAGTGCAACATTTATTTACTTTTTAAATTGCTATTTTTAAACTGACATCAGTATTTTTCAATTCATGATTTCTCTTGTGTGATGGGAAGTCTTAGCCAGCTTTATCTAGAGTTGGTCATGATGTTTCACAACTTAACCATGTTTGAAATGTTGGTGAAATCTGATGAAGTGATAAAGTTGGAGAAGTGGTATAAAGTCTTGAACATTAGAGAAGAAAACATTTACCAGGATAATTGTGAATTGAATCATCACAACGTGAGTCATGATTGATAATATAGAGTTATTTATATGATTTTAAAGACTATTTGAACATTTAAGTAATGATTAAATGGTATTTATTTAGTTACGTATTTGTAATCATAATTCAGCTTTGCTGATAATTTAAATGCATTAATCATATATTCATTTATTCGTCAAGTTTCTTATATAACACAACACTTTAAATATGATTTATAATTTTACACTGATAATGTGTGATATTAGCAGGATAAACCAGGCACTTCAGCTCAATCACAACAATGGAGGATTATTATGATATTTTGGAATATCCGATGAAAGTAAGTTCTTTGGTCTTCTACTTCCTGACCTTGATCCTCGGTGTTCCTGGAAACACATTTGTTGTGTATGTTGCTGGATTGAAGATGAAGAGGACCGTTAATACAGTTGGGTTTCTCAATCTAGCAATTGCTGATCTCTTGTGTTGCCTCTCCACTCTGGACTATGTGACCAGGAGAACTTTTGGTTATCAATGGCCTTATGGATCCATCATGTGCAAGATTTTCCTCTTCATTATGCTCATCACCATGTTTGCCAGTGTTTTCACTTTGACCTTGATTAGTCTGGATCGCTTTACTCAGGTGATCACACCAGTTTGGGCTCAAAATCATCGCAGTCTGTTAATTGCACGACTGTCCTGTGTAGCGGCCTGGGTTCTGGCTTCAGTTCTTAGTCTGCCTTTCATGATGTTAAGAGACACTTACACAGAAAATAACCAAACATACTGCGTGTATTTTCAACCTGATGAAGACAGTATTCAAATGTATGGAAGGTTAAGCATCATCAGATTTGTGTTTGGCTTTTTGGTTCCTCGCATATGCATCACAACATGCAGTTTTCTCCGAGGAGGGAACACAAGTGTCACAAACCACTCAGTCACTGCAAGTGCTGTCAGTGTAGTGAAGGTACTCATTTATTCAGTTTTCTGATTGATTTGTGTTACTGTTCTAAAATTATTCTAATTATTTCTTTCCAAAAGTCATCAAGTCAAACTCAGCAAGTGGTCTAACACTTATTCATGATTCCTGAGTTTTTTCCCCTCTATTTTTTATATATTTTCAGTGATTTGTGATAAACTATTGCCAAAGTCTAAAACCAGCATAATGGAATAATATGCTTTATCTTTTTTGATTGCTATTAGCTTAAATTTTTTTTTGTATTATTTCACTAATAATGGCATGTCTGGTGTATGGTATGTTTCTACATTGGTAAGTTGTATGTATGTATAATTATTGTAATGTTCATCAAAGAGTCAATTCACCTGTAATTTGAATTTTGAGTAGAGATTGTTCATAATTAGTGCAAATAGTTTTCTCACCCAGTAGTTGAATTGTGCTAATAGAAGTGTTCTCTAGGACAAATGATTTCAATGCTAAACATATTTATATACTTACAATTCAGACATGAATATAAATCAAGCAAAAGCAAAATAAATAAATAAATAAAATAAAAAATAACCTGCTAACCTTTAGGACCTGCTAAAAGACCAGCCAAGGTTAAACCATCTAAGACTAGACGACTAGCCTAGTGTTACGGATCTGGTCGGTGAACTGCGGACCGCTCACCACCAGATGTCGCTCTCACCTTATTTTGCACCCAGACTCTCGCACTACACCCCGGACTACATTACCCATCAGTCACTGCTCTTATCACTTGCACCAATCAGAGACAGTATAAAAGCCCCGGTCTTCCTGTCACTCACGGCCGAGTATTGAATTGTTTATTCATTCGTACAAAGCGTTTGTCCGTGTTATCCTGTGTCTAGTTTTCTTGTTTTGCCTTGTTGTTTCGTTAAGTCTGTCTCGCTGCCTGCCTATCGGATTTCTCGCCTGTCTGACTACTCTACTGCCTCGCCCATACGGATTACGTTCGCCGCTGGATTGACCCTCGCCTGTGTTACGGATACTCTTTGTCTCACTGTCCATATACCTGACTGCCATTGTCTGACCCCGCCTGCCTTGACCATGTCTTTGTCTCATCCCATTAATAAAAGTCTGCGTATGGATCCGCTCGCCTCTCGTCTCTCTGTTACAGAATACTCGGCCGTGAGTGACAGGAAGACCGGGGCTTTTATACTGTCTCTGATTGGTGCAAGTGATAAGAGCAGTGACTGATGGGTAATGTAGTCCGGGGTGTAGTGCGAGAGTCTGGGTGCAAAATAAGGTGAGAGCGACATCTGGTGGTGAGCGGTCCGCAGTTCACCGACCAGATCCGTAACACCTAGGTTGGTTTTAGCTGGTTTTTAACGTTTTTTTACTGAATCAACTGGTTTTGGGTGGTTTAAACATGTTAATCATGCTAGAAAGATGTTAATCATGAACGCAATATGTTAGTAACTTGCTAATCATGTTAGCGACAATCTATTAACATGCTAATCATGCTAGCAAAATGCTAAAAAGATGTTAATTATAGTGGATACACGTTAGCAACATGCCAACTTGCTAATCATGCTAGCAACATGCTAGTAAGTTACTAATCACATTAATGACAAACTATAAATGTTAATCATACTAGCAACATGCTAGTAACGTTAATCATGCTAGAAACATGCTAGCAACATGGTAATCATGCTAGTAATATGTTAATCATGCTAGGAACATGGTAGCAACATGCTAATCATGTTAGAAACATGGTAACAACATGCTAATCAGGCTATAAACATGCCAGTAACTTACTGATCATGCTAGAATCATGCTATTAACTTGTTAATCATGATAACAACATGCTAGTAACATGCTAACAACATTATAATCAGCCTATAAAAATGCAAGCAACAAGCTAATCTTGCTAAAACATGCAAACAACATGTTAAATCGTATAAGCAATGTGCTAAATCATGATAGCAACATTTTATACTTTTACAACTGCTTCAAACTTTCAGGCTAGGCATTCTCAAGCCAACTCAAAGTTTGTTCTCAAACTTTACTCATCTAGTTGTAATTTGTTGCTTTGTAGCGGCCTGGCTTCTGGCCTGGTTTGCCCTTTATGATATTAAGACAATCTTTCACTTCAGTTTAACATCACTCAATCAGATTTTACTACATCTGGAAGGTTAAGCATTTGATATTAATGTATGGGAAGGAATCAAGTTCCTTGGCAGCTTTGGCATTGTATCCGTTGGCAATCTCTTTGTATGTCAACAGCTGCCTGAACTCAAATCAGTATTTCATGTCGTTTCATTTTATTTGTAGTTGCTTCAGGTTGCTTTGTTTTGGGGTCCTGGTCACCCTTTTGGTATTTATTTTGTGCAAATGACAGACTGATTATACATTTGTCCCTAATTCTTTTAAATATAGGCCTACTTTTACTCCTAAATAGCCTAATATACTGTTATTATTATAAAGTCATTTATTTAATTTTTTCGTCAAGCATAAATGCCTCACTTCAGAAATTCATGCCAGTCAGAGTCCCGGCACACGCTAAAACTGTGACAAACTTTGCCACAGTGTTGACATTTTGAGTAAATGCACAAAAGGTTGGTGAAAACAGTTTTTATGTTTACTAATTAACTTTTCATTGAATTGGTCATCTCTACCACTTGAGAAACTCCATATGAATGACATTTTGGATTCTGACCTTTGTATTTCACCAAACTGTAAGTAGTTTGAGTCACTGTTTTTGACACAAGACTTCAAAAGAACAGAAGCAAAGATAAGCAGTAACTGTTTAGGATGTGTGTTTTGCTGACTATTTTTCAGATGAAAAACCTTATCTCAGTTGTTTACACTTTAAACATGTTCCTCTTTTTAATACATGCAGCAGAGTGTCACCACTCTATTCCATTCTCTATTTTTATGGCACATATCACAATCCTGCAGAGCATATCTTCTCAAAAATATATTTTTTGCTAAAGATTAGAGAAGTATATGTTTTAAGTTAGAATTACTATTGTTTTGTACAGTCAAATTGTCTTTTAATTAAAAAAAAAAAAAAAAGTCAATGTCATCATGTGGTTGAATTATTTCATGTGTCTGGTGTCACTCCACACGGAATCTCACATTGTAATATAATTTTTTGTAATGCGTAATAATATGAATTACAAACAAGCAGTATTATAAATTTACATTATAAATGTCTGTAAACAATTGTGAATATAAATACAATGTAAACAATGTTGTTTGACTTCATTCCTGTTCATTTATTTAATTTAGGTTAAATTGCTATTTGTAGTCCGACATTAATGTTTTTAAAATTTATGAATTCCAGTGTGTAACGGAAGTCTTAACCAGCTTTACATAGAGTTCGTCATGATGTTTCACAACTCAACTCAACTTGTTTGAAATGTTGGTGAAATCTGATGAAGTGATAAAGTTGAAGAAGTGGTATAAAGTCTTGAACATTAGAGAAGAAAACATTTACCAGGATAATTGTGAATTCAATCATCACAACGTGAGTCATAATTACTTGTATAGAGTTATTTATATAATTTTAAAGCATGCAAAAATAGCATTATTTGGTTGCATATTTGTAATTATAATTCATCTTTGCCAATAATAGAAATGCATTGATCATATACTCATTTATTCATCAAGATTCTTGACACAACACTTTACATATAACTAATAATTTTACACTGACAATATGTGATATTAGCAAGATAATCCAGGCATTTCAGCTCAATCACTTGGAGGATTATCATTATGTTTTCAAATATGCAATGAAGGTGATTTCTCTGGTCTTCTACTTCCTGACAGTCAAATGGTCTTTTAATTTGAACAAAAACATTATTCAGTGTGATATTTGGATATTTGGGAATACTTGATTCATGTGGCCAGATGTTTCATGTCTGTAATATTGCTCCACAATGTGTGAGAACATAATAAAATATCTTAAACCCACATCAACATTTCATGTAATTTCTTTTTGTTTCATTTTAAGTTTCTTTATATTGGTGCTCTGATGCTTTTTTGTTTAACAATTTAAATTATAGATTCACACAAAAAATTGGCTCTTCAGTGATTCTTTGGGGTGGTTAAGGTGCTATATAACACCATCTTTAAAGATATAGCTGCTATGTAGCACTTAAAGTGGTTCCCCTTATGATTATGAGCCAAAGAACCACTTTTAGTGCAATTTAGCATCTTTTTTTTTTTTTTAGAGTGTTGACTGTACAATGTCAACTTTATCATTTTCACTCTGGATGAGCGTTTCTCGTCATGTTGGCTGTTATTGCAGCCTTTTTTCTATGCTGGTTGCTGTAACACAGTTCATTTGATAATATTATATAGAGGGGGAATCAATTTCCTTGGTGACTCTGGCAGTGAATTCATTGACGTGTTTTTGAAAGAGTTTTCTCTGAAGAGGGAACAAATGTCACAATCCACACAGTCAAAACAAATGCACTCAGAGTAGTGAAGATACAAACTTATTTTGTTATTTTGTAATTTTGGTGTTTTGACTGTCACTTTAGTGTTACGGATAGGGCTGTGAATATTTGGGTAAACAGTGAATTGATTCAGAATCAGAATTAGCTTTATTCGCCAGGGGCCTCATGTATCAATGGTGCGTATGCACAAAAACTTTGTTTACGCCAGTTTTCACGCTCACGGTCGGATTTACTAACAGTGAAATTAACGTGAGAATGTGCGTTCCTCCACGCCAACTTCATGTCTGGCGTACGTACATTTCTCATGTTTTTTGTCCGTTGGCGACTCTTAGAGGCAATGAAGTGAAGTTGCAAACATTAGACTACGAAGTATTTATTTATAGTATATATATATATATATTTATATATAGCGCAACACCACCTGAGAGAAACATTGCTATTAATTTGTAATTGATAAAATAGGCTAACTGACTTACTATTGTCACATGAGCCTTATGGGAATGTTCTCTATTATGCGTGACACATTTAAATGACACATTTAAAGTTATGGTTTTATCTAAAAGATTTGTATTTATTTATTTATTTGTGCGTGTAATTATTGAACTTCACATCAGGAGATTGCGGTTATGCACTGAAGACGTGGCTATTAACTCTGTTAAACTCTGTCTAGCGCTGCCTTGATAGGACCGGGGGATACTGCTGTACCGCCCTAACAAGGTGTGTCGCATCGTGCTGGCCTGTGGTGTGCTGCACAATGTCACGCAGATGCACGGCATACCACTCGGTGAGGTGGTGGCACCGGCGCCAGATGACCCCGACCCAGAACCAGTGGATGTGCAGCCCCACCAACAAGCCATTCAGGCCCGTCAACGTGTGATTGTGGCGATATAAATAAAATATAAATGGTATTCAGAGACGAAGTTCATTTTTTGACCAATTCCTTTAAGAAGTGGCTTATGTCTCTGAGTGACACTTTGTCGGTGCGCAGCAGTTCTCCGCTTAACTTCCACCTTTATATCTATATATCTATATCTATATATTTTTTTAAGTTCATTTACAGTTCGAGTTTCAGATCCCACTCATTTCTTTTTCGTTTATTAATTCCGGAGGACAAAGTTCCAAATAAAATATTCTTTCTTGTTTCTACCTAGGATAATAGCAACTCCAATTCACTTTAAAATTTAAAGTTTCGCTTCTTGCTGCTTGCTTTTGGCAAAGTGGACTCATTACCATATTAAAATTTATTGATTTGGGGGAGGAGACCGGTTGGGGTTTTGTGCTCGTGCATGTGCACTCAATTTCACGTTAATTGGGATGTACAAAGACAATATGCGTGGGATCCTGCGTACGCAGAGTTTCATACATCAGATTTTTTTCTGCGTACGCAGAATTACAGCTTTGTCTGTACGCTATGTTTTACACGAGGAATTAGTCGTGTTTTTTTAAGGTGCTCCTGGTACATACATACATGCATACATTTCTGACATGAGAACAGAGAAAACATTTAAATAAAATAAAAACTTAAATAATAATGTGTATGAATCTGAAACAGAAGATTATGTACAGATTTGTGCATTGTTTACTCTATATACAGCTGTATAAATAAAAAGATGTGCAAATGTATTTACATAATAATACTACAGAAAGAGACAATAATTAGAAATGGAGAAACAATACAGAAATGAATTGCAGAACACAGGTAATGATTCATGCTTTAGCTTTATAAGCTGGACATGGCATTTGGGAAGAAAACTGTTTTTATGCCTAGATGTTCTAGTGCTCAGGATCTGTAGCGTCTGCCTGAGGAGAGAAGTGCAAACAGGTTGTGTCCGGGGTGAGAGGGGTCTTTGATGATGTTTCCTGCCCATTTCTTCACTCTGGAGATGTGGGAAAAACAAAACAAAACAAAACAAAACAAAAAACAAACAAACAAACAAACAAACACTTCTGTCCACTGTTAGATGTTAGTTTAATGATGCTATGGCATGACATATAGCATATGTAGAAATTCACCCTAGTGAAAAGTAATATATTTAAAATAAATTTATTTCAAACTAAGTATAGTTCAAATCTATTAACATGTTTACTGATATATCCCTCAAGACTTATTGATATAAAAATTATAATTAAACTTTATTTGGAGTAATACTTGTGCACAATTCACATTTTTTAATATTAAGCCTAAAATGTGTTTTAATGTCACTATTGCTGAGGATTGTATGATCTTTTAATAAAAAAGTTCTTTAAATGCAAAATATTTAAAGTGTACCAGAAATATACTTGCAATAGTTCCACTTTAACACAATCAAATATACTTCAGTTCATCTTTAGTTGGACTTAAGCACTATATTTCTACTATATTTTAGTTGGACTTAAGCACTATATTTCACACTTTATACCGGTTTAGTATAGGCTACTAAAAGTACAAATGCAAGGTATTTATTTATTTTTTATTATGAACATAAATATGTGAATGTATTTGTTTACTTAGCATTAAATAAATGTATTTCAAAAACATTTTAGTATACTTATTAATAGGGTAGCCTATGTAAGCCAAGATTTAAAAAAAGGCTTTAAAAGTAGGCTATCTTGTTAAATATTGTGTAGCACACTGTGAATGTAAAGGGTAACATTTTATGTCACACCTTTGCCTGATGTTTCTTTCTGCTTCTTTATCTTATTTTCATATAATAAAATGTTACAGCATTTAAACTTTTCCTTTCTATCGGCGAATTATGATTCTGATGATGTAATAACAAACGCAACTTTCACACGTCTGATTAACAGATAAACCTCGCTCTTATTCTGTGGTTGTTTTAACCATTTCCTTCGTACTTTCGGTTTAACAACATTAAGTTAAAAGTCATTTATCGTTCAGTGGAATTGTGGGCATGCTTTTAGACACTTGCATTGTTTTTGCTCCGTCCAAACGCGCAGCCTTCAAGTGCTCAGTTAATGTCAGTGGTATGAATGAGAGCTACTGAAAAACTACAGAAAAGTACAACTATTTTATTCTAGCAGTACTGGCCACAAGTACTAGGGAGAGATCACACATTAACTGCTCAAAAAACGTGTGGGTGAGAGCGTGCGCGCAATCCTGTGACAGGCAGAAAATGGAGGTCTCCATTAATTTGTGCTTGTAGTAATTTAATGTGTATATATTTTAAAGCACTGAATCACTATGGAAATTGCGATTCATTTCGAGTCTTAGTGTTTTAAATCGATTATTGGCTAAAATCAACGATTCACGATTCAAAAATCCATGTTTCAAGATCGATGCATATGCGTTTTGTAATCGATGCAGTGAATCGTTACACCCGTGATAACTCAAAAGCAAAGTGCATGATGTATAAACAGTGTTTTACATATAGAATGCAGAGTTCACTTGTAATTTTAAATAAAGATTGTGACTAGATGAAAACAAGCAAAGAAAAAAGGAAAAAAATCAGTTACATCTTTAGACACATTTGGAGGCAACTACTAGGAAAACTGCTATTAAACGCTATAAAAGTGACCTGATTTCGGATCAGTGTGAGCGGTATTACTGCTGCACGTCTTTTGTAGTATAAATAGTGTGAGTAGTGTATTCATAATCATATTATTGAGCCTGGCAAGGCCGGTATAAGTCTAAACATAAAGAAATACTGAGAATTAACATGTGCTGGTTTGACCTATAGACCAATTATCTGTTTGTGAACATTCAGGATGTGCACGCAGCATGGTTGCAGAAAACCCGGGAGAGATAGCCTTTACAGCTAGAGAATTACAAGGATACGGCACAAAATACTTAGATTTAAAAAGAGTATAGATTATATTGATTAGATGTCATTTTCAAAATGTTATTCACATATTACAAGAGCTTGTCACTCAGCGATAAGCACTGTTATATAAAGAAATTGGCGTTAGATAGTGGGATAGTCTTAATGACATAATGGGCGGTTCAACTGGCAGTCTATGGAGCCATGGAATAAAAGAATAAAAAAGGTAAATTTGATTTTGTATTTCAAAATCCTGACTTTATTTTCGCAATTCCGAGATTATGTCCCACAAATCTAGAGGAAAAACAACTTCTTTCTTTTCATTCTCTCTTTTCCCCTCAGCTTATATCCCACACTTTTGGCTTTTTCCCCTCAGAATTAACAAACTCATTAGTTTTGTTAAATCGAGTTATGAAGTCCGAATTAGTAGATCTAAACTTGCATTTGTGAGGAAAAAAAGTCAGAATTGACTTGATTTCCACGGAATTTGTCAAAGTTTGAATGAATTAATCAAAAGTTGGTCATTAACCTTAAATCAAGTCGCGATATGGACTAGTATCTGTAAATATTATGCCGCAAAAGACTATTTAAATATGAATCCTGCATGTTCTGCGTGTCTTTTTATGAATGAACGGCGCGGATGCGCGGTTTCGTTTTCTATACATGTAATACTGACGCGTGCAGTGATTTCAACGTCTGCCGTTTCACCAACTGAGGACATAAATACATTAACAACATCTCCAGAACTGCCCTGAGAGTCACTTCATGAGCGTTTCACTGTTTCATTCGAGAAAAACAAGCGTCAAATATACACACAGACATTTAAAGGTATTCACGGCAATCCGTCAAAGTAAAAGTCAGGTTTAACTTTATTAATCATTCAGTATAATGTACGTGCCTACTACTACTACTACTACTATTAATTAATAAAAATTTATTTTAAAAAAAATCACACAATATTTCTTCCATGTTTTACATTTTAATAGTAAATCCCCTTTATTTGCCAAAAATAAAATATAATTTTCATTAAAAGATCAATTAAATCAATATTTTATACCTTCATTTGATAACCAGAAAAATACACAACACAGAATTCCATAAGGCTATTGTAAAAATAAATAAAAGTTGTTTTTAAACATTCAAATAAACAGACATGCTAAAACATATTTGGTAACAATAAAACGTAAAGTGAGAAAAAATAAAACATTTCACATTTCCTAAACATGTCATTTTTCTTAACTTTTGATAAATTGACGGTAAATTGTATAAGATTCATGGTTTTAATTAATTACACATAATTAATTACATTTTGATTAATACAACTAAATGTAACCATTAAAACGAAGACCACAAAAATGAAAACAGAAAACAGAATTTAAAAAAAATAAAATAAAACTGAATTTGGGGAAAAAATAGGGCCCTGTTTTTGCATGCAACTATATATTTGTTACAGTTCTAAATATTTTTATTATAGTTATAAATAATTTTATTTGTCTAACATATTTTGTAATGTTATAATTTTGTTATAATACTTTGATATGTTTGCTATTTGCAGTGATTACTATTTACTATTGTTAATAGTGTGAAGAAGTGGTATAAAGTCTTGAATGTTAGAGAAGAAACCATTTACCAGGATATATAGAGGCTTATATAGAGTTATTTATATGATTTCAAAGACTATTTGTACATTTAAGTAATACTAAAATAGTATTTATTTAGTTGCATATTTGTTATCATAATTCAGCTTTGCTGATAATTTACATGCATTAATTATATATTCATTTATTCGTCAAGTTTCTGATCGATTTGTGATATTTTTCAAAAGTCACCAAGTCAAAGTCAGCAAGTGGTCTTACTCTTATCCTTAGTCCTGTGTTTTTTTTCTTCCTCTATTTTTATATATTTTCAGTGATCTGTGTTGCAAACGTTTAAAATCCTCATAATGGAATACACTGCTTTATCTTTTTTTTTTCGTTACTATCAGCTTAGAAAAAGTTTGTAATATTTCATTAATAACGGCATGTGTGGTATGTTTTGTATGTTTCTATGCTGAAGTCGTGAAGAAACTTATTTTACTTATGCATTATTTATATCCATATCCAGTGTTATGGACTTAACTTAAAAGCAAAGTGTATTATGTTTAAACAGTGTTTTACATATTAAATGCAAAAATAATAAAATTTATATGTATAATTATTGTAATGTTCATTAAACATTAAATTCACTTGTAATTAGATTTTTTATATTTGAGTAGAGATTGTTCATAATTAGTATGAATAGTTTTCTCACCCAGTAGTTTCATTGTGCTAACATTAGTTTTCTCTAAGAAAAAATATTTCAATGCTAAACATCTTTAAAAACATACAATTCAGATATAATGCTTTAAAAGCAAAAGCTACATCTTTAGACACAGACACGTTTGCTGACAGTTACTAAGAAAACTGACCACTGTAACTTGCTATCAAACAACTTCCTCTTTTTCCCCACGGCAGACTGTACTCAAACAATTTACAATGTATATTGTGGCCCAGCTCTAAACTGCTAAATTTGGACTATAATGTACTATTAAGATATTATAAACATTAACAATATGTGTTTGTGTAAAACTTAATTGAAACAAAGTCTTGTGAAAAGCACTATATAAACACAACTGACTTGCAACTGGTTATCTACATTCCTATTTATTTACATATTGAATTGCTATTTCTCATATATATCTATTTACATGTATGTATTTGGCATTGCATTCATTGCATTCATGTATTTCCTACAGGGAATCGAATCCATGGCGTTTGGCATTGCTATAGCATCAACATGATGATTTAACTCAATGAGTGTTGGTACAAGGTGTACAATTTGTGTACAATGGCCCTTATTTTAGCAAACAATAGGTCTATACTATCACTTGAATGCCTGATGTATTAATAGTAGTTTTCTCAGGTCAGGGCTCCAGAAGTTGATATTTTCACTTCAAAGGCCATAAAGTTAATGTTGCTAACCTAGAAAACACGAATGAACTAGACTCTGGATTAACAAAAGTGGCTCCGTACAGTTGCTAACACAACGAGAGTGATGAACACAGTACAGTACTGGGTGAATAGGAGAAAGAAGTCCAAACTTATATAGCTTATATAGAGTCTCTGATTGGATGCAGGTGATAAGCGCAATGGATGATGGGGAACGTAGTCTGGGGTGTGGTGCAACAGTCTGTGTAATGTGAATGTGAAAGCGACCTCTGGTGGTGAGCGGACTGGCGTTCAAGACCAGATTCGTGACAGTTTTATTTTGTTGCTTTTGACACAAGACTTTAAATGAACAGAAGCAAAAATAATCAGTCACTGTTTACAATATTAGACTATTTGTCTCAGTCATTTCCACTTTAAACATGTTTCTCTTTTTAAAGACAGTCAAATGGTCTTTTAATTTGAACAAAAACATTATTCAGTGTGATATTTGGATATTTGGGAATACTTGATTTTGAGTGGCCAGTGCTGTCATCATGTGGCCAAATATTTCATGTCTCTAATATTGCTCCACAATGTATCTTCTCATATAATAAAATAACTTAAACCCACATCAACATTTCATGCAAATTCATTTTCATTTTAAGTTTCTTTATATTGGTGCTCCGATGCTTTGTTGTTTAACAATTAAAAAAATTATAGATTCACACACAAAAAAATTGGTTGGTTCTGTGGTAAATATGATTTATATTCAAACTATATTCATTAAAGATGTGAATAATTATTTTTTTAAGTATATCGCTACTCTTTTAAAGGCGTCATTACTTTCTGCTCCGTTCTCAGGATCTCCTCACTTATGGTGGATTCCTGTTAATTTCTGTTTATATTTCCATGTCCGCTCTCTTTCAGTAATTTCTGTCCCTAAATTCTTTGTTTCACATTTTATACTTATTTTCATGACATTTATAACAGCAAAAACATCATTAAATATTTTAAATAATGTAATTATTGCATTTAAGAACACTGAAAATGATCAAAAATAATAAAAAGGAGTTAAAGAAATCTTATTTAATTATTTAAAATGCTTCTTAAAGAGACCTTGTCTTGTGGTGTGACAGTACAGGCATCACACCGGTGGACATTATCTGTCACACCATAGGACATTTTAGCTTTTTGTGTCAATTAATGACGTTGCTGTTCCGAGCTAACCAGTCATTAGCGGTTTGCGAAACACATTGGCATAATTTTTCATAATAATGTAGTTGAACATACAGTTTTTAATTAAAAAATATAATATTTCATATACAAAATAAAAATATAATTTAGTGGTGTCACACCAAAGAACAACAAACATAACACTTTTGTAGTGGTTTCAAAAAACCTAAATATTTGAACAATTCTGAGACAAAAATCGACCTTGTGCACATGTCATGAGCTTCACAGGGGGCTTCAGTAACATGATCATTAATGGGGTCCTCCAACTAATTAAAGTTTTTTTTTTTCTGGAGTTGGGCGATTTAAAATCAGGATATAGTGTCATACCAGAGGACATGGTTTTCAAAGACAAAATGTAAAAAGTAAACAGACACTTGTACAGTTACGCTGGAGATATTTATTAACATTTTGTATGCTTTTCTTTTTAATTTATAACCATGCTCTATACACATGTATAGCAGTATACCCCACTAACGCGATTATTAAGTTTGCAGATGATACAACACTTGTGGGGCTCATCTGACATGGTAACGAAGCTGCCTATAGGGATGAGGTGTCTAGACTGGTTGAGTGGTGCATAGACCACAATTTGTCTCTTAACATCAAGAAGACAAAGGAGCTAGTTATAGACTTCAGGCGACATCGAGAGGAACTTCAGCCACTGGAAATCATGGGAGAGGAGGTAGAGAGAGTATCCAGTTTTAAGTTCTTGACATCCATGTAAGTGAGGACCTTAAGTGGATGGTAAACACTAAAGCTCTGGTCAAAAAAGCCCAACAGAGACTTTATCTTTGAGAAAGGTCTATCTCTCTGCCAGACTGCTGAAGTCGTTCTACTATTGTACGGTAGAAAGTATTTTAACATACTGTATTACAGTCTGGTATAGAAATTGTTCAGTGGCTGAAAGAGCTGCACTGCAAAGGGTTATCAAAATCTCACAAAAGATTATTGGACTCCCATTGCCCTTCCTTGAGGACATATACAGGGTTCACTGCCATAGCAGAGCCTGTACTATTATCAAGGACAACACCCATCCTTTTCATAATCTGCTTGCATTACTTCCATCTGGGAGATGCTACAGAGTCTTAAAGACTCACACCTCCAGATTTAGAAACAGTTTTTACCCAACACCCGTATGCGAACTGAACTCTTTCTTCCCTGTTTTTATTTCTTCATAGGTATCCTTACAATTGTGGAAGGATGGACTGTGTCACATTATTGCAATGAAATGCACTTTAAAAATCACTTTAACACTGGTCTTTTAGTGTTATGTTTTGTTTTTTTGTTTTATTTTTGTATATTTATTTATTATATGTGTGTGTGTGTGTTATTGACTGTGAATTTAAGATAAATATAGTTTCATTATTATGAGAGAGATGCAATTTCGTTGTATGATACAAGCAATGACAATAAAAGGTATTCTATTCTATTTTGGTATTTATTTTGTAAAAATAACAGACTGATTGTACATTGTCCCTAATTTCTTCAAACAATAGGCCTACTTTTATTCCTAAATAGCCTAATTTATTGCTTTAATTGTTAAGTAATTTATTACGTTTTTTCATCAAGCATAAATGCCCCACCTCAGAAATTCATGCCAGTCAGAGTCCCTGCATGGCTTTGACAGCCTTTGCCACAGTGTGGACATTACGAGTAAATGCACAAAAGGTTGGTGAACTGGCTGGTGATCTCTACCACTCGAGAAAAACTCCATATGAATGAATGACATTTTGGATTCAGACTGTAAGTAGTTTGAGTCACTATTTTTGACGCAAGACTTTAAAAGAACAGATGCAAAAATAAGCAGAATAAGCATACTATTTTTCAGAAGAAAACCCTTATCTCAGTCATTTTCACTTTAAACATGTTCCTCTTTTTAATATGTGACAGGTTGTCACCACTCTATTCCATTCTCTGTTTTTATGCCACATATCACATGACTGCAGAGCATATCATCTCAAGAAGATATTACAGCTAAAGATTTGATAAGTGTATGTTTTAATTTAAAATTACTCTTTTATTATTATTATTATTATTATTATTTAACATTCAAATTTTCTTCTAATTTGGACAAAAACAGTTTCTTTCAGGTTCAGATAATAGGTTATAATAAATAAATCACTCTGAGTCATGTTTTAAGAGAATCACCATTTGATATGGTTTTGGTTTAATATAACAATAACTCATAAGCAATAAATTCAAAATAACAGCGAGAAAGTCTTCACCTGATGTGTGGCAAGGAAGAAGATCAAGCACTGGCATTTTATAGTCTGCCATAAGCATCACAAAGTCTCCTCCTTGCATGTCCATATAAGTCACACATTTGGTACATACACATCACATCACTCTTTTTTGTGTGTGGGGGCCCCCGGCCTATTGCCATGACAACTCCTAAATATATGATAAGTGCAGTTTTACACTCGCTCAGATGTTGTGAAAGTCACAAGTTCAACCTGAGTATCACAAGTTCAAACTGTACATACACATTATCTTCAATTGCAATCAGACAGACCCATTTTTATTTTAGTCAACTTCCATAAAGCCTCTAGTATCTTAAGCAAAACATCTTTTTCCTGCGCAGCAATAGCATACTTCTGCAAATTAAATGTAACACATCTCGCACAGCCAAGAAAAGTAAAATACACGTAATCATCTTTTTTACAACATTTTGTTTGAGCTGTTATCACCTCTCAATGTTTCCAGATCCTCCATAACAGAATTCAATTCAGAATAAAAATCATTCAAAGCAATCATTTCCCTCATTAGCTTTATTATTCTCTTGTTTATGTCTCCTTGTTTTCTGATCAATCGAATCAGTTCCCTTAGTTTAAAAATCATCCTCTGATGCTCCTCTGGGTTTCTCTCGTCCTTCCCTCTGACGTTTCCTCCTTTCCTCTTTCTTATCCCACTTGATTTGTCGCTTGTGTAGCATCTCTGCAAACAAATCTTTGAGGTAAATTTCAAGTTTTTCTGGTTCATTATTCCTCCTATAAGATTGTTTGGGAAATGGCACATTACTAGCTGATACAACAAAGTGCAACATTTATTTACTTATTAAATTGCTATTTTTAGTCTGAGATAAGTATTATTAATTTTTTTTTTTTTAATTTATGAATTCCCATGTGTGACAGGAAGACTTAAACAGCTTTACATAGAGTTGGTCATGATGTTTCACAACTCAACCATGTTTGAAATGTTGATGAAATCTGATGAAAAGATAAAGTTGGAGAAGTGGTGTAAAGTCTTGAACATTAGAGAAGAAAACATTTACAGAGATAATTTTGAAGCGAAACATAACGTGAGTCATAATTACTTTTTAAAGACTTTTTGTACTTTCAAGTAATGAGAAAATAGTATTTATTTAGTTGCATATTTGTAATCATAATTCAGCTTTGATAGAATAGAAATGCATTGATCATATATTCATCAAGTTTTTTATCTGACACAACACTATAAATATGATTTATAATTTTACACTGACAGTATGTGATATTAGCAGGATAAACCAGGCACTTCAGCTCAATCACAGCAATGGAGGATTATTATTATAGTTTGGACTATCCAATGATTTCTCTGGTCTTCTACTACCTGACCTGGATCCTCGGTGTTCCTGGAAATGCAGTTGTTGTGTATGTTGCTGGATTTAAGATGAAGAGGACCGTTAATACAGTTGGGTTTCTCAATCTAGCGATTGCCGACCTCTTGTGTTGCCTTTTCGCTCTTTTCTACGTGACCAAGAGCACTTTTGATTTTCAATGGCCATACGGATCCATCATGTGCAAGATTCTCCCTGTCATTATGCTCATCACCAGGTTTGCCAGTGTTTTCACTTTGAGCTTGATTGGTCTGGATCGGTTTACTCAGGTGATCACACCGGTTTGGGCTCAAAATCATCGCAGTCTGTTAATTGCACGACTGTCCTGTGTAGTGGCCTGGGTTCTGGCTTCAGTTCTTAGTCTGCCTTTCATGATGTTAAGAAACACTTACACAAAAAATGACACAACATACTGCCCGTATCATCAACCTGATGAAGACAGTTTTAAAATGTATGGGAGGTTAAGCATCATCAGATTTGTGTTTGGCTTTTTGGTTCCTCTCATATGCATCACAACATGCTATGGATTCATTGCATGTAAGTTAGGCAGGAGTCATTTTCACTCTGGACGAGCGTTTCGCATCATGTTGGCTGTAATCGTGGCCTTTTTTCTGTGCTGGTTGCCGTATCACACAGTGTTCTTGATAAAAACGTACAGAAAGAAATCAAGTTCTTGGGCAGCTGTGCCAGTGAATCCGTTGACCATCTCTTTGGCGTATTTCAACAGCTGTCTGAACCCCATTCTGTATGTTTTCATGGGGCAGGATTTTAAGAGCAATGTTAAACTTTCTCTAAGACGTGTTTTTGAAAGAGTTTTCTCTGAGGAGGGAACACAGATGTCACAAGCCCAGCCACAGCAAATGCAGTCAGCGTAGTGAAGAGATCAAATCATACATTTAAAGTTTAAGTATTTTTTTCTATGCCAAACCTATGCCGTTTCAAACAAGATTTGTTCCACTTGCTTTTAATATTTTGTTAGCTAATGCAATTAATTTGATTAATTTGATTTTTTTTTTTTTTGTATTATCCTCAGAGTAATTTCTAGACCAAATACTCATGTGAAGTATCTTGACAAAAATATTTATTTTAAAAAACTGAAACTTAAGATATGCAAAACATCTTTCAATAGGAAGTGTCCACTCTGGTTTCTTCTTTGTCTGGAAGGTATAAAATGAATTAAGCGCATCTAAAATGATCTGTTCTAAAACGTCTGCAATAAAACGTAGATATATTTTTTTTATGTTGCAGTGAGATTCCTAATTAACAATGCTCAATTTTTGTTTTTATTTATTCGGTTTTAAATGCAAAGGTCTGTATATACAGCTACGAATGCTATACTATTACTGTGTGTGTGTGTGTGTGTGTGTGTAGCGTAAATCCAGATTTTAATATTTTACCATTTATGACAATTGTCGTCAATCATTGATCATTGTCTCTTTTTCTTTTCTTACACAGCCTTTCAAATGTCTCTCATATCACTCTCTCTTCTTGCATAATAAAACCATTTAAACCCAAATCATATTTCATGTCATCTCATTTGGTTAGTTTTTTTTTAGTTAGTTGCTTTGTATTGGGGTCCTGGTCACCCTTTTGGTATTTATTTTGTGAACATGACAGATGACATTTGGTTTCAGACCTTTGTATTTCACCAAACTGTGAGTAATTTGAGTCACTGTTTTTGACACTAGACTAGACACAGACACACTAGACACAGTCACTGTTTAAGATGTGAGTTTTGCTGACTATTTTCCGGAAGAAAAACCTCAGTCATTTCCACTTTAATACATGTAGCAGGGTGTGATCACTCTATTCCATTCTCTATTTTATGGCATAAGCAACATCTGTAAAGTTTAATGCAAAGGGAGATCTTTTCTTTAACAGAATTCGCTTTTTAAGGCCAAAAGCAAACGGCTGGTAGGGGCTACAACATGCTTGTTCCCGGGTTCAAAACTCAAACCACCAACAACTATTTTGCATAAAGAATAAAAAAAATTAAAAATGAAACTTTGCAAATGTAATAACATTGTAAAAACTGTTATACATATACATATAAAGCAATACTATACAGGAAATCTCAACTAACTGATCATTTATGTCATCACCAAATGTAAACTATCCTTGTCCAGCTGTCTATACTATAAATACATTATTAATATAAATACATAAATTAAATTACTGTCACCACCGCGGTCTCTGTGGCTCCCTCCGACCGCCGCCAGCGGGAACCCTCCCCGGACTTTTAACCAACTACATTTCCCATAACCCCGTACCTGGACTCCCACTTCCGGTTCCGGGTTTCCCGGTTCACTTCCCGTCAGTCGGCCATTTTAAGCCGGCCGATCTGGCGGGATCCTCGCGAAGTTTTGGTTAGCTAGACTATCAATCCTGAGCGTTTTCCTTTCTATTGTTATTCTGTTGCCGACTGGACTGTTTATTATCGTTTGTTGATTCTTGCTGCCTGCCCCGCCCCCTTTGCCTGGATTACCGTTTTACTCTTTGGATACTCCTCGTTGTTCCCGTTTGCTGGTGTTTTGAACTCTGCCTGGTGTACTCCGTTTTGCTAATAAAGATGTCGCATGTGGATCGCCCGTCTCCGGATCAGTCTCTGACCACGTCACAGAAAACTTCGCCGCCTCACGATCCAGCGACAGTTCAACCAGCGCCCACAACGGACCCCGCTACGGTACTGCAAATCGCTACGGAGTTATCTTCACAAGCCTCCACGCTATTGGCCCATCAGCAGCAGCTGGACCGTTTAACCAACCTCACAGGACAGCTTGTGCAAGCTTTGCAGGGATTGCAGCTGAGCCCACCAGCGACACCACCGCCCGCGCCCACACCACCACCACCAGCAGCGCAAGCGGTCGCCACCGGCCCACGCCTGGCTTTCCCGGAAAAGTTTGATGGGACTCCCGCGAGATGTAAGGGCTTCCTGCTTCAATGTTCGCTTTTTGTCAGTCAGCAGCCGCACTTACACCCCACTGACGAGGCTAAGATAGCGTTTGTCTGTTCACTGCTTACTGGGAGGGCATTGGAGTGGGCCACGGCGGTTTGGCGCCTAGACCAACCCCCCTTTCCTTCGTTCTCTGCTTTCCTGCAACGTTTTAGGGAGGTGTTTGAACCTAGCGCAGGGAACGGAGAGGCGGGAGAGCAAATAATGGCGCTGCGGCAGGGCCGGCGTACGGCGGCTGATTACGCACTGACCTTCCGAACACTCGCGGCCCAGAGTGGTTGGAACGATGGCCCCTTAAAATTACACTACCGCAAGGGACTCAACCCGGACTTACAAGTTGAGCTGGCGTGGCGGGATGAGGGCCTCCCATTAGAGCAGTTTATCGATCTCTCGATCCGGGTGGACAACATCATGCGGGCTCGCAAACCCAGCCGGCTGCTTGCGCCCCCGCCTCATGCTACCTCCGTAGTTGACACCACACCTGAACCTATGCAGATCGGCACGACTAAGCTGTCTTCGGAGGAGAGGGAGAGAAGGCTCCGAAGCAACTTGTGTCTGTATTGCGGGCAACCTGGACACATCAGAGCAAACTGCCCCCCGCGTCCGCCACGTCCGTCAACCTCGGTGAGTAGTGATGAATGTTCACTCAATCGCTGTGAGATCCCAGTGACTGTGGCCTTCGGGAATATTACAATTAAGACTACCGCTCTGATAGACTCGGGGGCTGCGGGGAATTTTATGGATGCCCAGTTTGTCACCACTAATCACGTACCTGTTTCTTCTTGTTCCTCACATGTTACAGTGGCCGCCCTCGACGGGCGACCACTAGGCTCCGGCAAGATCCATCACACCACTGATGACATCACCCTCCACATCGAACCCAACCATCACGAGATCATTCGCTTCTTTGTCATCACATCACCCCACACTCCCGTCATATTAGGCTACCCCTGGCTCAACCTTCATGGACCCACCATCACCTGGACCAATCGCACCATTTCACATTGGTCACCCTACTGCCAAGAACACTGTCTCCAACCTAGGATCCCGTTACAGATCCCTTCTGAGACCCAGCCCGTCAAGAAAGCCATCCCCTTGGAATATCAAGACCTCCTCGAGGCCTTCAGCCCTCTCAAGGCCACCCAGCTACCTCCCCACCGGCCAGGGGATTGTGCCATCGACCTCCTTCCCGGGGCAACACCCCCTAGAGGGCGCATCTTCCCACTATCACAAGCCGAATCTACAGCCATGAACACATACATCCAGGAGGAGCTGGCCAAGGGCTTCATTAGACCATCCACCTCACCAGCTTCGGCGGGTTTCTTCTTCGTCTAAAAGAAGGACGGAGGTCTCCGCCCCTGCATCGACTACCGAGGGCTAAATGACATCACCATTAAATACCGCTATCCACTTCCGCTCGTCCCCGCCGCCCTGGAACAACTCCGCACTGCCAGAATCTTCACCAAGTTGGACCTACGGTCGGCCTATAACCTCATCAGGATCCGCGCTGGGGATGAATGGAAGACCGCCTTCTCCACAACCTCGGGCCACTATGAATACACGGTGATGCCCTTTGGGCTGGCCAACAGTCCGTCGTTCTTCCAGGCCTTCATCAACGACGTGTTTCGAGATATGTTGAACCGCTGGGTGATAGTCTATATTGATGATATCCTCGTGTATTCCAACACCTATGATGAACACATCACTCACGTTCGAGCAGTCCTCCAGCGTCTCATCTCACACCAGCTCTATGCCAAAGAGGAAAAGTGTGAATTCCACCTGGACAAGATCTCCTTTCTTGGCTACGTCATCAGCCCCGAAGGAGTATCTATGGACGAGCAGAAGGTGAATGCTGTGTTAAACTGGCCCCGACCCAAGACCCTCAAAGAACTCCAGCGCTTCCTGGGCTTTTCGAACTTTTACCGACGATTTATCCGCCACTTCAGTACCGTAGCGGCACCACTCACGGCCATGGTTAAGAAGGGCACCTCACGTCTTACCTGGTCCGAACCAGCACTCCAGGCCTTTAATGATCTCCGTCACAGATTCACATCTGCGCCTGTCCTCCACCATCCCGACCCTGACAAACCTTTCGTAGTGGAGGTGGACGCTTCTAGCACCGGGGTAGGAGCGGTGCTCTCCCAACGTCAGGGCGAGTCACTTAAGATGTTCCCCTGTGCGTACTTCTCCCACAAGCTGACTTCCCCCGAGAGAAATTACGACGTGGGCAACCGCGAACTCCTAGCCATCAAATTAGCCCTGGAGGAGTGGCGACATTGGCTAGAGGGCGCCAAACACCCCTTTACAGTTCTCACCGATCACAAGAACTTGGAATACCTCCGCTCAGCTAAGCTACTCAATCATCGCCAGGCCCGTTGGGCTCTGTTTTTCTCTCGCTTCGACTTCACGGTCACCTACCGCCCCGGTTCCCAGAATACTAAGGCCGACGCGCTCTCCCGCCAGTTCGAACCCGACCAACCCGCCAGCTCATCAGAAACCATCCTGCCCACAGCCATCATCGTGGCTCCCGTGAACTGGGATATTATGACTGAAATCTCTGAGGCCCAGGCCCAAGACCCCACACCAGCCGACTGCCCCGCCAACCTTACTTACGTACCGCTCGCCCTTCGACCCCGGGTCCTAGCGGACGTACACAACTCCCCTAGCTCGGGCCACCCGGGGATCGAGGCCACCCTGCAGTTGCTCTCCAACCGATTCTGGTGGCCCCACCAACGCGCCGACACCATCGACTTTGTCAAGAGATGCGCTACATGCAACATCTCCAAAGTTCCCCGCCGCCTGCCGGCCGGCCTGCTCCAGCCCTTGCCCTTGCCACAACGCCCTTGGTCACACATAGCCGTCGATTTTATCACAGACCTGCCTCCCTCTAACGGCTACACCACGGTACTCTCGGTAATTGATCGCTTCTCCAAGGGTTGCCGATTCATCCCCCTCACCAAACTCCCCACCGCCATGGAGACAGCTGAACTCCTCTGTAACTGGGTTTTTCGATTCTATGGGCTACCCGAAGATATAGTGTCCGATCGTGGACCCCAGTTCTCGTCTCGCCTCTGGGCCAGCTTCTGTCGTCTGCTCGGAATAAACGTCAGCCTCACCTCGGGATACCACCCCCAGGCCAATGGCCAGGTCGAGAGACTAAACCAGGAACTGTCTCGCTTCCTACGATCCTACTGCCACGATCATCAGGAGGACTGGAGTCGCTTCCTGTTCTGGGCCGAATACGCACAGAACTCATTACGGAAACCCACCACTCAGCTCACCCCCTTCCAATGCATCCTAGGGTTCCAACCGCCTTTGTTTCCCTGGTCAGGTGAACCATCAGACCACCCCGCAGTCAATTCCTGGTTTCAGCAGAGCGAGGAGACGTGGAACCGGGCTCATGTCCATCTCCAGAGTGCTGTGCGCCGCACCCAAGCCCAGGCCGACCGCAGGCGCCGGCCCAACCCTCCTTATGAACCGGGACAGTGGGTTTGGCTCTCAACTCGAGACCTGCGCCTCCGCCGACCCTGCAAAAAGTTAAATCCCAGGTACGTGGGTCCCTTTAAGATCATTAAACAAATCACACCTGTATCATTCAGATTGGAACTGCCTGCAGAGTATCGTATCTCACCCACTTTTCATGTTTCTCTGTTGAAGCCCGCTGACGACCCGGGAGGAGTGGAGAACCTAGAGGAGACCGCCTCACAGGGACCTCCCCCCATCATCATCGACGGCGAGGAGGTCTACCAGGTCAACACGATCTTGGACTCCCGGCGCCGGAGAGGTCACCTCCAATATCTCATAGACTGGGAGGGCTTTGGCCCTGAAGAGAGATCCTGGGTCGCGGCCGAGGACATCCTCGACCCCTCACTCACACTCAGCTTTCACTCGGCGCACCCGGATCGACCAGCTCCTCGTAGGAGAGGTAGACCCCGGCGTCGGGCACCTCCTCGCGCCAGGAGTCGCTCGCAGGGGGGGGGCTCTGTCACCACCGCGGTCTCTGTGGCTCCCTCCGACCGCCGCCAGCGGGAACCCTCCCCGGACTTTTAACCAACTACATTTCCCATAACCCCGTACCTGGACTCCCACTTCCGGTTCCGGGTTTCCCGGTTCACTTCCCGTCAGTCGGCCATTTTAAGCCGGCCGATCTGGCGGGATCCTCGCGAAGTTTTGGTTAGCTAGACTATCAATCCTGAGCGTTTTCCTTTCTATTGTTATTCTGTTGCCGACTGGACTGTTTATTATCGTTTGTTGATTCTTGCTGCCAGCCCCGACCCCTTTGCCTGGATTACCGTTTTACTCTTTGGATACTCCTCGTTGTTCCCGTTTGCTGGTGTTTTGAACTCTGCCTGGTGTACTCCGTTTTGCTAATAAAGATGTCGCATGTGGATCGCCCGTCTCCGGATCAGTCTCTGACCACGTCACAATTACATTACTAACAAACAATAATACTGTCAAGTATACTACGCCAGTCCGCTCGCCACCAGAGGTCGCCTTGCCATTTCACATTACACAGACTGTTGCACCACACCCAGACTACGTTCCCCATCATCCACTGCGCTGATCACATGCATCCAATCAGACACTGTATATAAGCCTCGGACTTCCTTGTGATATTCGCCGAGTAATTGTGAATTGTGTTAACTTTCGCACTGAGCTTTTGTAAGTTATCTAGTCGTTTGAGCCTTGTTTCTGTGCTTGTTCTCTCGTTCAGTCTGTTTCGCCGCCCCTTTGGAACTCTAGCCTGTCTTATTGGATTTCCCCTTTTTGCCAAACCCCTTGGATTACGTTCGCCGTTGACCGACCCTCACCTGTTCTGGATTACTCTTTTGTCTTGCTCTTACATACCTGTTTGCCAATGTCTGACCCTGCCTGTTTTATGACCATGTCTCTGTCTTGCTCAAATAAAGTTAAGCATTTGGATCCGCTTCCCATCTCCCTCGCTCCGTAACAAATGTTGCTGTAAACAATTGTGTATGTATAAGTGCCACATTTATTTACTGTTTAAATTGCTATTTTTAAACTGACATCAGTATTTTTCAATTCATGATTTCTCTTGTGTGATGGGAAGTCTTGACCAGCTTTACATAGAGTTGGTCATGATGTTTCACAACTTAACCATGTTTGAAATGTTGGTGAAATCTGATGAAGTGATAAAGTTGAAGAAGTGGTATAAAGTCTTGAACATTAGAGAAGAAAACATTTACCAGGATAATTGTGAATTCAATCATCACAACGTGAGTCATGATTGCTTATACAGAGTTATGTACATGATTTTAAAGACTATTTGTACATTTAAGTAATGCTAAAATAGTATTTATTTAGTTGCGTATTTCTAATAATAATTCAGCTTTGCTGATACTTTAAATGCATTAATTATATATTCATTTATTTGTCAAGTTTCTTATATAACACAACACTTTAAATATGATTTATAATTTTACACTGACAATATGTGATATTAGCAGGATAAACCAGGCACTTCAGCTCAATCACAACAATGGAGGATTATTATGATATTTTGTAATATCAAATGAAAATAAGTTCTCTGGTCTTCGGCTACCTGATCTTGGTCCTCTGTGTTCCTGGAAACGCATTTGTTTTATATGTTGCTGGATTGAAGATGAAGAGGACCGTTAATACAGTTGGGTTTCTCAATCTAGCGATTGCTGATCTCTTGTGTTGCCTCTCCACTCTTTACTACGTGACCAGGAGCACTTTTGATGGTCACTGGCCGTATGGATCCATCATGTGCAAGATTCTCCCCTTCATTATGTTCATCACCATGTTTGCCAGTGTTTTCACCTTGACCTTGATTAGTCTGGATCGCTTTACTCAGGTGATCACACCGGTTTGGGCTCAAAATCATCGCAGTCTGTTAATTGCACGACTGTCCTGTGTAGCGGCCTGGGTTCTGGTTTCAATTCTTAGTCTGCCTGTCATGCTGTTAAGAGACACTTACACACTAAATGACACAACATACTGCCCGTATCATCTACCTGATGTAGACAGTTATAAAATGTATGGAAGGTTAAGCATCATCACATTTGTGTTTGGCTTTTTGGTTCCTCTCATATGCATCACAACATGCTATGGATTCATCACACGCAAGTTAGGCAGGAGTCATTTTCACTCTGGACGAGCGTTTCGCATCATGTTGGCTGTAATCGTGGTCTTTTTTCTGTGCTGGTTGCCGTATCACATAGTGGATTTGATAACAATATACAGAGAGAAATCAAGTTATTGGACAGCTTTGGCAGTGGATCCGTTGACCATCTCTTTGGGGTATTTCAACAGCTGTCTGAACCCCATTCTGTATGTTTTCATCGGGCAGGACTTTAAGAGCAATGTTAAACTTTCTCTAAGATGTGTTTTTGAAAGAGTTTTCTCTGAGGAAGGAACACAAATGTCACAAACCACCCAGTCACTGCAAATGCAGTCAGTGTAGTGAAGATATCAGTTCATTTATTCAGAGTTTTCTGATCGATTTGTGATATTTTTCAAAAGTCACCAAGTCAAAGTCAGCAAGTGGTCTTACTCTTATCCTTAGTCCTGTGTTTTTTTTCTTCTTCTATTTTTTTACATTTTAGGTGATTTGTGTTGCAAACGTTTAAAATCATCATAATGGAATACACTGCTTTATCTTTTTTTTTTTTTTTACAAACAAAAAAGATTGTAATATTTTAGTAATAACAACATGTGTGGTATGTTTTGTTTGTTTCTATGCTGAAGTCATGAAGAAACTTATTTTACTTATGCATTATTTATATCCATATCCAGTGTTATGGACTTAACTTAAAAGCAAAGTGTATTATGTTTAAACAGTGTTTTACATATTAAATACAAAAATAATAAAGGTTATATGTATAATTATTGTAATGTTCATTAAACATTCAATTTACTTGTAATTAGATTTTTTTTTTTTTTTTTGAGTAGAGATCGTTCATAATTAGTATGAATAGTTTTCTCACCCAGTAGTTTCATTGTGCTAACATTACTTTTCTCTAAGACAAATGTTTTCAATGCTAAACATCTTTAAAAACATACAATTCAGATATAATGCTTTAAAAGCAAAAACAAAAATCAGTTATATCTTTAGACACAGACATGTTTGCTGACAGTTACTAACAAAACTGACCGCTGTAACTTCGTATCAAACAACTTCCTTTTTTTTTCCCCACGGCAGACTGTACTCAAACAATTTACAATGTATATTGTGGCCCAGCTCTAAACTGCTAAATTTAGACTATAATGCACTATTAAGATATTATAAACATTAACATTATATGTTTGTGTAAAACTTCATTGAAATAAAGTCTTTATATAACTATATAAACACAACTGACTTGCAACTGGTCTACATTCCTATTTATTTACATATTGAATTGCTAATTCTCATATATATCTATTTACATGTATGTATTTGGCATTGCATTCAAGCTACTGATTTTTTTTTTTTTTTTAAGTCATGTATTTCCTGCAGGGAATCAAATCCATGGCGTTTGGGTTTGCTAGCACCAACATGATGATTTAACTCAATGAGTGTTGGTACAAGGTGTACAGTTTGTGTACAATGGCCCTTATTTTTGTAAACAATAGGTCTATACTATCACCTGAATGCCTGATATATTAATAGTAGTTTTCTCTAGTCAGGGCTCCAGAAGTTGATATTTTCACTTCAAAGGCCATAAAGTTAATTTTCATAGTGAATGATAACAGAATAGAGATATAATTAAAAAAAAAAGTTTTTTTTTTTTTTTTTTACTAATCTTAACATGTTCTATATGCATTTGTTCCTCCAGTTTAACTGTAGGTAACCTCCTGTTCATAGGTTAAATAATGCAGGCTAACGTTATGTTAAGTCTTTACTTTTTTATCAGGCATCAATTCATTTATTCAAACTCGGTTTCTTTTGTAATAAAACATAGATATGATATTGTTTTATGTTACAGTGATATTCCTAATTACAATGCTTAATTTTTTGTTGCATTGTTTTTATGCATTTTTTATTTTAACTGGTTATGAACTGGTTCATGACGAACCAATTTCTTTTGTACTGAAAGCTCAAAAGCAGCTTGCAATCTGTAATACTGATTCTAGTTTTAATGGAAGGTAATGAGTGTCTATTGATGGCATGTGGTCTACAGGCTGGGCTTGTGGTTTAATTTTCATCATGATCAAACATACATGTACATGAATATTCTGTCTTGAATGCAAAGGTCTGTATATACAGTAGACTATATACTGCTACGAATAGCTATTAATGCTATACTATTACTATGTTACTAGCATCACTCCAAATTTGAATATTTTACTATTTATGACATTGGCATCAATTATTTTATTGTTTTGCTGTAATATGGTTTTCACTTTACTGTTGCTTCATTTCGTTGCTTTTGACACAAGACTTTAAAATAACAGAAGCAAAAATAATCAGTCACTGTTTACAATATTAGACTATTTTTCAGAAGAAAAACCTTATCTTAGTCATTTCCTCTGTAAACATGTTTCTCTTTTTAAAGACAGTCAAATGGTCTTTTAATTTGAACAAAAACATTATTCAGTGTGATATTTGGATATTTGGGAATACTTGATTCATGTGGCCAAATGTTTCATGTCTGTAATATTGCTCCACAATGTGTGAGAACATAACAAAATATCTTAAACCCACATCAACATTTCATGTAATTTCCTTTTGTTTCATTTTAAGTTTCTTTATATTGGTGCTCTGATGCTTTTTTGTTTAACAATTTAAATTATAGATTCACACAAAAAATTGGTTCTTCAGTGATTCTTTGGGGTGGTTAAGGTGCTATATAACACCATATTTAAAGATATAGCTGCTATGTAGCACTTAAAGTGGTTCCCCTTATGATTACGAGCCAAAGAACCACTTTTAGTGCAATTTAGCACCTTTTTTTTTTAATTGTTGACTGTGCAATGTCAACTTTATAATTTTCACTCTGGATGAGCGTTTCTCATCATATTGGCTGTTATTGCAGCCCTTTTTTCTATGCTGGTTGCTGTAATACTGTTCATTTGATAATAATATATGGAGGGGAATCAATTTCTTTGGTGGCTCTGGCAGTGAATTAATTGACCTGTTTTTGAAAGAGTTTGAAGAGGGAACACAAATGTCACAATCCACCAAATGTCACAATCCACACAGTCAAAACAAATGCACTCAGAGTAGTGAAGATACAAACTTATTTTGATATTTTGTAATTTTGGTGTTTTGACTGTGTCACTTTAGTGTTACGGATAGGGCTGTGAATCTTTGGGTAAACAGTGAATTGATTCAGAATCAGAATTAGCTTTATTCTTTTATTATGTATCAACGCTGGGTACGCACAAAAACTTTGTTTACGCCAGTTTTCACGCTCACGGTCGGATTTACTAACAGTGAAATTAACGTGAGAATGTGCGTTCCTCCACGCCAACTTCATGTCTGGCGTACGTACATTTCTCATGTTTTTTGTCCGTTGGCGACTCTTAGAGGCAATGAAGTGAAGTTGCAAACATTAGACTACGAAGTATTTATTTATAGTATATATATATATATATATATATTTATTTATTTATTTATATATAGCGCAACACCACCTGAGAGAAACATTGCTATTAATTTGTAATTGATAAAATGACACATTTAAGTGACACATTTAAAGTTATGGTTTTATCTAAAAGACTTGTATTTATTTTTTTATTTATTTATTTATTTATTTGTGCGTGTAATTATTGAACTTCATATCAGGAGATTGCGGTTATGCACTGAAGACGTGGCTGTTAACTCCCCTCACCAACCCACAAACTGACCGAGAGCGCAGATACAATGATGCCCATTCTTGCACTCGCTCAGTTGTAGAGCGGGCGATTGTGGAGCTGAAACTCTCCCACTCATTTCTTTTTCGTTTATTAATTCCGGAGGACAAAGTTCCAAATAAAATATTCTTTCTTGTTTCTACCTAGGATAATAGCACCTCCAATTCACTTTAAAGTTTAAAGTTTCGCTTCTTGCTGCTTGCTTTTGGCAAAGTGGACTCATTACCATATTAAAATTTATTGATTTGGGGGAGGAGACCGGTTGGGGTTTTGTGCTCGTGCATATGTGCTCAATTTCACGTTAATTGGGATGTACAAAGACAATATGCGTGGGATCCTGCGTACGCAGAGTTTCATACATCAGATTTTTTTGTGCATACGCAGAATTACAGCTTTGTCTGTACGCTATGTTTTAGTATGAATTCAACGCAAGTCTTTGTACATGAGGCCCCAGGTGTGCGCAAAAACGCGAGGAATTAGTTGTGGTTTTTTAAGGTGCTCCTGGTACATGCATTCATGCATACATTTCTGACATGAGAACAGAGAAAACATTTAAATAAAATAAAAACTTAAAATAAATAATAATGTGTATGAATCTGAAACAGAAGATTTATGTACAGATTTGTGCATTATTTACTCTATATATAGGTGTATAAATAAAAAGATGTGCAAATGTATTTACATAATAATACTACAGAAAGAGACAATAATTAGAAATGGAGAAACAATACAGAAATGAATTGTAGAACACAGGTAATGATTCATGCTTTAGCTTTATAAGCTGGACATGGCATTTGGGAAAAAACTGTTTTTATGCCTAGATGTTCTAGTGCTCAGGGATCTGTAGCGTCTGCCTGAGGAGAGAAGTGCAAACAGGTTGTGTCCGGGGTGAGAGGTTTTTTTAATGATGTTTCCTGCCCGTTTCTTCACTCTGGAGATGTGGGAAAAACAAAACAAAAAAACTAAACAAAAAACAAACAAACACTTCTGTCCACTGTTAGATGTTAGTTTAATGATGCTATGGGATGACATATAGCATATGTAGAAATTCACCCTAGTGAAAAGTAATATATTTAAAATACATTTATTTCAAACTAAGTATAGTTCAAATCTATCAACATGTTTACTGATATATCATTAGATTCTTAGTGTTTTAATTTGATTACTGACCGAAATCAACAATTCACGATTCAAAAATCCATGTTTCAAGATTGATGCATATGCATCGTCAGGTTTTGTAATCGATGCATCGAGAAAACGAATGAATCGTTACACCCCTAGTTACGGAGTTATGTGTGACAACTCAAAAGCAAAGTGTATGATGTATAAACAGTGTTTTACTTATAAAATGCAAAGATTCACTTGTAATTTTAAATAAAGATTGTGACTAGATGAAAAGAAGCAAAAGAAAAAAATCAGTTACATCTTTAGACACACATTTGGCGGCAACTACTAAGAAAACTGACCACTGTAACAAAACAACTTTTTTCACCATGACAGGAAAGTGACCAGGAGACACTGACAGATTTTAAGTTTCCAAATACTTTGCTGTAAATGTAAATAAATGTTACACTAGTTATATTTTTAGATTCACACATTTACTAAGAAAACCAGCAATTACTAAGAAACTTGAAGTAACTACAAGTTCCTCCTTATCCTTTTTTTTCAGGAGACACTCAATTAAATGACAGAAGACAGGTTTTAAGGTCTGCATGCCAAATGCATTATCATAAATGCAAATGTAAATAAAATGAACATGAAAATATACTATTAAACAGTATAAAAGCGACCTGATTTCGGATCAGTGTGAGTGGTATTACTGCTACACGTCTTTTGTAGTATAAATAGTGTGAGTAGTGTATTCATAATCATATTATTGAGCCTGGCAAGGCCGGCATAAGTCTAAACATAATGAAATACTGAGAATTAACGTATTGGTTTGACCTATATGTTGCAAAAGATTTATGACATCATGTCTCATGTGATGCCAGAAAAAGCAAACTATTATTTTTAAAGAGCAAAATGTCCTAACAGAATTAAAGAGAAATTGAGCAACCATGACAAATTATGCATACAGAAAGCATGAAAATACTATGTGGAGGATGCAAGATAATTTAAGAATTATAATATGACTGTGTGGTGAACCTATGAACCTAACTCATTTAAATCACCATTTTAGTAGTAATAGGCTATAATTGCAAGTAGTAATATTCAATAATCTTTCAATTAATATGAACAATGAAATGCACAATATTTATTTATTTATTTTATTTTAAAGAAAAGAGAAACTCTGCTGTAGAGGTTGACTGATTGATTGGATTTGCTGATTAATCGCCTGAGCAATCGGTTATTGGCATCATTCCTTACAGATAGTTCCGGGTTTTGTCTGTTGCTGGAGCGGCAGAGAAACGTTTTTATACAGTACGAGAGCGGCCTCTAGAGGTGGACCTCTAGAGCTGTTTGTTTTGGCTGCACAGACCCAGACACTTCAGATGCCAATTTAAAACAGACAAAACAGTCTGTGTACAGTACACTACAGTGAATGTTTTCATATCCCTTGTTCATCCGACGGCAGTTGCCCGCTTCTTAGCATGTCTAACCCACATTTCTTGGTTACATCAGACTTGCCAGCGATCTCGTGGGTTTGGCGTCAGATACATGTTATATTTATAAACATTAACTTCAGATACCAGTCAGTAATCGCAGGCAGTTCCTGCTGAATAAAAACATTTTCTGTTCATATAAAATAGCTTGAAAAAAGTGTCAGGGCTTTGGTGTCAAATAAATACATTTCATATATTTGTACGGTTACATCAGATTTGTCAGCGATTGCGTAGGTTTTGCATCAAATACATTTTATATTAATAAACATTAACTTCAGATACCAGTCAGCAATCGCAGGTCGTTTCTGTCAAATAAAAACATTTTCTGTTCATTTAAAATAACTTGAAATATGATTGTACATTGTCCCTAATTTCTTCAAACAATAGGCCTACTTTTATTCCTAAGTAGCCTAATTTATTGCATTAATTATTAAGTACTACTTTATTTTTTTCGTCAAGCATAAATGCCCCACCTCAGAAATTCATGCCAGTCAGAGTCCCTGCATGGATTTGACAGTTTTTGCCACACTTTTGACATTACGAGAAAATGCACAAAAGGTTGGAGAAAACAGTTCTTTTGTTTACTAATTAACTTTTTAATGAAATTCAACATCTCTACCACTCGAGAAAAAGTCCATATGAATGAATGACATTTTGGATTCAGACCTTTGTATTTCACCAAACTCTGAAATAACTATGAATGAACGCTATTTTACCTTTAGTGTGTAATGGTGCTGTTTGAGCAGAAGCAACATCTGCAAAGTTACGATGCTCAAAGTTCAATGCAAAGGGAGATCTTTTCTTTAACACAATTCACTTTTTAAGGCCAAAAACAAATGGCTGGTAGGAACTACAACAAGCTTGTTCCCAGGTTCAAAACTCAAACCACCAACAACTATTTTGCATAAAGAATAAAGAAATTCAAAATGAAACTTTGCAAATTTAATAACATTTTAAAAACTGTTAAACATATACATATAAAGCAATATTATTGTCACGAGTCTGGTCCTGATCTCCAGGCCCCTCGCCACCAGAGGTCACCTTGCCATTACACAGACTGTCGCACTACACCCTGGACTACCTTTCCCATGCTCCACCTCACTCGCCACGCTCACACGTCCACTTCCCGTCTCCCTCACTCCGTAACAACTATATAGGAAATCTCAACTAACTGATAATTTAGGTCATCACCAAATGTAAACTATCCTTGTCCAGCTCTACTATACTATTAATATATTATTAATATAAATACATACATTAAATTACATTACAAACAAACAGTAATACATTATATTAACATTATATAAGTGCAACATTTATTTACTTTTTAAATTGCTATTTTTAAGCTGACATCAGTATTTCTCAATTTGTGATTTTCCTTGTGTGAAGGGAGGTCTTAGCCAGCTTTACTTAGAGTTGGTCATGATGTTTCACAACTCAACCATGTTTGAAATGTTGGTGATCCTGATGAAGTGATAAAGTTGAAGAAGTGGTATAAAGTCTTGAATGTTAGAGAAGAAAACATTTACTGATTGTGAATAGAATCATCGCAACGTGAGTCATGATTGCTTATATAGAGTTATTTATATGATTTTAAAGACTGTTTGTACATTTAAGTAATGCTAAAATAGTATTTATTTAGTTGCGTATTTGTAATAATAATTCAGCTTTGCTGATAATTTAAATGCATTAATCATATATTAATTTATTTGTCAAGTTTCTTGTATAACACAACACTTTAAATATGATTTATAATTTTACACTGATAATGTGTGATATTAGCAGGATAAACCAGGCACTTCAGCTCAATCACAGCAATGGCGGATTATTATATTTTGGAATATCCGATGAAAGTAAGTTCTTTGGTCTTCTACTTCCTAACCTTGATCCTCGGTGTTCCTGGAAACACATTTGTTGTGTATGTTGCTGGATTGAAGATGAAGAGGACCGTTAATACAGTTGGGTTTCTCAATCTAGCGATTGCTGATCTCTTGTGTTGCCTCTCCACTCTTTACTATGTGACCAAGAGCACTTTGGATGATCACTGGCTGTATGAATTTATCATGTGCAAGATTCTCCCCTTCATTATGCTCATCACCATGTTTGCCAGTGTTTTCACCTTGACCTTGATTAGTCTGGATCGCTTTACTCAGGTGATCACACCGGTTTGGGCTCAAAATCATTGTAGCCTGTTAATTGCACGACTGTCTTGTGTAGTGGCCTGGGTTCTGGCTTCAGTTCTTAGTCTGCCTTTCATGATGTTAGGAGGCACTTACACTATAAATGACAGAACATACTGCCTGTATCATCAACCTGATGAAGAGTTCTAGTTCATCCTCCTCATCCTCTTAGGTTCTAAAAGAACCCCTGACTGACTGAGGCGAGTCACTCATGTGGGGCGGTTTTAAAATGTATGGAAGGTTAAGCATCATCAGATTTGTGTTTGGCTTTTTGGTTCCTCTCATATGCATCACAACATGCTATGGATTCATCGCACGCAAGTTATGCAGGAGTTATTTTCACTCTGGACGAGCGTTTCGCATCATGTTGGATGTAATCGTGGCCTTTTTTCTGTGCTGGTGGCCGTATCACACAGTGGACTTGATAATAATGTACAGTAGCGATTTAGCTCAAAAGGGAAATGTATATAAATAATTACAATTAATTATGATTAATTACAATTATTTATATCAGCTGCCAGTAGTAACTGTAGCAGAATTAATTTTCCATCAACTAATCTCTTCATCCAGCGAACATTAGGATAATTTTTATATCAACTCTAAGAAACTTTATGTTCTTGGCCACAGTAAATAACTTTCTTAAAGTACCATTGCATTAGAGCATGTTGCTCGAATCAGAATCGTAAAGGGACATTAATTTACAAGGCAGAATCACAATCAAAAATCATGTAATTTGTGCACAAGAGTTTTATTAACGAGGGACTAACACATAACTAATCTAAACTGACAAACATGAAATCACTCATACATGGGGAAAGGGTCAGTGAAAAGCCATTAGAGAGACAAGAAAATGGAGCTATGAAAAGAGTCAGTTAACCACCTGAGTGAAACCATCAGTGCTGTCTACAGCCTATACTAAACCTCTGTTTTGTTTAGTTAGATGTCCGATCGTTGAACGTGTCCGAATGCAGTCTCGGGTGAAAATCTTGATGGTTTGGAGCGGTGGTGGTTTTGGAATCACGATTACGTTCTTCCGGGTCCAAAGAGTGATGAACTCCAAAGATTTTCTGACTCGATGGTGACTGGGAGTTTCTTCCCATGTGAAGGTGTAGAAGAACCAAGAGCTGAGAGGGACCCAGCTGAAGTCCTGTGATTTTTGGGGAATGGAAAGACGAGGCCGCAAGGCCTGGCGCAACTTAGAGAAGTCCCGACGAGTTCTAGTTCTTCATCCTTATCCTCTTAGGTTCTAAAAGAACCCCTGACTGACTAAGGCAAGTCACTCATGTGGGACGAGTGAGGAAACTAAAAAAAACGCGAAAGAGAGAAATGTCTGTTTGAGGACATTTCATGAAGATGAATTCCAGGGTTGAGTGAAAATGTCTGACTCTTTGTGTTTGAGAGCCACAGCTCTATAGGCTGGGGCCTGTCGGGCAGCAATCGGAGGATTTTGCAGAAAAGCGAAGAGAGTGAGAAAGCATGTGCATGATGCTTTAAAGGTTTCTGGAAGCTATACCTCCAGGAGGTCCGAGAGCCAATAGCGACTTTCACCTTTGGAGGGAAAGTTTACGACTCTTTGTCTGTGAGCATGGTATTTTGCATATGTAATTCGATTGGGTGTTGATGCAAAACTACTAAGGATTTTTAAAACACTAATATTTTGCAAAGGTATCAACATATAATATACACCATCATTTAGATCATCAAAATAAAAATTCAAAGACACCAAACATGGCATAGGTAAGTTTTACTACACTAGAGATCTGTCATAACAAATATAATGAAAAACACAAAATAACAAGGCAATAATAGTAAAACTATACACAATGACCTGGGGCTATGTGTGATAGGAAGGTCAAGGATAGGTTTGTCTGTGAATGAATAGGAAAGAGTCCATTTCTTTAGGCATTGTGTCTTTCCTATGGGCAAATTTAGCATGGGAAAATGTGCATTCCTTTGGGGCAATAAAACTCGTTATTAGATGGTCGCCCTGACAACTGAGTCCTTCTGGGGTTTTAGTTGCTTTGGGGGGTTGTCTCCAGAACTCCAGCATATAGCTGGCTTGTTGGGTTTAAAGACTATTTGTTAAATGTAACAAATAACTGTATGTCTGATTGGTCCAGATGCTGCAACGGAGAGGAATCAAGTTCTTGGGCAGCTTCGGCCATCTCTTTTGCGTATTTCAACAGCTGTCTGAACCCCATTCTGTATGTTTTCATGGGGCAGAATTTTAAGAGCAATTATAAAACTATTCTAAATATTTTTCAAAAGTCACCAAGTCAAAGTCAGCAAGTGGTCTTACTCTTATTCATGAGTCCTGTGTGTTTTTTTCCTTCCTCTATTTTTTATATATTTTCAGTGATTTGTGTTGCAAACATTAGTTGGTTACTATCAGCTTAGAAAAAGTTTGTAATATTTTAGTAATAACGGCATGTGTGGTATGTTTTGTGTTTCTATGCTGAAGTCATGAAGAAACTTATTTTACTTATGCATTATTTATATCCATATCCAGTGTTATGGACTTAACTTAAAAGCAAAGTGTATTATGTTTAAACAGTGTTTTAATAAATGCAAAAATAATAAAGTTTATATGTATAATTGTAATGTTCATTAAACATTCAATTCACTTGTAATTAGATTTTTTTTTTTGAGTAGAGATAATTTGATAATTTGATAATTTATAATTTGTATGAATAGTTTTTTCACCCAGTAGTTTCATTGTGCTAACATTAGTTTTGTCTAAGAAAAATGATTTCAATGCTAAATCTCTTTAAAAACATACAATTCAGATATAACACTTTAAAAGCAAAAGCTACATCTTTAGACACAGACACATTTGCTGACAGTTACCAACAAAACTGACCGCTGTAACTTCCAAACAACTTCCTCTTTTTCCCCACAGCAGACTGTACTCAAACAATTTACAATGTATATTGTGGCCCAGCTCTAAACTGCTAAATTTGGACTATAATGTACTATTTCGATATTATAAACTTTAACATTTTGTGTTTGTGTAAAACTTCATTGAAACAAAGTCTTGTAAAAAAAAAAAAGCACTATATAAACAAATCACTTGCAACTGGTAATCTACATTCCTATTTATTTACAAATTGAATGGCTATTTCTCATATATATATATATATATATATATATTTACATGTATGTATTTGGCATTGCATACAAGCTACTGATTTTTTTTTTTTCCATATTCATGTATTCCCTGCAGGGAATCGAATTCATGGCATTTGGGTTTGCTAGGACCAACATGATGATTTAACTCAATGAGTGTTGGTACAAGGTGTACAATTTGTGTACAGTGGCCCTTATTTTTGTAAACAATAGGTCTATACTATCACTTGAATGCCTGATGTATTAATAGTAGTTTTCATTTTCACTTCAAAGGCCATAAAGTTAATGTTCATAGTGAATGATAACAGAATAGAGATTTTTTTTTTTTTTTTTTTTTTTTTTAATAATCTTAACATGTTCTATGGGCATTTGTTCCTCCAGTTTAACTGTAGGTAACCTCCTGTTCATAGGTAAAATAATGTGGATGTGGTCTACAGGCTTGTGGTCTAATGCTCATGATGATTAAAAATACATGTACATCAATATTCTGTCTTGAATGCAAAGGTCTGTATATACAGTACTGCTAAGAATAGCTATTGTTACTAGCATCAATCCAAATTTGAATATTTTACTGTTTATGACATTTGCCTTTTGCTTATAAATAGTCTCTGATTGGATGCAGGTGATAAGCGCAATGGATGATGCGGAACGTAGTCCGGGGTGTGGTGGCAAGACTAGATTCATGACAGTTTCATTTTGTTGCTTTTGACACAAGACTTCAAAAGAACAGAAGTAAAAATAATCACTCACTGTTTACAATATTAGACTATTTTTCAGAAGAAAAACCTTATCTCAGTCATTTCCACTTTAAACATGTTTAAAGGGCAGTCAAATGGTCTTTAATTTGAACAAAACCATTATTCAGTGTGATATTTGGATATTTGGGAATACTTGATTTTGAGCGGCCAGTGCTGTCATCATGTGGACAAATATTTCATGTCTCTAATATTGCTCCACAATGTATCTTCTCATATAATAAAATAACTTAAACCCACATCAACATTTCATGCAAATTCACTTTCATTTTAAGTTTCTTTATATTGGTGCTCCGATGCTTTGTTGTTTAACAATTAAAAAAATTATAGATTCACGCTCAAAAAAATTGGTTGGTTCTGTGGTAAATATGATTGATATTCAAACTGTATTCATTAAAGATGTGAATAATTATTTTTTAAGTATATCGCTACTCTTTTAAAGGCGTCATTACTTTCTGCTTCGTTCTCAGGATCTCCTCACTTACGGTGGATCCCTGTTAATTTCTGTTTATATTTCCATGTCCGCTTTCTTTCAGTAATTTCTGTTCCTCAATTCTTTGTTTCACATTTTATACTTATTTTCATGACATTTATAACAGCATCAGAAAATATTTTAATTAATGTAATTATTGCCTTTAAGAACACTGAAAATGATCAAAAATAATAAAAAGGAGTTAAAGAAATCTTATTTAATTATTTAAAATGCTTCTTAAAGAGACCTTGTCTTGTGGTGTGACAGTACAGGCATCACACCGGTGGACATTATCTGTCACACCATAGGACGTTTTAGCTTTTTGTGTCAATTAATGACGTTACTGTTCCGAGCTAACCAGTCATTAGCGGTTTGCAAGACACATTGGCATAATTTTTCATAATAATGTAGTTGAACATACATTTTTTAATTAAAAAATATAATTTAGGGGTGTCACACCAAAGGACAACAAACATAACACTTTTGTAGTGGTTTCAGAAAAGCTAAATATTTGAACAATTCTAAGACAAAAATTGACCATGTGCACATGTCATGAGCTTCACAGGGGGCTTCAGTAACATGATCATGAATGGGGTCCTCCAACTAATTAAAGTTGGGGGATTTAAAACCAGGGTATGGTGTCACACCAGAGGACATGGTTTTCAGAGACAAAATGTATCAAGTTCCTATGCTTTCAGAAATATATGGATGAAAAAATGCTTGCCGTTTACTAAAATAGACACTTGTACAGTTACGCTGGAGGTATTTATCAACGTTTTGTATGCTTTTCTTTTTAATTTATAAAAGTTGTAATTTATTGAACCATGCTTGAGACACCATAGGGACAATTTTGACATTTCTCTCAAAAAAAGAAAAAAAGAAAAAGAAAAGAAAGGTAACACTGCAGCTTTTATAACAACATGTCCATGTAGGACAAAGAAATGTTTAATGATTTACTGCATTTTACATAAGGACAAAATTAAGTATATTCATTTTTATCTTGCAGAACAGTGAAAAAGCCATGTCACATCAACAAAATATCTGATATTGTCATCAATCATTTTCTAGTTTTGCTATAATATTGTTTTCACTTTACTGTTGTTTCATGATCATTAAACATTCAAAATGACTTTTAATTTGGACTTTGACAGTCTTTGCCACAGTTTTGACATTACGAGTAAATGCACAAAAGGTTGGTGAAAACAGTTCTTATGTTTACTAATGAACTTTTTAATAAAATTGGACATCTCTACCACTCGAGAAACTCCATATGAATGAATGACATTTTGGATTCAGACTGTAAGTAGTTTGAGTCACTGTTTTTGACACAAGACTTTAAAAGAACAGAAGCAAAAATAAGCAGTCACTGTTTAGGATGCGTGATTGGCTGACTATTTTTCAGAAGAAAACCCTTATCTTAGTCATTTCCACTTTAAACGGGTTCCTCTTTTTTTAATAAATGCTACAGGGTGTTGCCACTCTATTCCACTCTCTATTTTTATGGCAATGACTGCATGACTGCAGAGCATATCATCTCAAGGAGATATTATAGCTAAAGATTTGAGAAGTATATGTTTTAATTTAGAATTACTGTTTTATTATTATTATTATTTAGCATTCAGATTGTCTTCTAATTTGGACAAAAACATTATTTTAACTTTAGTTAGTGTGTCATGTTGCTGCTTGAGCATAAGCAACATCTGCAAAGTTACGGCGCTCAAAGTTCAATGCCAAGGGAGATATTTTCTTTTACAGAATTCGCTTTTTAAGGCCTACAGAAAACGGCTGGTAAGGACTACAAGTTTGTTGCCAGGTTCAAAACTCAAACTGCCAACAACTATTTTGCATAAATGATAAATGCACTCAAAATGAAACTTTGCAAATTTATTGTAAAAAAAAAAAAACATTGTAAAAACTGTTATACATATACATATAAAGCAACACTATATAGGAGATCTCAGCTGACTGATCATTTATATTATCACAAAATGTAAAGCTCTCTATACTATAAATACATTATTAATATAAATACATAATTAAATTAAATTACATTACAAACAAACAAACAAACAATAATACATTCTATTATACATTAACATTATGAATTGTTGTAAACAATTGTATATAAAAGTGCAACATTTATTTACTTGTTAAATTGCTATTTTTAGTCTGACATCAGTATTTTTTTATTTTTATTTTTTTTTTTATGAATGCCCATGTGTGACGGGAAGCCTTAACCAGCTTTACATAGAGTTGGTCATGATGTTTCACAGCTCAGCCATGTTTGAAATGTTGGTGAAATCTGATGAAGTGATAAAATTGAAGAAGTGGTATAAAGACTTGAACATTAGAGAAGAAAACATTTACCGGGATAATTGTGAATCGAAACATAACGTGAGTCATAATTACTTTTTACTTTTTGTACTTTCAAATAATGATAAAATAGTATTTATTTAGTTGCATTTATTTGTCATCATAATTCAGCTTTGATAGAATAGAAATGCATTGATCATATATTCATTTATTCATCAAGGTTTTTTTTTTCTTATCTGACACAACACTTTAAATTTGATTTATAATTTTACACTGACAATATGTGATATTAGCAGGATAAACCAGGCTTCAGCTCAATCACAGCAATGGAGGATTATTATGATATTTTGGAATATCAGATGTGGGTGATTTCTCTGGTCTTCTACTACCTGACCTTGATCCTCGGTGTTCCTGGAAACACATTTGTTGTGTATGTTGCTGGATTGAAGATGAAGAGGACCGTTAATACAGTTGGGTTTCTCAATCTAGCGATTGCCGACCTCTTGTGTTGCCTTTCCACTCTTTTCTACGTAACTAGGAGCGCTGAGGATAAACACTGGTCGTATGGATCCTTCATGTGCAAGATTTTCCACTTCATTATGCTCATCACCATGTTTGCCAGTGTTTTCACCTTGAGCTTGATTAGTCTGGATCGGTTTACTCAGGTGATCACACCGGTTTGGGCTCAAAATCATCGCAGTCTGTTAATTGCACGACTGTCCTGTGTAGCGGCCTGGGTTCTGGCTTCAATTCTTAGTCTGCCTTTCATGATGTTAAGAGACACTTACACAGTAAATAACCAAACATACTGCCTGTATCATCAACCTGATGAAGACGGTTTTAAAATGTATGGAAGGTTAAGCATCATCACATTTGTGTTTGGGTTTTTGGTTCCTCTCATATGCATCACAACATGCTATGGATTCATCGCACGCAAGTTAGGCAGGAGTCATTTTCACTCTGGACGAGCGTTTCGCATCATGTTGGCTGTAATCGTGGTCTTTTTTCTGTGCTGGTTGCCGTATCACACACTGGACTTGATAATAATGTACGGAGAGAAATCAAGTTCTGGGACAGCTTTGGCAGTGGATCCGTTGACCATCTCTTTGGCGTATTTCAACAGCTGTCTGAACCCCATTCTGTATGCTTTCATGGGGCAGGATTTTAAGAGCAATGTTAAACTTTCTCTAAGACGTGTTTTTGAAAGAGTTTTCTCTGAGGAGGGAACACAGATGTCACAAACCACCCAGTCACTGCAAATGCACTCAGTGTAGTGAAGATATCAACTCATTTATTCAGAGTTTTCTGACTGATTTGTGTTACTGTTCTAAAACTATTCTAAATATTTTTCAAAAGTCACCAAGTCAAAGTCAGCAAGTGGTCTTATTCTTATCCTTAGTCCTGTGTTTTTTTTTTCGTCCTCTATTTTTATATATTTTCAGTGATTTGTGTTGCAAATGTTTAAACTCATCATAATGGAATACACTGCTTTATTTATTTATTTATTTATTTTTTGATTACTATCAGCTTAGAAAAAGTTTGTAATATTTTAGTAATAACGGCATGTGTGGTATGTTTTGTATGTTTCTATGCTGAAGTCATGAAGAAACTTATTTTACTTATGCATTATTTATATCCATATCCAGTGTTATGGACTTAGTTTAAAAGCAAAGTGTATTATGTTTAAACAGTGTTTTACATATTAAATACAAAAATAAAAAAGTTTAAATGTATAATTATTGTACTGTTTATTAAACATTCAATTCACTTGTAAGTAGATTTTTTATATTTGAGTAGAGATCGTTTATAATTTGTATGAATAGTTTTCTCACCCAGTAGTTTCATTGTGCTAACATTAGTTTTCTCTAAGAAAAATGATTTCAATGCTAAACATCTTTAAAAACATACAATTCAGATATAATGCTTTAAAAGCAAAAGCTACATCTTTAGACACAGACACGTTTGCTGACAGTTACTAAGAAAACTGACCACTGTAACTTGCTATCAAACAACTTCCTCTTTTTCCCCACGGCAGACTGTACTCAAACAATTTACAATGTATATTGTGGCCCAGCTCTAAACTGCTAAATTTGGATTATAATGTACTATTAAGATATTATAAACATTAACATTGTGTGTGTGTAAAACTTTATTGAAACAAAATCTTGTGAAACTATATAACTATATAAACACAACTAACTTGCAACTGGTTATCTACATTCCTATTTATTTACATATTGAATTGCTATTTCATATATATGTCTATTTACATGTATGTATTTGGCATTGCATTCAAGCTAAGGATTTTTTTTTTTTTTTTACCAACTCATGTATTTCCTGCAGGGAATCGAATCCATGGCGTTTGGCATTGCTAGTGATGTCATGATGATTAAAAATACATGTACATGAATATTCTGTCTTGAATGCAAAGGTCTGTAAATACAGTAGACTATATACTGCTAAGAATAGCTATTGTTACTAGCATCAATCCAAATTTGAATATTTTACTGTTTATGACATTGCCTTTAATTATTTTATAGTTCTGCTATAATATGGTTTTCACTTTACTGTTGTTTCTGTAACAGAGTAAAGGATACGTGAAGTGGGCGGATCCAAATGCGAGCTTTTATTAAAGGACATATTCAGGCTTGGTCAAACATAGGCGAACAGGTTTACAGACACCAAGACATAAGAGTAATCCTTAAAACAAGTGAGGGTCGATCGGCGGTGTACGTAATCCAAGGGGCTAGGCAAAAGGGTATTCCACTAGATGGGCCAGAGTTCATACGAGAGGAAAAACAGAGTCCAAAACGCAAAGCACAGAGTTAAATCCACGACAGGCGAAAAGTCCAGGGCAGGCTGAAGGCAGACAAGGTGATATAACAAGGCGAGGATACAGGACTTGAATGACTAGAAACAGGAACAAGGCTAACCTAGAAAACACGAATGAACTAGACTCTGGATTAACAAAAGTGGCTCCATACAGTTGGTGACACAACGAGAGTGATGAACACAATACAATACTCAGCGAATAGTTGAAAGAAGTCCAAGGCTTATATAGAGTCTCTGATTGGATGCAGGTGATAAGCGCAATGGATTATGGGAAATGTAGTCCAGGGTGTGGTGACGAGCGGACTGGCGTTCAAGACTAGATACATGACAGTTTCATTTTGTTGCTTTTGACACAAGACTTCAAAAGAAAAGAAGAAAAATGATCAGTCACTGTTTACAATATTAGACTATTTTTCAGAAGAAAAACCTTATCTTAGTCATTTCCTCTGTAAACATGTTTCTCTTTTTAAAGACAGTCAAATGGTCTTTTAATTTGAACAAAAACATTATTCAGTGTGATATTTGGATATTTGGGAATACTTGATTCATGTGGCCAGATGTTTCATGTCTGTAATATTGCTCCACAATGTGTGAGAACATAATAAAATATCTTAAACCCACATCAACATTTCATGTAATTTCATTTTGTTTCATTTTAAGTTTCTATTATATTGGTGCACTGATGCTTTGTTGTTTGACAATTTAAATTATAGATTCACACAAAAAAATTGGTTCTTCAGTGCTTCTTTGGGGTGGTTAAGGTGCTATATAACACCATCTTTAAAGATATAGCTGCTATGTAGCACTTAAGTGGTTCCCCTTATGATTACGAGCCAAAGAACCACTTTTAGTGCTATTTAGCACCTTTTCTTTTTTTTTTTTTAGAGTGTTGACTGTACAATGTCAACTTTATAATTTTCACTCTGGATGAGCGTTTCTCATCATGTTGGCTGTTATTGCAGCCTTTTTTCTATGCTGGTTGCTGTAACACAGTTCATTTGATAATATTATATGGAGGGGGAATCAGTTTCCTTCCTCTGGCAGTGAATTCATTGATGTGTTTTTGAAAGAGTTTTCTCTGAAGAGAGAACACAAATGTCACAATCCACACAGTCAAAACAAATGCACACAGAGTAGTGAAAATGCAAACTCATTTTGTCATTTTGCAATTTTGGTGTTTTGACTGTGTCACTTTAGTGTTACGGATAGGCCTGTGAATCTTTGGGTAAACAGTGAATTGATTCAGAATCAGAATTAGCTTTATTCGCCAGGTGTGCGCAAACACACGAGGAATTTGATGAAGTTCCAAACGTAGGTTCGGGAGGAGCCTAATCATTCAGTCCTGTCAATCATCATTACGAGCCTATATAAGCAGCTCTCATTGCACCGTCCCAGTCTCCGTTCTTCCGGCATCCCTCCACCTCCCCTTCTCCTCCTCTGTTTCTGTTATTCTCCCTCTAGATAATATCGCAATGGGGGGTCGAACTCTGTGCTCAAGCCGAGCCTCGGGTTCGAGCCTCCCTTAAGGACAGCAAGCCAAGTTTGTTGGCCATTACCCATAAGGACTGGATGGGCAGGCGAACTCTTGAATTGTGTTTTTTTTTAAGGTGCTCCTGGTACATACATGCATGCATACATACATACATTTCTGACATGAGAACAGAGAAAACATTTAAATAAAATAAAAACGTAAAATAAATAATGATGTGTATGAATCTGAAACAGAAGATTCATATAGAGATTTGTGCGTTATTTACTCTATATATAGCTGTATAAATAAAGAGATGTGCAAATGTATTTACATAATAATACTACAGAAAGAGACAATAATTAGAAATGGAGAAAAAAATACAGAAATGAATTGTAGAACACAGGTAATGATTCATGCTTTAGCTGTTTAAGCTGGAGATGGCATTTGGGAAAAAACTGTTTTTATGCCTAGATGTTCTAGTGCTCAGGGATCTGTAGCGTCTGCCTGAGGAGAGAAGTGCAAACAGGTTGTGTCCGGGGTGAGAGGGGTCTTTGATGATGTATGTGTGACAACTCAAAAGCAAAGTGTATGATGCATAAACAGTGTTTTACTTATAAAATGCAAAGATTCGCTTGTAATTTTAAATAAAGATTGTGACTAGATGATAGTAATAGGCGATAATTGCAAGTAGTATTATTCCATAATCTTTCAATTAATATGAACAATGAAATGCACAATATTTATTTATTTTATTTTAAAGAAAAGAGAAACTCTGCTGTAGAGGTTGACTGATTGATTGGATTTGCTGATTAATCGCCTGAGCAATCGGTTATTGGCAGCATTCCTTACAGATAGTTCCGGGTTTTGTCTGTTGCTGGAGCGGCAGAAAAACGTTTTTATACAGTACGAAAGCGGCCTCTAGAGGTGGACCTCTAGAGCTGTTTGTTTTGGCTGCACAGACCCAGACACTTCAGATGCCAATTTAAAACAGACAAAACAGTCTGTGTACAGTACACTACAGTGAATGTTTTCATATCCCTTGTTCATCCGACGGCAGTTGCCCGCTTCTTAGCATGTCTAACCCACATTTCTTGGTTACATCAGACTTGCCAGCGATCTTGTGGGTTTGGCGTCAGATACATGTTATATTAATAAACATTAACTTCAGACACCAGTCAGCAATCGCAGGTAGTTTCTGCAGAATAAAAACATTTTCTGTTCATATAAAATAACTTGTAAAAAAGTGTCAGGGCTTTGGTATCAGATAAATATATTTCATATATTTGTACGGTTACATCAGACTTGTCAGCGATCACATGGGTTTTGCATCAAATACGTTTTATATTAATAAACATTAACTTCAGATACCAGTCAGCAATCGCAGGTCGTTTCTGTCAAATAAAAACATTTTCTGTTCATTTAAAATAACTTGAAATATGATTGTACATTGTCCCTAATTTCTTCAAACAGTAGGCCTACTTTTATTCCTAAGTAGCCTAATTTATTGCTTTAATTATTAAATACTTTTTTATTTTTTTCATCAAGCATAAATGCCCCACCTCAGAAATTCATGCCAGTCAGAGTCCCTGCATGGATTTGACAGTCTTTGTGTCATGAATCTGGTCGGTGACCTGCGGTCCGCTCACCACCAGATGTCACTCTCACCCTGTCCTTACACTCAGACTGTTGCTCTACACCCCGGACTACATCTCCCATCATCCACCACGCTGATTGCGCCATACACCTGTGGCCAATCAGAAGCCCTATTTAAGCCCCGGACTTTCCCTCAGTCGGTCACCGAGTATTGTGGAGTGTTTTGTGGAGAACTGTGTCGGTTGCGTTTAGCGCTCCCCTAGTGCTAGCACCTTATCAGTGGTGATCACTTAGTTTCCCTGAGTTTCCTAGTTCCTAGTTTCCTAGTTCTCGTGTTCCCTTGTTTCCAAGTTCCCTAGTTCCTGAGTTCCCTTAGTTTCGTATTCTCGCCTGGCCATCTCGTTTTCGTCTGTCTCGCCGCCTGCCTTCCTGACTCTCGCTCGTTGTATGGATTATCCCTCTGCCTCACGTCATGGATTATGTTCGCCGCTGATCGACCCACGCCTGCCTCACGGACTACTCTTGTGCCTCGCCCCAACATACCTGTTTGTAACTGTTCTGACCCTGCCTGCTTGACCATGTATTTGTCTCGTCCTATTAATAAAAGCTTGCGCATGGATCCCCTCGCCTCTCGTCTCCCTCTCCACTTTACACTTTGCCACAGTTTTGATATTATGAGTAAATGCACAAAAGGTTGGTGAAAATAGTTCTTATGTTTACTAATTAGCTTTTTAATGAAATTCGACATCTCTACCATTCGAGAAAAAGTCCATATGAATGAATGACATTTTGGATTCAGACCTTTGTATTTCACCAAACTGTGAAATAACTATGAATGAACGCTATTTTACTTTTAGTTTGTAATTGTCAGGATTGTGTTTGGTTTTGTCTGTTTTTCCTTGTGTTTTTCCCCTGTGTTTCTTGTTCTTTTAGTTTGTTCCGTTTGCTCCCCCTTTTGGTTTAGCGTATTGGTTTAGTCTTGCCCATATTTGTACTTCCCCTCGTTATCTCGTTTGTAACCACTCCCCTGGTTCCGTGTATATATTGTTCTTTGTGCCTCACTCCCCTTGTCGGTGATTATATTGTCTTCATGTTTCTTGGTTGTCGTGGTTGCTGGTTCCCTGTGTTTCCCTAAGTTTGTCCTCTGTGGATTATATAAATAAACTGCACTTATTGGACCTCCGCTCTCCTCCTGCATTATTCCCCGCACACGACGACATACCCGTGACAGAATCACCGACCTAAAAACAAAAGATGACCTGGGCTGAGGACCTCCTCCTAAACCTGCAACAAGGTGAGCGTTCGCTGGAGGAGTATGTGGAGGAGTTTTTGAGCGTTTACCATCTGGTGAGATGGAGCGACAAGATGGTTAACGCATGTTTCCAGATGGGACTCAAAGATGATAGTTTGTTTCAATTGATAAGTCCTAATGATTGCTACCGTCCTGTAGCAGATTTTATAAATTTTGTTCTCGATTTATGTGGTTCCCCGTTCCAAGTCATGGTGGAGGGTGGTAATCCTCCTCCCATCTGGAAACATGCAGTCACCCCATCTCACCAACAGCCAGGGCCCTCCGCATATCATTCCAGCGACCTCACACCCTCCTTGTCTCCTGCGTGTCCCCAAGTCTGCCATAGCTCCACGATGGTCCATCAGCTCCGCCAAGTCTAAGTCTGCACTCAATATGGCTGCCGCCAAGTCTAAGTCTGCACTCAATATGGCTGCCGCACCGGCACGCAAGATGGCCGCCGCCACGCCAGAGTCTGCACGCAAGATGGCCGCCGCCACGCCAGAGTCTGCACGCAAGATGGCCGCCGCCTCGCCGCAGATGTCTGCACGCAAGATGGCCGCCGCCACGCCAGAGTCTGCACGCAAGATGGCTGCCACGCCAGAGTCTGCGGCTTCTGAGTCCAGTCAAGTTGCAGCTGCGTTTCCCGAGGCAAGTCAAGTTTCTGAGTCCAATCAAGTTACAGCTGCATTTCCTGAGTCCAGTCAAGTTACGGAGTCCAGTCATGTTGCAGCTGCGTCTATTGAAGCAAGTCAAGTTGGAGCTGTGTTTCCCGAGTCAAGTCAGGTTGCAGCTGCGTTTCCTGAATCAAGTCAAGCTGCAGCTGCATCTACGGGGTCTAATCAAGAAGCGGCTGCGTCCACTAAGTCAAGTGACAGCTGCATTTCCTGAGACAAGTCAAGTTGCAGCTGCGTTTACTGAGGCAAGTCAAGTGGCAGCTGCAGCTACTGAATCAAGTCAAGTTGCAGCTGCTTCTCCTGAATCAAGTCAAGTTTCCGAGTCAAGTCAAGTTGCAGCTGCGGTTCCTGAGTTACGTCAAGTTTCTGAATCCAGTCAAGTTTCTGCTGCATTTCCTGAGTCCAGTCAAGTTTCCGAGTACAGTCAAGTTGCAGTTGCGTTTCCTGAGTCAAGTCAAGTTCCCGAATCACGTCAAGTTGCAGCTGCATCTACCGAGTCGAGTCACGTTACAGTTGCGTTGACTGAGTCAAGTCATGCTGCAGCTGAATCTACTGAATCAAGTCAAGCGGCTGAGTCAAGTCAAGCGGCCATGGCTTCCCGAATCCCCAGACCCGCCATGGCCTCCTGGACTGTTTACCCGGCCATGGCTTCCCGAATCCCCAGACCCGCCATGGCCTCCTGGACTGTTTACCCGGCCATGGCTCCCTGAATCCCCAGACCCGCCATGGCCTAATGAACTGTGTGCTCGGCCATGGCGCCCTGAACTCCCCGATCCGCCATGGCCCAATGGACTGTGTGATCCGCCATGGCCCCCTGAGCTCCCTGATCCACCCTGGAGGCCGTCACTATATCCTGTGTCTCCTGTGTCCCTGCCTACCGGCCTCCAGAGCGCCCACCCTCCCACCCCAGTGTGTGTTACGGCGCGGGTCGTGCCTTATAAGAGGGGGGGATAATGTCAGGATTGTGTTTGGTTTTGTCTGGTTTTTCCTTGTGTTTTTCCCCTGTGTTTCTAGTTCTTTTAGTTTGTTCCGTTTGCTCCCCCTTTTGGTTTAGCGTATTGGTTTAGTCTTGCCCATATTTGTACTACCCCTCGTTATCTCGTTTGTAACCACTCCCCTGGTTCCGTGTATATATTGTTCTTTGTGCCTCACTCCCCTTGTCGGTGATTATATTGTCTTCATGTTTCTTGGTCGTCGTGGTTGCTGGTTCCCTGTGTTTCCCTAAGTTTGTCCTCTGTGGATTATATAAATAAACTGCACTTATTGGACCTCCGCTCTCCTCCTGCGTTATTCCCCGCACACAACGACATACCCGTGACAGTAATGGTCTTGTTTGAGCAAAAGCAACATCTACAAAGTTCAATGCAAAGGGAGATCTTTTTTTTTTTTAACACAATTCACTTTTTAAGGCCAAAAACAAATGGCTGGTAGGAACTACAACAAGCTTGTTCCCAGGTTCAAAACTCAAACCACCACCAACTATTTTGCATAAAGAATAAAGAAATTCAAAATTAAACTTTGCAGATTTAATAACATTTTAAAAACTGTTATACATATACATATAAAGCAATACCATTGTCACGAGTCTGGTCCTGATCTCCAGTCCACTCGCCACCAGAGGTCACCTTGCCATTACACAGACTGTCGCAGTACACCCCGGACTACCTTTCCCATTCTCCACCTCACTCACTACGCTCACACGTCCACTTCCCGTCTCCCTCGCTCCGTAACAACTATATAGGAAATCTCAACTAACTAATAATTTAGGTCATCACCAAATGTAAACTATCCTTGTCCAGCTCTACTATACTATTAATACATTATTAATATAAATACATACAAATTAATTACATTACAAACAAACAGTAATACATTATATTAACATTAACATTATAACATTATAAATTGCTATTTTTAAGCTGACATCAGTATTTTTTAATTTGTGATTTTCCTTGTGTGACGGGAAGTCTTAGCCAGCTTTACATAGAGTTGGTCATGATGTTTCACAACTCAACCATGTTTGAAATATTGGTGATCCTGATGAAGTGATAAAGTTGAAGAAGTGGTATAAAGTCTTAAACGTTAGAGAAGAAAACCTTTACCAGGATAATTGTAATCTACCGATTGCTGATCTCTTGTGTTGCCTCTCCACTCTTTACTATGTGACTGAGAGCACTTTGGATGATCACTGGCTGTATGAATTTATCATGTGCAAGATTCTCCCCTTCATTATGTTCATCACAATGTTTGCCAGTGTTTTCACCTTGAGCTTGATTAGTCTGGATCGCTTTACTCAGGTGATCACACCAGTTTGGGCTCAAAATCATCGCAGTCTGTTAATTGCACGACTGTCCTCTGTAGTGGCCTGGGTTCTGGCTTCAGTTCTTAGTCTGCCTTTCATGATGTTAGGAGACACTTACACTATAAATGACAGAACATACTGCCTGTATAATCAACCTGATGAAGACGGTTTTAAAATGTATGGAAGGTTAAGCATCATCAGATTTGTGTTTGGCTTTTTGGTTCCTCTCATATGCATCACAACATGCTATGGATTCATCGCACGCAAGTTATGCAGGAGTCATTTTCACTCTGGACGAGCGTTTCGCATCATGTTGGATGTAATCGTGGCTTTTTTTCTGTGCTGGTTGCAGTATCACACAGTGGACTTGATAATAATGTACAGTGTAGCAATTTAGCTCAAAAGGGAAATGTATATAAATAATTACAATTAATTATGATTAATTACAATTATTTATATCAGCTGCCAGTAGTAACTGTAGCAGAATTAATTTTCCATCAACTAATCTGATTGTCCAGTGAACATTAGGATAATTTTTATATCAACTCTAAGAAACTTTATGTTCTTGGCCACAGTAAATAACTTTCTTAAAGTACCATTGCATTAGAGCATGTTGCTCGAATCAGAATCATAAAGGGACATTAATTTACAAGGCGGAATCAGAATCAAAAATCATGTAATTTGTGCACAAGAGTTTTATTAACGAGGGACTAACACATAACTAATCTAAACCGACAAACATGAAATCACTCATACATGGGGAAAGGGTCAGTGAAAAGCCATTAGAGAGACAAGAAAATGAAGCTATGAAAAGAGTCAGTTAACCACCTGAGTGAAACCATCAGTGCTGTCTACAGCTTATACTAAACCTCTGTTTTGTTTAGTTAGATGTACGATACTTGCATTGCCTTGGTTGTTGAATGTGTCCGAATGCAGTCTCGGGTGAAAGTCTTGATGGTTTGGAGCAGTGGTGGTTTTGGAATTGCGATCACGTTCTTCCGGGTCTGAAGAGTGATGAACTTCAAAGATTTTCTGACTCGATGGTAACTGGGAGTTTCTTCCCATGTGAAGGTGTAGAAGAACCAAGAGCTGAGAGGGACCCAGCTAAAGTCCTGTGATGTTTGGGGAATGGAAAGACAAGGCCGCAAGGCCTGGCGCAACTTAGAGAAGTCCCGACGAGTTCTAGTTCTTCATCCTTATCCTCTTAGGTTCTAAAAGAACCCCTGACTGACTGAGGCGAGTCACTCATGTGGGACGAGTGAGGAAACTAAAAAAAATGCGGAAGAGAGAAATGTCTGTTTGAGGACATTTCATGAAGATGAATTCCAGGGTTGAGTGAAAATGTCTGACTCTTTGTGGTCGAGAGCCACAGCTCTATAGGCTGGGGCCTGTCGGGACTGCCGGGCATGCCCTGTGCCAGCTCAGGCTCCCTGTGGGTTCCTCCACATGGGCAGTAATCGGAGGATTTTGCAGAAAAGCGAAGAGAGTGAGAAAGCACGTGCATGATGCTTTTAAGGTTTCTGGAAGCTACACCTCCAGGAGGTCCGAGAGCCAATAGCAACTTTCACCTTTGGAGGGAAAGTTTATATGAGCATGGTATTTTGCATATGTAATTTGATTGGGTGTTGATGCAGAACTACTAAGGATTTTTAAAGCACTAATGTTGCAAAGGTATCAACATATAATATACACCATCATTTAGATTAAATTCAAAGACACCAAACATGGCATAGGTAAGTTATACTACACTAGAGATCTATCATAACAAATATAATGAAAAACACAAAATTACAAGGCAATAATAGTAAAACTGTACACAATGACCTGGGGCTATGTGTGATAGGAAGGTCAAGGATAGGTCTGTCTGTGAATGAATAGTAAAGAGTCCATTTCTATAGGCATTGTGTCTTTCCTATGGGCAAATGTAGCATAGGCAAATGTGCATTCCTTTGGGGCAATAAAACTGGTTATTAGATGGTCGCCCTGGCAAGTCCTTCTGGGGTTTTAGTTGCTTTGGGGGGTTGTCTCCAGAACACCAGCATATAGCTGGCTTGTTGGGTTTAAAGACTATTTGTTAAATGTAACAAATAACTGTTTAGGGTTAGGGTTAGGGTTAGGGTTAGTTAGGGTTACCGATTGTTCCAGATGCTGCAACGGAGAGGAATGAAGTTCTTGGGCAGCTTTGGCAGTCGATCTGTTGACCATCTCTTTGGCGTATTTCAACAACTGTCTGAACCCCATTCTGTATGTTGTCATGGGGCAGAATTTTAAGAGCAATTATAAAACTATTCTAAATATTTTTCAAAAGTCACCAAGTCAAAGTCAGCAAGTGGTCTTACTCTTATTCATGAGTCCTGTGTGTTTTTTTCCTTCCTCTATTTTTTATATATTTTCAGTGATTTGTGTTGCAAACATTAGTTGGTTACTATCAGCTTAGAAAAAGTTTGTAATATTTTAGTAATAACGGCATGTGTGGTATGTTTTGTGTTTCTATGCTGAAGTCATGAAGAAACTTATTTTACTTATGCATTATTTATATCCATATCCAGTGTTATGGACTTAACTTAAAAGCAAAGTGTATTATGTTTAAACAGTGTTTTAATAAATGCAAAAATAATAAAGTTTATATGTATAATTGTAATGTTCATTAAACATTCAATTCACTTGTAATTAGATTTTTTTTTTTGAGTAGAGATAATTTGATAATTTGATAATTTATAATTTGTATGAATAGTTTTTTCACCCAGTAGTTTCATTGTGCTAACATTAGTTTTGTCTAAGAAAAATGATTTCAATGCTAAATCTCTTTAAAAACATACAATTCAGATATAACACTTTAAAAGCAAAAGCTACATCTGTTACGAGTAGTGCTGGATGGACGAGACAGGAAACGAGATACGATACAAACAGTTACTTTAATATAAATCTTCATATGAATCAGGCAGGAACAGGCAGGAACACAACGATACATCCACGCACACAAAACAACATCTAAGACCGACAGAAAACTCAAGATACAGACAGACTTATAAAGGGTGATAGATAATTACAGACAGGTGAAGGGGATGACGATAATGAGGACTAAACCAAAGTAAGCAGAACGACGGGGGGAGACAATGGGAGAAACCAATGACATGAACAGACATGAATGTGACATTACGCCCCCCTCCGAATAGGCGCGTCTCGCGCCATATAACATTGAAAGGGGAGGGTAGGTGGGCGGTTCAGGAGGCCATGGCGGATCAGGGAGTTCAGGAGGCCATGGCCGGACAGACAGTTCAGGGAAACAGTCCAGGGGGGTGACGAAGGTGGGAGGAGCCAAGGAGGAAACAGGAGGGACCCGGAGCAGAAGGAACCAAGCAGGACCCAGAACGCAGCCATGATGATGACCCACGGTGGAGCCGACGGAGGGAGGAGCCATGGTGGAGGAAGGGCTGACGACTCCAGGGAGCCGACCAACAGAGGCAGAGCAGCTGGCAGAGGAGCCCGAGGCAGAGACGGAGAGCCGAAGATCCTGGGCGACACCAAGGATCCGAAGGGCCAAGGCGGAGCCCTAGGCTCTGGCGACCGAGGCGGAGATCCGGAGGTCCGCGGTGGAGCCAGAGCGACAGAGGATGGAGGCTGTGCCGGAGGGAGGGAGGAGTCCTTAGGAGCCGGTGGGACGGAGTGACGAGGCACAGCCGGAGGAGCAGAGTCCTGAGGTGACGGAGGGACGACGACTGACCAGGGCAGAGCCGGAAAGACGAGGGAGCCCGGTGGAGCTGGTGGACCGACGGGCGACGATGGAGACGAGGGCGCTGAGAGCCGTGGTGAAGCCGCAGGGTCGGAGGGCCGAGGCGGAGTTCTAGACTCTGAGGCTGGAGGCGGAGATGAAGGATCCTCCAGCCATGACACCGATGGAAGCTGGCAGACCCGCGGCGAGCCCACTGCACAGGTGGTGGGCTGAGGGTGAGCAGAGGGGCTGTCAGGGGACAGTGGTGACCATACAGACGTTGACATGGGCAGAAGAGGGAGGGTGGGTGGGAATTCCAGACAGGCAGGTATATCATAACAGGTAGATATTTCCGTAGAGAAGTCTATTAAATCCCCAGAGTTATGTTCCAGCTCACCCCCAGCGGTGGTGCAGTGGGCAGGGCTCTCCATAGCCATCTCTTGCTCCACGTCGCATTCCACCGTCGCGGTTGCAGTAACCGGCTCTCGCACCTGGTCGGACGTGTAGGGCTCTGGGGCGATCCTTGGCTCTGTCGCTCGTGGCTCTGGCTCGTCATCCGCGGTGGGCTCGGGCTCAAACTCTGCGTGTCGGAGTGATGGTTGGCTGTGCTCTGGGTCTTGAGTGGGGCTGGTGTCATCCTCCGCGGTCAACGAAGCTCTGCTGGACACCAGCACCCACTGGATGTAATCGGCTATGCTCTCCTGAGGACCCTCCCCAGACAGCTGCGCTTTGGTGGCGATGTTAAGTCCTGCACGGTAGAATGTGCACAGGCAGCTGTCCGGGTAGTGCGTGAGTGGAGCGAGGTACACGAAGTCTCTGGTGTGGTCCTCGAGAGAGCGATTCCCCTGCTCCAGGAGAAGGAGGAGGACGGCGGGGTTATCCATAACAAAAATAAAAACAAACACTGAGAAAAAAAAAAGGAAAATAAAGCAGGGAAAACGCAGGGAAAAACTGTTTTGGTCGGTCTTACTGTTACGAGTAGTGCTGGAGGGACGAGACAGGAAATGAGATACTATACAAACAATTACTTTAATATAAATCTTCATATGAATCAGGCAGGAACAGGCAGGAACACAACGATACATCCACGCACACAAAACAACATCTAAGACTGACAGAGAACTTAAGATACAGACAGACTTATAAAGGGTGATAGATAATTACAGACAGGTGAAGGGGATGACGATAATGAGGACTAAACCAAAGTAAGCAGAACGACGGGGGGAGACAATGGGAGAAACCAATGACATGAACAGACATGAATGTGACAACATCTTTAGACACAGACACATTTGCTGACAGTTACTAACAAAACTGACCGCTGTAACTTCCTATCAAACAACTTCCTCTTTTTCCCCACGGCAGACTGTACTCAAACAATTTACAATGTATATTGTGGCCCAGCTCTAAACTGCTAAATTCGGACTATAATGTACTATTAAGATATTATAAACTTTAACATTATGTGTTTGTGTAAATGACTTGCAACTGGTAATCTACATTCCTATTTATTTACAAATTGAATGGCTATTTCTCATGTATATATATATACATTTATGTATTTGGCATTGCTGATTGACAGCTACTTTTTTTTTTTTCTTCAAATTCATGTATTCCCTGCAGGGAATCAAATCCATGGCGTTTGGCATTGCTAGCATGATGATTTAACTCAATGAGTGTTGGTACAAGGTGTACAGTTTGTGTACAATGGCCCTTATTTTTGTAAACAATAGGTCTATACTATCACTTGAATGCCTGATGTATTAATAGTAGTCTTCTCTAGTCAGGGCTCCAGAAGTTGACATTTTCACTTCAAAGGCCATAAAGTTAATGCTCATAGTGAAAGATAATAGAATGGAGATATGATTTTTTTTTTTTTTTTAACTAATCTTAACATGTTCTATATGCATTTGTTCCTCCAACTGTAGGTAACCTCCTGTTCATAGGTAAAATAATGTGAATGTGGTGTACAGGCTGGGCTTGTGGTCTAATGCTCATGATGATTAAAAATACATGTACATCAATATTCTGTCTTGAATGCAAAGGTCTGTATATACAGTAGACTACACTGTAAAAAGTAAAAATAATTTGTTACCCTGCTGCCTTAAAATGTTAAGTTCAGTCAACTCAAATAAGTTTAGTCAACTTACGATTTTAAGTCGTACTAAGTAACAACTTAGTAACAATTTGTGTTTGCTAAACTTAACAGATGGGTAAGTAACCCAGCTGCCTTAAAATTTTAAGTTGAATCAACTCAAGTATCTAAGCTGTCACTTAGTATAATTTAACATTTCAAGTTGAATAAACTTTTTTTGAGTTGACTGAACTTAAAATTTTAAGGCAGCCAGGTAACAAATTATTTTAAGTTGACTCAGCAAATTGTTTTTTACAGTGTACATATTGCTAGGAATAGCTATTGTTACTAGCATCAATCCAAATTTGAATATTTTACTGTTTATGACATTTGTAACAAATAACCATTCATCCAACCGCCAGAGGGAGCCCTCTCCTGAATACTAACTGCTCCTTTTCCTCTTTGGTTACTTCCTGTTTGGCTTCATATTTAAATGGGCCTGTTGCCGGTGTTCCCTGCGAAGTATTGCCAGTTTACTGACTTACCAAGCGTTCTATCTCTCCTGTTCTGCCGGCTTTATTGTTATGACCATTGTGCTTGTTACCTGACTACCGTCTTGTGGATTACTGTTCTGTTTTGTTTGCCTGGTTTGGACTGCTATCCTGGTTTTGTGACCCTGCCTGTCTCACGTTTACGATTTCGCCTGCTGTTTTGGATTTGTCTGCCTTTCTCAATAAACCTACCGCAATTGGATCTAATCGCTCTCATGTCGTCACCTCCGACATCGTCACAGAATATTTCGCCGCACAGCAATCCAGCGGAGGTTTCGCAACTGCAAGCAGCATTGGCCTATCAGAGCGAAATGCTTGCTGGATATCAGGAACAACTGATGCAGCTCAGGAGTGCCAATGACAGTCTCACACAATATATCCGCTCTCTCCCCGCTCCTCATAGCACACTGGTAAGACCTGCTTTACCTGATAAGTTTGACGGTTCACCCGAGCTGTGTAGAGGATTTATTCTTCAGTGTAAAATCTTTTTTGATAGTCAGCCAGAGGCTTACGATCAAGATATAAAGAAATGTGCTGTCATGATGTCACTGTTAACCGGACGAGCCTTAGATTGGGCGTCCGCTGTTTGGGAGAGTGATGTTTGCATACGATCGTCGTTCGAACATTTCCTTGCTCAGCTCCACGAAGTCTTTGAATATCGCGAGGGGGGACAGGATATTTCAGATCAACTTCTTGATCTCAAGCAGGGAGATCGTACCGCGGCTGACTATGGCATTGAATTCAGAATGGAATGAAGTAGCACTCAAGGCTGTGTTTAAAAGAGGACTCAATACTAAATTACAAGCGGAGTTGGCCTGCAGAACTGTGGATACCGCCTTAAATGAGTTTATTACGGTAGCCATTAAGATTGACAATTTGATGCGCAACACACCCAGATCACGTAACCTCATGTCAACCAGTCCTGTACAGGCCCAGTCGCATCCTGATTCTCATGAGCCAATGCAAGTCGCTTCCACATGCCTCTCTTCTGAGGAGAGATATCGTCGTCAGCGAGAGAATCGATGTTACTATTGCGGAGAGGAGAACAACTGTCTAACCAAAACCCTGTCATTTCCCTGCCTCTCTACCAGCATTGAAAGTCCCGACACCCGAGTCCAAACCTCACTACCCAGTGTTTACTCAGAATTCGCTGAGGTGTTCAGTAAATCGAAGGCCACACAACTTCCTCCACATCGACCCGGTGACTGCGCTTTTGAATTGTTACCTAACATGTCCCCGCCTAAAAGTAAAGTTTACCCCCTGTCATGTCCAGAGACACTAGCCATGGAACTAACATTGAAGAGGCCCTTGCTTCAGGTTATATCCGACCTTCCACTTCACCAGCTGCCGCTGGATTCTTCTTCGTAGAGAAGAGGGATGGCGGTCTACACCCCTGTATTGACTATCGAGGGTTAAATAACGTCACAGTTAAATACCGCTATCCTCTACCATTAGTCCCCTCAGCACTGGAACAACTACGTGAGGTCCGAATCTACTCCAAGCTCGATCTCAGAAGTGCCTATAACCTAATCCGCATCCTAGAGGGGGACGAATGGAAAACCGCCTTCCTGACCACTAGGGGGCACTACGAATACCTCGTTATGCCGTATGGGCTAGCCAACTCGCCCTCGGTCTTTCAAGCCTTCATCAAAGATATCTTTCGGGACCTGTTGAACAGGTGTGTGGTCACCTACATTGACGACATTTTGATATATTCTCCTGACTTGAACCAACACATCAAGGATGTCAAGACCGTTCTGGCATGTCTGCAGCAACATCAACTTTATGCCAAACTCGAGAAATGTGAGTTTCACACTAGCAAGACAACCTTCCTGGGATACATTGTCAGTCATCACGGAGTTGAGATGGACAAATCCAAGATCCAAGCAGTCACCGAATGGCCACTTCCTAAAACAGTGAAAGAACTCCAACGATTTCTCGGGTTTGCCAACTTTTATCGTCGATTCATTCGTCACTACAGTTCCATCGCAGCCCCCCTCACTTCGCTTCCCAAGAACAAACCCTCCAAGCTCAGGTGGAACCCGGCAGCAGTCAAAGCCTTTGAATGTCTCAAGACCAGTTTCACCACAGCCCTCATCTTGAAACACCCTGACCCGCAACTTCCCTTCGTCGTAGAAGTAGACGCCTCAGACTGTGGTATAGGTGCTGTACTATCACAACATCATGGCAACCCTGGTAAGCTACACCCATGTGCATTCTTCTCTCGCAAGCTAACAGCAGCAGAAAGAAATTATGATGTGGGCAATAAGGAATTACTCTCTATGAAGGCAGCATTAGAGGAGTGGCGCCACTGGCTCGAAGGAGCCGCTCACTCCTTCCAGATAATCACTGATCACAAGAACCTTGAGTACATCAAAGGAGCCAAAAGAATGAACCCAAGGCAGGCTCGTTGCTCTCTGTTCTTCACCCGTTTCAATTTTTCAGTCACTTTCCGACCAGGCAGTAAAAATCTCAAAGCGGATGCACTCTCCTGTCGACATGACACGAATCCAAGTGAGCAAACCGATGTTCCCATCCTCCCACCCTCAGTAGTCGTTGCCCAGATCAGCTGGGATCTTATGGAAGAGATCCAACGAGCACAACAAGACGAACCAACCCCACCAGAATGCCCCGCTAACCGACAATATGTCCCCCAAGCCCTCCGCCATCGGACCCTCCAATGGATCCACACCTCTCTGGGTTCAGGCCACCCAGGAATCCATCGGACCACAACTTTGGTACATAATGCTTTCTGGTGGCCATCCATGAACAGAGACATTGTCAACTGTGTGAAATCATGTACCATTTGTGCCCAAACTAAGACCCCACGAGAACTTCCCGCCGGGCTGTTACAACCTCTACCCATTCCACACCGCCCCTGGTCACACTTGTCCATCGATTTCATTACGGACTTACCTAATTCTCATGGTCACACAGCCATCCTAGTTATTGTAGATCGCTTCTCTAAGGCCTGTAAACTAGTACCATTGAAGGGGCTCCCCACGGCTATGGACACGGCTCTCGAATTATTTCAACATGTATTCAGGAACTATGGTATTCCAGAGGATATTGTATCTGACCGGGGCCCCCAGTTCACCTCCAGGGTATGGCAGGCTTTTTGCAAACAGCTAGACATAAATATCAGCTTAACTTCTGGTTATCATCCTGAGGCGAATGGTCAGGTCGACAGGCTAAATCAGGAGATTGGACGTTACCTCAGATCCTACTGCAGCAGGGAACAAGACAAATGGAGCGATTTCCTCCCATGGGCGGAATACGCTCAGAACTCCCTCACGCATTCCTCCACAGGTCTCACCCCCTTCCAGTGTGTGCTGGGTTTCCAACCTTCTATGTTTCCTTGGTCAGGAGAACCTTCCACGGTGCCGTCGGTGGATGAATGGATCAGGCGCAGCGAACGGGTGTGGGACAGCGCTCATGTGAGGCTACAAAGAGCAATACGATCCCAACGGATCCAAGCAGATCGCAGGAGACGTCCCCAACTATCAACCCGGCCAGAGAGTCTGGCTTGCCACCCGAGATCTCCGACTACGACTGCCGAGCAAGAAACTTGCTCCAAGGTATTCTTAAACAAATCAATGCAGTCACATATCGCCTTGAACTGCCTGCTGATTATCGCATCTCTCCTTCATTTTATGTCTCCCTCCTGAAACTGGTCCACCCGGCAACTGACCCCGGCACCACGAGCCTCCTCCACCCTTGGAGATTGATGGCGCCCCAGCCTACTCGGTCAACGAGATCTTGGACTCTCGTCGCCGTGGGGGTCAGTTGCAGTATTTGGTGGACTGGGAGGGCTACGGACCTGAGGAGAGATCTTGGGAGGCCGCCAAGGATATACTGGACCCTTCTTTGATCCAAGAGTTTCACCGACGGCATCCTAACTGCCCAGCACCACGTCCAAGGGGTAGACCCAGGAGGAGAACGCCCGGAGGCGTTCGTAGAGGGGGGGGTTCTGTAACGAATAACCATTCATTCAACCGCCAGAGGGAGCCCTCTCCTGAATACTAACTGCTCCTTTTCCTATTTGGTTACTTCCTGTTTGGCTTCATATTTAAATGGGCCTGTTGCTGGTGTTCCCTGCGAAGTATTGCCAGTTTACTGACTTACCAAGCGTTCTATCTCTCCTGTTCTGCCGGCTTTATTGTTATGACCATTGTGCTTGTTACCTGACTACCGTCTTGTGGATTACTGTTCTGTTTTGTTTGCCTGGTTTGGACTGCTATCCTGGTTTTGTGACCCTGCCTGTCTCACGTTTACGATTTCGCCTGCTGTTTTGGATTTGTCTGCCTTTCTCAATAAACCTACCGCAATTGGATCTAATCGCTCTCATGTCGTCACCTCGGACATCATCACAACATTAATATAACAATTAATTATTTTATAGTTCTGCTGTAATATGGTTTTCACTTTACTGTTGTTTCTGTAATGAAGTGAAGGATGCGTGAAGTGGGCGGATCCAAATGTGAGCTTTTATTAAAGGACATATTCAGGCTTGGTCAAACATAGGCGAACAGGTATACAGACAGCAAGACATAAGAGTAATCCTTAAAACAAGCGAGGGTTGATCGGTGGTGTACGTAATCCAAGGGGCTAGGGGCCAGAGTTCATACGAGAGGCCAAACAGAGTCCAAAACGCAAAGCAAAGGGTTAAATCCACGACAGGCGAAAAGTCCAGGGCAGGCTGAAGGCAGACAAGGTGATATAACAAGGCGAGGATACAGGACTCGAATGACTAGAAACAGGAACGAGGCTAACCTAGAAAACACGAATGAACTAGACTCTGGATTATCAAAAGTGGCTCCATACAGTTGCTAACACAACGAGAGTGATGAACACAATACAATACTCAGCGAATAGGAGAAAGAAGTCCAAGGCTTATATAGAGTCTCTGATTGGATGCAGGTGATAAGCGCAATGGATGATGGGGAACGTAGCCCGGGGTAGAGCTGTAATCGGGCCTAACTTTTAAGTGCCCGAGCCTGACAAGTACATTTTGATTGACAGCTTTTTAAAAGCCCGAACCAGTTTACAGCCCGACATTATTCAAATGTGCGCAAGCACACAGCTCTTTTGCCTTTTGTCAAGAATACGTCATTTATACATTTTTTAACATAATTTATTCATGACTAACTTAGGCTATAGGACACTTGGAAGTTGGAACAAAGAAATAAAATAAGTCCTCTGTAACATCATTACATCTCAGCACTCTAAATAGGCCTAGGCATACACTAGGCCAACGCGCCAATAAAAATGAGTCTTTCTTAACAAATTAAATTAAGATAAATTCTAAATTAAGATGGGTATTTGGCAATAACGAAATTAACATAAAGGCTCCGCGGGATTTGCTTCGCTACTTCTCTCAACAATCCGGCCTCAACGCGACTGTGAATAGCAGCTGAAATTTAATAAAAGAATAATGCCAACATTAGCCTATTTACTCTGTCTATATTATGCATTTAAGATTCAATTAATATTTAATTCTAATTTGAAAAACCTTTATTCACCAAGATTAGGCTACATGTTTTGTGGAGGAAATTTATTAAATCCACGGTAGATGGCTTTAGATAGATGGTCCTGCGCTCACTGATGGTGTGTCCAGCAGCGCTGAACACCCTTTCACTGCTGCTGCTACTGGCCGGGATGCATACTGATCTGGCTAATTTTGCAAGTTTTGTAAATTTTGCCAAAACGTAATTGCCAGAGGCAAGCCTCCGTTTCACCTCCTCAACATCCATTTTCGCATCTTTCTCGCGCTATTCGAAACGCATCACATGACCGCTCATTTACTGCGCAAGCCCATGCCCGGCCTGAGCCCGTGTAAAATTATAAAAATTAAAGCCGAACAAAGATCGGGCAAAGATCTTCAGCTCTAGCCCGGGGTGTGGTGGCAAGCGGACTGGCGTTCAAGACTAGATTCATGACAGTTTCATTTTGTTGCTTTTGACACAAGACTTTAAAAGAACAGAAGTAAAAATAATCAGTCATTGTTTACAATATTAAACTATTGTTCAGAAGAAAAACCTTATCTCAGTCATTTCCACTTTAAACATGTTTCTCCTTTTTAAAGACAAGGTCTTTTAATTTGAACAAAAACATTATTCAGTGTGATATTTGGATATTTGGGAATACTTGATTTTGAGTGGCCAGTGCTGTCATCATTTCTGTTTATATTTCCATGTCCTCTCTCTTTCACTAATTTCTGTCCGTCAATTCTTTGTTTCACATTTTATACTTATTTTCATGACATTTATAACAGCATCAGAAAATATTTTAATTAATGTAATTATTGCATTTAAGAACACTGAAAATGATCAAAAATAATAAAAAGGAGTTAAAGAAATGTTATTTAATTATTTAAAATGCTTCTTAAAGAGACCTCGTCTTGTGACAGTACAGGAATCACACCGGTGGATATTATCTGTCACACCATAGGACGTTTTAGCTTTTTGTGTCAATTAATGACGTTGCTGTTCCGAGCTAACCTGTCATTAGCGGTTTGCAAAACACACTGGCATAATTTTTCATAATATTGTAGTTGAATATTGTAGTTTTTAATTAAAAAATATAATTTAGGGGTGTCACACCAAAGGACAACAAACATAACACTTTTGTAGTGGTTTCAGAAAAGCTAAATAATTCTGAGACAAAAATTGACCATGTGCACATGTCATGAGCTTCACAGGGGGCTTCAGTAACATGATCATGAATGGGGTCCTTAAAGTAATTAAAGTTGGGGGATTTAAAATCAGGATATGGTGTCACACCAGAGGACACCAGGTTTTCAGAGACAAAATGTATCAAGTTCCTATACTTTCAGAAATATATGGATGAAAAAATGCTTGCCGTTTACTAAAATAGACACTTGTACAGTTACGCTGGAGGTATTTATCAACGTTTTGTATGCTTTTCTTTTTAATTTATAAAAGTTGTAATTTATTGACCCATGCTTGAGACAGTCACACCATAGGGACAATTTTGACATTTCGCTCAAAAAAAGAAAAAAGAAAAGAAAAGTAACATTGCAGCTTTTATAACAACATGTCCATGTAGGATAAAGAAATGTTTAACGATTTACTGCATTTTACATAAGAACAAAATTAAGTATATTCATTTTTATCTTGCGGGACAGTGAAAAAGCCATGTCACGTAAACAAAATATCTGATATTGTCATCAGTCATTTTCTAGTTTTGCTATAATATTGTTTTCACTTTACTGTTGTTTCATGATCACTAAACATTCAAAATGACTTTTAATTTGGACTTTGACAGTCTTTGCCACAGTTTTGACATTATGAGTAAATGCACAAAATGTTGGTGGAAACAGTTCTTATGTTTACTAATTAACTTTTTAATAAAATTTGACATCTCTACCACTCGAGAAAAACTCCATATGAATGAATGACATTTTGGATTCAGACTGCAAATAGTTTGATTCACTGTTTTTGACACAAGACTTTAAAAGAACAGAAGCAAAAATAAGCAGTCACTGATTAGGATGCATATTTGGCTGACTATTTTTCAGAAGAAAACCCTTATCTCAGTCATTTACAATTTAAACACATTCCTCTTTTTTAAATATATATATATATATATATAAAATGCTACAGGCTGTCGCCACTCTATTCAGTTCTCTGTTTTTATGGCAATATCACATGACTACAGAGCATATCATCTCAAGGAGATATTATAGCTAAAGATTTGATAAGTGTATGTTTTAATTTAGAGTTACTGTTTTATTATTATTATTTAACATTCAAATTGTCTTCTAATTAGGACAAAAACATTATTTTAACTTTAGTTTAGTTACTAAGTTTAGTTTGTAATGTTGCTGCTTGAGCATAAGCAACATCTACAAAGTTACAGTGCTCAAAGTTCAATGCCAAGGGAGATCTTTTCTTTTACAGAATTCACTTTTTAAGGGCAAAAACAAATGGCTGGTTGTTACAAGAACGGTCTCTGTGGCTCCCTCTTCTCCCCGCCAGCGGGAGCCCTCTCCGGAGTTCTAGTCACTACATTTCCCACAATCCCGTGCCTGGGGCTCCACTTCCGGTTCCGGGTCCCTCCGGTTCACTCTTGTTTGTCTTGTTTGCTCTGCCTTCACTACACCAGTCTGCTGTTGTTGACCATTGCCTGCCGATATCGTTTGTGTTTAAAATAAAGTTGTTGCAGATGGATCCAACGTCTCCGGATTCCTCCATAACTGCGTCACAGAAAACTTCGCCACCAACGGATCCAGCGACAACGAGCCAGATCGCGTCAGAAGTATCCGCTCAAGCCTCTGTTCTGACGCGTCACCAGCAACAATTGGATCACCTCTCCGCACTCACCGAACAGCTTGTTCAGGCCATACGGGGGTTGCAGGTCGCAACCCCTCCCGCTCCACCTCCGGCCGCCATTCCACCCGCGGCGGCCGCGCCCATCACCGCGAGCCCCCGGCTAGCGTTCCCGGAGAAATTCGACGGTGCGCCATCCAAATGCAAGGGGTTTCTTCTCCAATGCACCCTGTTTGTCAGCCAGCAGCCGCATCTATATCCTACTGATGAGGGTAAGATTGCTTTCGTTTGTTCCCTTCTCACTGGTAGAGCTTTAGAGTGGGCCACCGCGGTCTGGGATGTGGGACGGCCCGCTTTTCCCTCGTTTGCTACATTTCTACAGAGCTTTAAGGAGGTATTTCAGCCCAAGCCAGAGAGCAGCGAGGCGGGGGAGCAAATTGTGGCTTTGAAGCAGGGACGACGTACAGCTGCCGATTACGCGCTAGATTTCCGTACGCTGGCGGCCCAGAGTGGTTGGAATGATGGTCCCCTCAAACTACATTACCGTAAGGGACTCAACCAGGACCTCCAGGTGGAGCTAGCATGCCGTGACGAGGGGCTAACGCTCAGCCAGTATATCGACCTCTCGATCCGGATCGACAACGTGATGCGCGCCCGCAAACCTGGCCGAACCTTTACCTCCCAACCCCCGACCCAACCACCCATCGCGACCGTTCCGGAACCCATGCAGCTGGGAGCAACTAAACTGACCGTGGAGGAGAGGGAGCGACGAATCAGGAATCATCTCTGTCTGTACTGTGGACAGCCGGGTCATCTCCGAGCCACCTGCCCCACCCGACCACCTCGTCCACCAACCTCGGTGAGTTCTGGTAATCTTCATCTTAGTCAATGTGAAGTACCTGTAATTCTCAAGACCAGGGACATTTCTGTGAAGACTACAGCACTAATAGACTCCGGTGCCGCCGGAAACTTCATAGACAGGGACTTTGTCAACACTAACCGTCTGCCTATTCTCTCTTGTGCTCCACCTGTGGCAGTGGCCGCCCTTGACGGGAGACCGTTAGGGACCGGCAGAGTTGAACACACCACCGATGACCTCATCCTCTGCTTAGAGCCGCATCACCAAGAAACCATCCGGTTTTTTATTATTTCTTCCCCCCGCACACCAATCATCCTCGGATTTCCATGGCTTAACCACCACGAGCCCATCATCTCATGGTCAGCAGGCACCATCGCTCATTGGTCCCCTCACTGCAAGCAACATTGTCTTCAGCCTATCCACCAAGCTAACTCCACGCCAACCTCCACCGAACTCAAAGATCCCATACCAGCCGAGTACCAGGATCTCCTTGAGGCCTTCAGCACCACCAAGGCGACCCAGCTACCTCCTCACCGCCCGGGGGACTGCGCCATAGATCTCCTTCCCGGGGCCGTCCCTCCCAAGGGACGCATCTTCCCTCTTTCGCAGCCAGAATCGGAGGCCATGAATCGGTACATCAAGGAGGAGCTTGCCAAGGGTTTCATCCGTCCCTCAACCTCTCCTGCTTCAGCTGGGTTCTTCTTCGTGAAGAAGAAGGATGGTGGACTGCGCCCGTGCATCGACTATCGCGCTCTCAACGACATCACCATAAAGTACCGCTATCCACTCCCGCTGGTACCCCCAGCCTTGGAACAGCTACGCTCGGCCAAGATCTACACCAAATTGGACCTACGATCTGCATACAACCTCATCAGAATCCGTGAGGGGGACGAGTGGAAGACAGCCTTCTCCACAACCACTGGGCACTATGAGTACCAGGTAATGCCCTTCGGCCTGGCCAATAGTCCTTCTTATTTCCAGGCCTTCGTCAACGACGTGTTTCGGGACATGCTGAACCGATGGGTCATCATTTACATTGACGACATCTTGATTTATTCGAACTCCTACTCTGATCACGTTCAACATGTCCGGGCCGTTCTTCAGCGCCTCATAGAACACCAACTGTATGCTAAGGAGGAGAAGTGCGAGTTCCATCAGAAGAGCATATCCTTCCTCGGCTACGTCATTAGCCCAGAGGGGGTCGCCATGGATGAGACCAAGGTGAATGCGGTTCGCAACTGGCCACGCCCCAGAACCATCAAGGAACTGCAGCGCTTCCTAGGCTTCTCAAACTTCTACCGCCGGTTCATCCGTAACTTTAGCACCGTGGCAGCTCCACTCTCGTCTATGCTGAAACAGGGTAAGACTCGTCTCACCTGGACCCCTTCTGCCATCCAGGCCTACGACGAGCTTCGCCAGAGGTTCACCACCGCACCCATTCTACACCACCCAGATCCCAACCTGCCCTTCCTCGTCGAGGTAGACGCTTCCAGTACCGGCGTGGGGGCTGTGCTCTCTCAACGACAGGGTCAACCCCCCAAGACCTTTCCCTGCGCTTACTTCTCTCACAAGCTCAGCCCCGCAGAACGAAACTACGACGTCGGCAACAGGGAGTTGTTGGCCATCAAACTCGCCCTGGAAGAGTGGCGGCACTGGCTGGAGGGTGCACGACATCCATTTACCATCCTAACCGATCACAGAAACCTTGAATATATTCGCTCCGCCAAGGTTCTCAATCACCGTCAGGCCAGATGGGCGCTGTTCTTCACCCGCTTTCACTTCGAAATAACGTATCGACCCGGTTCGCAGAACACCAAGGCGGACGCCCTCTCGCGCATCCACGAACCCGACCACACCACCACGCCACCAGAGACCATTCTGCCCACGTCTGTCATTCTGGCCCCTGTAACCTGGGATATAATGACTGAGATCACCGAGGGACAGGCTCAGGACCCTCCTCCAGTCGACTGCCCCGCTGATTTGACCTACGTCCCGGTTCATCTGCGTCCTCGAGTCCTATCAGAGGTTCATTGTACTCCCAGCTCCGGCCACCCTGGGATAGAAGCCACCATCGAGCTGCTACGCAACCGTTTCTGGTGGCGATCCCTTCGTGCTGACACCATCACTTTTGTTAAAAGCTGTTCTGTATGCAACACCTCCAAGACCCCTCATCAACTTCCTGCCGGCCTTCTGCAGCCTCTCCCGGTCCCTAACCGCCCTTGGTCCCACATTGCCGTAGACTTCATCACTGATCTTCCCTCCTCCCACGGTCAGACCACCATCCTCTCAGTCATTGATCGTTTCTCCAAGGGTTGTCGGCTCATCCCCTTTCCCAAGCTCCCCACCGCTATGGAGACAGCAGAAGCCTTGTGCAACTCCGTCTTTCGTTTTTATGGTCTCCCAGAGGACATTGTATCCGATCGAGGCCCCCAGTTCACCTCGAGGTTATGGTCCAGCTTCTTCCACCTATTGGGGGTCAATGTAAGCCTTACCTCGGGCTACCACCCTCAGGCCAATGGACAAGTCGAGAGGCTGAACCAGGAGTTGACCAGGTTCCTACGCTCATACTGTCAAGACCACCAGGAGGACTGGAGCCGTTTCCTCCTATGGGCAGAATACGCCCAGAACTCCATACGCAAACCCTCCACTAACCTCACTCCGTTTCAGTGTATTCTAGGATACCAGCCCCCCCTGTTCCCTTGGTCCGGGGAGCCTTCTGATCTACCTCCAGTCAACTCCTGGTTCCAACGGAGCGAGGAGACCTGGAACCGGGCCCATGTTCATCTACAACGGGCCGTCCGTCGAGCTCGGACACAGGCCGATCGGAGACGCCGCCCCGGGCCTTCCTACGAACCAGGACAATGGGTCTGGCTCTCCACCCGGGATCTACGCCTACGTCTACCCAGCAAAAAACTAAGCCCCAGGTACGTGGGTCCTTTCCGAATCAGTCGTCAGATAACCCCAGTATCATTTAGACTAGAACTCCCACCAGAATACCGTATCTCACCCACCTTTCATATGTCTCTGTTAAAGCCCGCTGGCCGCCCGGAGGGAGTGGAGAACCTAGAGGGGACCGCTCCGCAGGGACCTACCCCCCTGATCATCGATGGCGAGGAGGTCTATCGAGTGAACACCATTCTGGACTCCCGGCGCCGGAGGGGTCGTCTTCAGTACCTGGTCGACGGGGAGGACTTTGGCCCCGAGGAGAGGTCCTGGGTACCTGCCGAAGATATCCTCGACCCTTCTCTCACCACGGACTTCCACGCATCACACCCAGATCGACCGGGACCCCGCGGAAGGGGTAGACCCCGGCGCTGGTTACCTCCTCGTGCCAGGAGGCACTCGCAGGGGGGGGGCTCTGTTACAAGAACGGTCTCTGTGGCTCCCTCTTCTCCCCGCCAGCGGGAGCCCTCTCCGGAGTTCTAGTCACTACATTTACCACAATCCCGTGCCTGGGGCTCCACTTCCGGTTCCGGGTCCCTCCGGTTCACTCTTGTTTGTCGGCCATTTTAGAGCGTCGCGCCCGCCAGTTCTCTGCGAAGTTTTGTTAGTTATGCTATCAATCCCGAGCGTTTACCTATCGGACTGCTTACCCGTTGCCAACCGGACTGTTTATCGTGTATGTGAATCTCTGCTGCCTGCCCTTCATCGACCCTCGCTATTTCCTCGGACTATTCCCTTTGATCGCCGCCTGCCCCGACCTTTTGCATGGACTCTGACTACCCCGTTTGCTCTGCCTTCACTACACCAGTCTGCTGTTGTTGACCATTGCCTGCCGATATCGTTTGTGTTTAAAATAAAGTTGTTGCAGATGGATCCAACGTCTCCGGATTCCTCCATAACTGCGTCACACTGGTAGGGACTACAACAAGCTTGTTCCCGGGTTCAAAACTCAAACCACCAACAACTATTTTGCATAAAGAATAAAAAAATTCAAAATTAAACTTTGCAAATTTTATAACATTGTAAAAACTGTCATACATATACATATAAAGCAACACTATATACAGTCATGTGAAAAAGTTAGGACACCCTATTGAATTTCATGGTTTTCTGTATCAGGACATAATAAAAAATTATCTGGTCCTTGGCAGGTCTTAAAATTTGGAAAATAAATCCTCAGATAAACATCATCACATGACATATTGCACAGTGTCATTATTTATTTAAGAAAAATACAGCCAAGAGGGAAAGACCATGTGTGACAAAGTTAGGACACCCTATGAGTCAACTGTCTGTAGATCCACTATCAGTCTCTCACATCGTTCTGGAGGAATTTGGACCACTCTTCTTTTCAACATTGCTCCAGTTTATCGAGGTTTGTGGGCATTTGCTTATGCACAGCTCTCACCACAGCATTTGAGTCAGCATGAGCTCTGGACTTGGACTGGGCTATTGCAACACCTTGATTCTTTACTTTTCAGCCATTCTGTTTTAGATTTGCTGGTGTGCTTGGGTTCATTGTCCTGTTGCATGACCCAATTTTGGCCCAACTTTAGATGTCGGACAGATGCCCTCATATTTGACTCTAGAGTACTTTGATATACAGAGGAGTTCATGGCCAACTCATTGACTGTGAGATGCCCAGGACTTGTGGCTACAAATCAAGCCCAAAATCATCAGCCCTCCTCCAGCATGCTTGTCTTTTGGTATGAGGTGTTTGTGCTGATATGCTCTTTAGGTTTTCACCAAACTTGGCGCTGTCCATTATGGCCAAACATCTCCATTTCGGTCTCATCCGTTCAAAGGACATTATTCTAGAAGACTTGTGTTTTGTTCAGATGCAACTTTGCAGACCTAAACTGTGCTGCAATGTTTTTTTTAGATAGAAGAGGCTTTCTTCTGCCAAGCCTTCCAAACAAGTCATTTGTGTCCCATATTTTTCTAATGGTATTGTCATGAACTTTATCATTTAACATCTGAACTGAGGCCTGTAGAGTCTGAGGTGTAGTTCTTGGGTTGTCTGCCATTTCTCTGAGCTTTGCACGGTCTGATCTTGGGGTGATTTTTCTGGGATGTCCACTCCTGGAAGGAGAGGTGTCTGTTTTAAATGTCTTCCACTTGTGAATAAACTTCAAATTGTTTGGAAATGGCCCTATTACCCTTCTCAGATGGATGGCAGCAACAATTGCTTCTCTAAGATGATTCCTGATGTCTTACCTCCTTGGCATTGTGTTAACACACACCTGAAGTCTCCAGACCAGCAAACTGCCAAAGCTTATGCTTTTATAGAGGCGCTCAGACTTGCTGATGATCAGTGAATCAAAGGTATTTGATTAGCAGTGCCTGACTGTTATTTACCCTCTTAATTCCAATGTAAACAGTAAGGGTGTCCTAACTTTGTCACACATGGCTTTTCCATTTTGGCTTTATTTTTGTTCAGTAAATAATGACACAGTGCAATTTGTCATGTTTTGTTGTTCATCTGAGGTTTTATTTTCAAAATTTTAAGACCAGCCAAGGACCAGTTACTTTTAATGATGTCCTGATATGGAAAACCATGGAATTCAAAAGGGTGTCCAAACTTTTTCACATGACTGTAGATCTCAACTGACTGATCATTTATATTATCACAAAATGTAAAGCTCTCGATACTATAAATACATAATTAATAATTAAATTAAATTACATTACAAGCAAACAATAATACATTCTATTATAAATTAACATTATGAATTGTTGTAAACATTGGAAAATAAAAGTGCAACATTTATTTACTTGTTAAATTGCCATTTTTAGTCTGACATCAGTATTTTTTTTTTAAATTTATGAATGCCCATGTGTGACGGGAAGCCTTAACCAGCTTTACATAGAGTTGGTCATGATGTTTCACAGCTCAGCCATGTTTGAAATGTTGGTGATTCTGATGAAGTGATAAAATTGAAGAAGTGGTATAAAGTCTTGAACATTAGAGAAGAAAACATTTACCGGGATAATTGTGAATCGAAACATAACGTGAGTCATAATTACTTTTTAAAGACTTTTTGTACTTTCAAATAATGATAAAATAGTATTTATTTAGTTGCATATTTGTAATCATAATTGAGCTTTGATAGAATAGGAATGCATTCATCATATATCAATTTATTCATCAAGGTTTTTTTTTTCTTATCTGACACAACACTTTAAATTTGATTTATAATTTTATACTGACAATATGTGATATTAGCAGGATCAACCAGACACTTCAGCTCAATCACAACAATGGAGGATTATTATGATATTTTCAAATATGCAATGAAGGTGATTTCTCTGGTCTTTTACTACCTGACCTTGATCCTCGGTGTTCCTGGAAACACATTTGTTGTGTATGTTGCTGGATTTAAGATGAAGAGGACCGTTAAAACAGTTGGGTTTCTCAATCTAGCGATTGCTGATCTCTTGTGTTGTCTCTCCACTCTTTTCTACGCAACTAGGAGTGTTGCGGATAAACACTGGCCGTATGGATCCTTCATGTGCAAGTTTCTCCCCTTCATTATGCTCATCACCATGTTTGCCAGTGTTTTCACCTTGAGCTTGATTAGTCTGGATCGCTTTACTCAGGTGATCACACCGGTTTGGGCTCAAAATCATCGCAGTCTGTTAATTGCACGACTGTCCTGTGTAGCGGCCTGGGTTCTGGCTTCAATTCTTAGTCTGCCTTTCATGATGTTAATAGAGACTCGCACAATAAATGACACAACATACTGCCTCTATCATCAACCTGATGAAGACGGTTCCAAAATGTATGGAAGGTTAAGCATCATCAGATTTGTGTTTGGGTTTTTGGTTCCTCTCATATGCATCACAACATGCTATGGATTCATCGCACGTAAGTTAGGCAGGAGTCATTTTCACTCTGGACGAGCGTTTCGCATCATGTTGGCTGTAATCGTGGCTTTTTTTCTGTGCTGGTTGCCGTATCACACAGTGTACTTGATAAAAATGTACAGAGAGAAATCAAGTTCTTGGGCAGCTTCGGCAGTGAATCCGTTGGCCATCTCTTTGGCGTATTTCAACAGCTGTCTGAACCCCATTCTGTATGTTTTCATGGGGCAGGATTTTAAGAGCAATGTTAAACTTTCTTTAAGACGTGTTTTTGAAAGAGTTTTCTCTGAGGAGGGAGCACAGATGTCACAAACCACCCAGTCACTGCAAATGCACTCAGTGCAGTGAAGATATCAACTCATTTATTTAAAGTTTAGGTCATTTTCCTATGCCAAACCTATGCCGTTTCAAACAAGATTTGTTCCACTTGCTTTTAACATTTTGTTAGCCAATGCAATTAATTTGATTATTATTATTATTTTTTTGTATTATCCTCAGAGTAATTTCTAGACCAAATACTTATTTTAAAAAAATATTTATTTTAAAAAACTGAAACTTAAGATATGCAAAACATCTTTCAATAGGAAGTGTCCACTCTGGTTTCTTCTTTGTCAGGAAGGTATAAAATGAATTAAGCGCATCTAAAATGATCTGTTCTAAAACGTCTGCAATAAAACGTAGATATATATTTTTTATGTTTCAGTGAGATTCCTGATTAACAATGCTCAATTTTTGTTTTTATGTATTCGGTTTTAAATGCAAAGGTCTGTATATACAGCTACAAATGCTATACTATTACTGTGTGTGTAGCATAAATCCAGATTTTAATATTTTACCATTTATGAGAATTATCGTCAATCATTGATCATTGTCTCTTTTTCTTTTCTTACACAGCCTTTCAAATGTCTCTCATATCACTCTCTCTTCTTGCATAATAAAACCATTTAAACCCAAATCATATTTCATGTCTTCTCATTTGGTTAGTTTTTTTTTTTTGTTGGTAGCTTTTTATTGGGGTCCTGGTTACCCTTTTTATTTTGTGAAAATGACAGATGACATTTTGTTTCAGACCTTTGTATTTCACCAAACTGTAAGTAATTTGAGTCACTGTTTTTGACACTTGACTCAGACACAGACACACTAGACAGTCACTGTTTAAGATGTGAGTTTTGCTGACTATTTTCCAGAAGAAAAACCTTAGTTCAGTCACTTCCACTTTAATACGTGTAGCAGGGTGTGATCGCTCTATTCCATTCTCTATTTTTATGGCACATATCACAATCCTGCAGAGCATATCATCTCAAAAAGATGTTGTAACAGACTTTATTTTATGCTGTTATGTTGCACTAATTCTGAATGTACTATCACTCATTATGTATGTGTGTGTAATGCATTTTCCCCTCTGGGCTTGCCATAGATGGGCATTGAGCATGCGCCCTTTTTTATGCTGGAGTGTTGGAGGGATTTTGAGCTCTCTCTGAAAAAGTGTGACAGAGAATAAAAGTTGAGACAAGTTATGACACTCTCGTTTTATTGTTTTCTTATTTCTAAGTATTTAGGCGAACCTGCATGAACGCTCGGTCACAATGTTATAGCTAAAGATTTGATGAGTGTATGTTTTAATTTAGAATTACTGGTTTATGATTATTTAGCATTCAAGTGATCTTTTAATTTGGAACAATGTTATTTTACCTTTAGTGTGTAACGGTGCTGTTTGAGCAAAACCAACATCTGTAAAGTTACAACGCTCAAAGTTCAATGCCAAGGGAGATCTTTTCTTTTACAGAATTCACTTTTTAAGGGCAAAAACAAATGGCTGGTAGGGACTACAACAAGCTTGTTCCCGGGTTCAAAACTCAAACCACCAACAACTATTTTGCATAAAGAATGAATGCATTCAAAATGAAACTTTGCAAATTTAATAACATTGTAAAAACTGTTATACATATACATATAAAGCAATACTATATAGGAAATCTCAACTAACTGGTCATTTATGTCATCACCAAATGTAAACTATCCTTGTCCAGCTGTGGACAAGTTGTGATAAACTGTTGCCAAAGTCGAAAACCAGCATAATGGAATAATATGCTTTATCATTTTTGATTGCTATTAGCTATAAAAAAAAGTGTGTGGTATGTTTCTACATTGGTATGTTTAAATGTATAATTATTGTAATGTTCATTAAACAGTCAATTCACCTGTAATTTCAGTTTTTCATTTTGAGTAGAGATTGTTCATAATTAGTGCAAATAGTTTTCTCATCCAGTAGTTCAATTGTGCTAATAGAGGTGTTCTCTAGGACAAATGATTTGAATGCTAAAGATCTTTAAAGACTTACAATTCAGATATAATGCTTGAAAAGCAAAAAAAATAAATAAATAATAACATCTTTAGACGCAGACACATTTGTTGACAGTCGCCCTACTCTAAAATGCTAAATGTGGACTATAAGATATTAAGGTAGTGTAAACATTAACATTACACATCTGTGTAAAACTTAATTGAAACAAAGTCTTCTGAAAAGCATTATATAAAAAGAAGTTCAAAGAAAAAAATCTCAAGATGGATGTGCACTTGTTTCTTTGACACACAAGTATAGGTTTTTACACTTTTAATGAACATGTATAGGGTAAGTGTATTGTATCTCAGGTCCTGCAACTGCTCAGCATTTCTTTTCATTTCTTCATTTTAATCACCATTTTGTCGCCACTATTCCATTCATTTTATTCAGCATGTTTGCCAGTGTTTTTTCCTTCAGCTTGATTAGTTTGGATCGGTTTACTCATGTGATCACACCCAATGATTTTGAGCCCAATCACACTCATGTGATTGGGCTCAAAATCATTAGGTTGGCTTGAGAAAGCTTTATAAAGCTTTATAAGCTGCTGCTTCTGCTTCTTCTGAGCCAAAACTTAGTCAGTATCTCCTTCTAGAGCTTTAAAGCTACAACCACCAAACTCGGGTCAGACCTTCAGGCTAGTCTACATCTTTTCTAACTGACCAGACTTACGATTGTTGAAAACCAGGCTATCAAACCACCTAAAATCCCTTAGACTTTCATTGAGGGGGTGAAAACAAAAGAGACCTATGGTGCACCTATTTGGTATAGCAAAGCTTAACAACTCCCCACTGAAACAAAACAGCTAAAACCAGCCTTTGGCTGGTCTCCCAGGCTGGTTTTAAAGTGGTTTTGGCCATTTTTTTTAGCTGGTCAGGCTGGTCTTAGCTGGCCAAGCTGGGAGACCTGCTAAAAGACCAGCCAAGGTTAAACCATCTAATAGTAGACAACCAGCCTAGGTTGGTTTTAGCTGGTTTTTAACTGGTTTTTACTCAATCAACTGGTTTTAGCTGATTTAAACATGTTAATCATGTTAGAAACATGTTAATCATGAAAGCATCATGCTAGTAACTTGCTAATCATGTTAGCGACATGCTGTTAACATGCTAATCATGCTAGCAACATGTTCATAACTTGCTAATCATACTAGAAACATGCTAGCAACATGGTAATCATGCTAGTAATATGTTAATCCTGCTAGGAACATGGTAGCAACATTCTAATCAGGCTATAAACATGCCAGTAACTTATTAATCATGCTAGAATCATGCTATTAACTTGCTAATCATGATAACAACATGCTAGTAACATGCTAACAACATTATAATCAGCCTATAAAAGTGCAAGCAACAAGCTAATCATGCTAAAACATGCAAACAACATGTTAAATCGTATAAGCAATGTGCTAAATCATGATAGAAACATTTTATACTTTTACAACTGCTTCAAACTTTCAGGCTAGGCATTCTCAAGCCAACTCAAAGTTTGTTCTCAAACTTTACTCATCTAGTTGTAATTTGTTGCTTTGTTGCCCTTTATGATATTAAGACAATCTTTCACTTCAGTTTAACATCACTCACTCAGATTTTACAACATCTGGAAGGTTAAGCATTTGATATTAATGTATGGGAAGGAATCAAGTTCCTTGGCAGCTTTGGCATTGTATCCGTTGGCAATCTCTTTGTATGTTAACAGCTGCCTGAACTCAAATCAGTATTTCATGTCATTTCATTTTATTTGTAGTTGCTTCAAGTTGCTTTGTTTTGGGGTCCTGGTCACCCTTTTGGTATTTATTTTGTGCAAATGACAGACTGATTGTACATTTGTCCCTCATTCCTTTAAATATAGGCCTACTTTTACTCCTAAATAGCCTAATATAATGTTATTATTATAAAGTCATTTATTTAATTTTTCTGTCAAGCATAAATGCCTCACCTCAGAAATTCATGCCAGTCAGAGTCCCGGCACACGCTAAAACTGTGACAAACTTTGCCACAGTGTTGACATTACGAGTAAATACACAAAAGGTTGGTGAAAACAGTTCTTATGTTTACTAATTAACTTTTCATTGAATTGGACATCTCTACCACCTGAGAAACTCCATATGAATGACTTTTTGGATTCTGACATTTGTATTTGACCAAACTGTAAGTAGTTTGAGTCACTGTTTTTGACACAAGACTTCAAAAGAACAGAAGCAAACATAAGCAGTAACTGTTTAGGATGTGTGTTTTGCTGACTATTTTTCAGATGAAAAACCTCATCTCAGTCGTTTACACTTTAAACATGTTCCTCTTTTTAATACATGCAGCAGTGTGTGATCACTCTATTCCATTCTCTATTTTTATGGCACATATCACAATCCTGCAGAGCATATCTTCTCAAAAATATATTTTTTGCTAAAGATTAGAGAATTATATGTTTTAAGTTAGAATTACTATTGTTTTGTACAGTCAAATTGTCTTTTAATAAAAAAAAAAAAAACATTATTCAGTATGATATTTGGCCTCTGTGTGATACTTGATTTTGATTGGCCAGTGCTGTCATCATGTGGTTGAATTATTTCATGTGTCTGGTGTCATTCCACACGGTATCTCACATAATAATATAATTTTTTGTAATGCGTAATAATATGCAATACAAACAAGCAGTATTATAAATTTACATTATAAATGTCTGTAAACAATTGTGAATATAAATACAATGTAAACAATGTTGTTTGACTTCATTCCTGTTCATTTATTTAATTTAGGTTAAATTGCTATTTGTAGTCCGACATTAATATTTTTTAAATTTATGAATTCCAGTGTGTAACGGAAGTCTTAACCAGCTTTACATAGAGTTCGTCATGATGTTTCACAACTCAACTCAACTTGTTTGAAATGTTGGTGAAATCTGATGAAGTGATAAAGTTGAAGAAGTGGTATAAAGTCTTGAACATTAGAGAAGAAAACATTTACCAGGATAACTGTGAATTCAATCATCACAACGTGAGTCATAATTACTTGTATAGAGTTATTTATATAATTTTAAACATGCAAAAATAGCATTATTTGGTTGCATATTTGTAATTATAATTCATCTTTGCCAATAATAGAAATGCATTGATCATATACTCATTTATTCATCAAGATTCTTGACACAACCCTTTACATATAACTAATAATTTTACACTGACAATATGTGATATTAGCAAGATAATCCAGGCATTTCAGCTCAATCACAACAATGGAGGATTATCATTATGTTTTCAAATATGCAATGAAGGTGATTTCTCTGGTCTTCTACTTCCTGACAGTCAAATGGTCTTTTAATTTGAACAAAAACATTATTCAGTGTGATATTTGGATATTTGGGAATACTTGATTCATGTGGCCAAATATTTCATGTCTCTAATATTGCTCCACAATGTATCTTCTCACATAATAAAATAACTTAAACCCACATCAACATTTCATGTAATTTCCTTTTGTTTCATTTTAAGTTTCTTTATATTGGTGCTCTGATGCTTTGTTGTTTAACAATTTAAAAAAATTATAAATTCACACAAAAAAATAGGCTCTTCGGTGCTTCTTTGGGGTGGTTAAGGTTAATATAGGTTAATATAACACCATCTTTAAAGATATAGGTGCTATGTAGCACTTAAAGTGGTTCCCCTTATGATTACGAGCCAAAGAACCACTTTTAGTGCTATTTAGCACCTTTTTTTTTTAGAGTGTTGACTGTACAATGTCAACTTTATTTTACTCTGGATGAGCGTTTCCCGTCATGTTGGCGGTTATTGCAGCCTTTTTTCTATGCTGGTTGCTGTAACACAGTTCATTTGATAATAAAATATGAAGGGGAATCAATTTCCTTGTTGGCTCTGGTAGTGAATTAATTGACGTGTTTTTGAAAGAGTTTTCTCTGAAGAGGGAACACAAATGTCACAATCCACACAGTCAAAACAAATGCACTCAGAGTAGTGAAGATATAAACTCATTTTGTCATTTTGTAATTTTGGTGTTTTGACTGTGTCACTTTAGTGTTATGGATAGGGCTGTGAATCTTTGGGTAAACAGTGAAAGAATCAGAATTAGCTTTATTCGCCAGATGTGTGCAAACACACTGTGTTTTTTTTTTTTAAGGTGCTCCTGATACATACATGCATGCATGCATACATACATTTCTGACATGAGAACAGAGAAAACATTTAAATAAAATAAAAGCTTAAAATAAATAATAATGTGTATGAATCTGAAACAGAAGATTTATGTACAGATTTGTGCGTTACTTACTCTATATATAGCTGTATAAATAAAGAGATGTGCAAATGTATTTACATAATAATACTACAGAAAGAGACAATAATTAGAAATGGAGAAAAAATACAGAAATGAATTGTAGAACACAGGTAATGATTCATGCTTTAGCTGTTTAAGCTGGAGATGGCATTTGGGAAAAAACTGTTTTTATGCCTAGATGTTCTAGTGCTCAGGGATCTGTAGCGTCTGCCTGAGGAGAGAAGTGCAAACAGGTTGTGTCCGGGGGTGAGAGGGGTCTTTGATGATGTTTCCTGCCCGTTTCTTCACTCTGGAGATGTGGGGAAAAAAGATGTGTGTCCACTGTTAGATGTTAGTTTAATGATGCTATGGCATGACATATATCATATGTAGAAATTCACCCTAGTGAAAAGTAATATATTTAAAATACATTTATTTCAAACTAAGTATAGTTCAAATCTATTAAACATGTTTACTGATATATCCCTCAAGACGTAATTGATATAAAATTATAATAAAACTTTATTTGCAGTAATACATGTGCACAATTCACACTTCTTAATATTAAGCCTAAAATGTGTTTTAATGTCACTACTGGTGAGGATTGTATGATCTTTTAATAAAAAAGTTCTTTAAATGCAAAATATTTAAAGTGTACCAGAAATATACTTGCAATAGTTCCACTTTAGCACAATCAAATATACTTCAGTTCATCTTTAGTTGTGTTACGAATCTGGTCGGTGTTCAGCGGACCACTCACCACCAGATGTCGCTCTCACCTTATCCTCGCAAACAGACTGTTATACCACATCCCGGACTACATTCCCCATCATGCAGCGCGCTGATTTGGTCTACACCTGTGACCAATCAGTGGCGCTATAAAAGCCCCGGTCTCTCCCCTTACAAGCCACGGAGTATTGTTGTTGTGTTTTCATTGTTAGCTTTCCTAGTTTCCAGTGTTTAGTTCTCTTGCCTGGTCTTCCCGTTTTCGACTGCTCGCTGCCTGCCTATTGGACTCTAGCTCATGTTATTGGTTTATTCTCCTCGCTCAGCCCCTTATGGATTACGTTCGCCTCGGATCTACCCTCGCCTGTTTCTCGGACTTCTATTGTGTATTGCCTTCGTTATACCTGCCTGCCATTGTTGTTAGACCCTGCCTGTTCTACCATGTATCTGTCTCGTCCTATCAATAAAAGCTCGCAAGTGGATCCGCTCGCCTCTCGTCTCACTCACTCCGTAACAGAATACTCCGTCGCAACAGGATCCAGCAGCTTTCACCCCGGACATTCATTCGATATGGACACTGACAGAATTCTTTTCAGGATCAAACAAGGACCACGCACACTTGAACAATATACCCGTGAGTTTCTGGCCATTAGCCTTTTTCACACTTCCGTGTTTCTGGCTTCCGGATTGGCGCTTGCAGGGTAAACGTTTTTCCGGTGACAGCAGCGGCCATACTGAACAAGAGTAAGTTCGGGAATCAAAGTCTATTTTTACAAAATAGATACTATGATACTATGATATATACCGGTGTTTTACTCTAAAAATAGCAAACATTTATTCAAAACCTTTGTGTCAGCGTCTGGTCATCACAAATACTATGTTTATTTAATTATGAATGTTAGCACTTATAATACAGTACAGTTTTAAGTTTTGCCGTACTGTCTATGTGGTGCTGGCTGTGCATTATGACTCTTCACATCATTTTTTTTCGCGATTAATATTGTTATTATTATTATTATTATGAAAGTAATATTGTATTTTCTACTTGTTCTCCTTTGCATTATTAACTTTAGGGTGTAAATGTACGTTGCATAATCTGCCCAGGGATATACATAATAAAATAATATAATACTAAATAAGACATGACTCCGATTAATGTCTTTATTCCTTTTGGATCTGGATTACGTTGTTGTATTGAGTTTATGCATCATCCGGACTCAGAATTGTTTCATTTATTCTTGGGGAAATGTGCATTTGGATATAAACGCTGTCATAATTTACCATTATGTAGTGATTCGAGGCAAATGACTGAGTAAATTGAGAAAATAGGCTTAAATATACCGGAGATGGAGAACAGAAACTATAGCTGGCGCTATGTTGCGCATATATTATATTGACGAGTACCGGTCTGAGTGCCCATATAAATTACAAACAAGTAAAAAGTTGTTTCTTTGTTGATTATATAACAACTTGGAAAGCAGACAAAAAAGAAAAGGTAAAAGGCATTATTTGAGACAAGAGCATATTAATATAATAAGCACAGACCTGTAGCGGAACTGACTTTACCCTGCGCTGACGTCACTTCCGATTTTTGTGAAAAAGGCTAATTGCCAATTATTCCACCCTCCCGGACTCGACAATTATTGAAATCTTTTGCGATGGCGTAAACCAGCCTTTAAGGGCGAGGCTGAGACGCGAGGGTCCGCGTTCATCACTCGCGGAATTTATGGACTTTGCTCTGTTGTGTGTGGGCTCTCCGTTTACCGTGGGTGTCGCGGAGGAGGAGCGTGACGCCACGGAACCACTGGCCACCTGGCTCGCTCGTGAAATGGCGGCCGTGTCGGAGCGCGCTCACGTAATGGCGGCGACTGCGGTGCCCGTGCACAAAATGGCGGCCGCGCCGGAGCGCGTTAACGCCACGGCGGTGACAGAGGAGCCCGTACACAAAATGGCGGCCGCGCCGGTGCGCGCTCGCAAGATGGCGGCGACGGCGGAGCCCGTTCACAAGATGGCGGCGAAAACAGAGCTCCATCACGTCACAGCTGCCATACCAGAGTCAAGTCAAGTTGCAGCTGCGTTTCCTGAGTCAAGTCAAGTTTCCGAGTCCAGTCAAGCTACAGCTGCGTTCCCTGAGTCAAGTCAAGTTTCCAAGTCAAGTCAAGCTGCAGCTGTGTTTCCTGAGCCAAGTCAATTTACAGCTGCATTTCCCGAGTCAAGTCAAGTTTTCAAGTCAAGTCAAGCTATGGCTGCTGTTCCAGGGTCAAGTCAAGCTACGGTCGTCATTCCTGTGTCAAGTCAGGTTAAAGCTGTGTTTCCAGTGTCAAGTCAAGTCAGAGCTATGGCTCCTGTCTCAAGTCAAGTTACAGCCGTCTTTCCTGAGCCAAGTACTGTCAAGATGGGTGTCATGCCAAGCCTGTTCACAAGATGGCCGCCTTCCCAGAGCCTGTTCACAAGATGGCCGCCATCCCAAACCTGTTCACAAGATGGCCGCTGTCTCCAGAGCCATGCCACAAGATGGCATCCAGAACTCAGGCCAGCACTCAGGCGCCTGTGGTCATGATGGCCCACGTGCTGGATTCACCCCTGGTCAAGTCACGTTACAGCTGTTGTTCGAGTCAAGTCACGTTACAGCTGATTTCCATGAACCAAGCCAAGTTACAGCTGGTCATCACAAGCCAGTCAAGTCACCACTGATCTCCATGAGTCAAATCAAGTTGGACTTAAGCACTATATTTCTAATTTAGCACACTTTATACCAGTTTAGTATAGGCTACTAAAAGTACAAATGCAAAGTATTTTTTTATTAAGAACATAAATATGTAAATTTATTTGTTTACTTAGCATTAAAAAAATGTATTTCAAAAACATTTTAGTATACTTATTAATAGGGTAGCATATGTAAGCCAAGATTTTAAAAAAGGCTTTAAAAGTAGGCTATGGTGTTAACTATTGTGTAGCATACTGTGAATGTAAAGGGTAACATTTTATGTCACACCTTTGCCTGATGTTTCTTTATGCTTCTGTATCTTATTTTCATAAAATAAAATGTTACAGCATTTAAACTTTTCCTTTCTATCGGCAAATGATGATTCTGATGATGTAGTAAGGAACTCAACTTTCACACGTCTGATTAACAGATAAACCTCGCTCTTATTTTGTGGTTGTTTTAACCATTTCCTTCGTACTTTCGGTTTAACAACATTAAGTTAAAAGTCATTTATCATTCAGTGGAATTGTGGGCATGCTTTTAGACACTTACATTGTTTTTGCTCCATACGAACGCGCAGCCTTCAAGTGCTCAGTTAATGTCAAAGGTATGAATGAGAGCTACTGAAAAACTACAGAAAAGTACAACTATTTTACTCTAGCACAGGGGTGCCCAACCCTGTTCTTGGAGATCTACCTTCCTGCAGAGTTTAGCTCCAACCCTGATCAAACACACCTGTTTGTAATTATCAAGTGTTGCTTCAGATCCTAATTAGCTGGTTTTGGTGTCTTTGATCGGGGTTGGAGCTGAGCTCTGCCGAAAGGTAGATCTCCAGGAACAGGGTTGAGCACCCCTGCTGTAGCAGTACTGACCACAAGTACTAGGGAGAAATCACACATTAACTGCTCAAAAAACGTGTCGGTGAGAGTGCACGCGCAATCCTTTGACCGGCAGAAAATGGAGCGTGTAAAGGAGAGATGAAAGGAACAACACTGTTCAAGGTCTCTATTAATTCGAGCTTGTAGTAATTTAATGTGTATATATTTTAAAGCACTGAATTGCCATAGAATTCATTAGATTCTTAGTGTTTTAAATCGATTACTAGACGAATTCATCGATTCACGATTCAAAAATCCATGTTTCTAAATCGATGTGAATCGTTACACCCCTAGTTTCAGAGTTATGTGTGACAACTCAAAAGCAAAGTGTATGATGTATAAACAGTGTTTTACTTATAAAATGCAAAGATTCACTTGTAATTTTAAATAAAGATTGTGACTAGATGAAAAGAAGCAAAAGAAAAAAATTAGTTACATCTTTAGACACACATTTGGCGGCAACTACTAAGAAAACTGACCACTGTAACAAAACAACTTCCTTTATTTCAGTGACCAGGAGACACTGACAGATTTTAAGTTTCCAAATAATTTGCTGTAAATGTAAATGAATGGTACACTAGTTATATTTTTAGATTCACACATTTACTAAGAAAAGCAGCAATTACTAAGAAACTTTGTAACTACAAGTTCCTCCTTATCCTTTTATTCAGGAGACACTTGTCAATTAAATGACAGAAGACAGATTTTAAAGGGGTCATCGGATGCTAAGTTCACTTTTACATGTTGTTTGAACATTAATGTGTGTTGGCAGTGTATGTATAAATCTACCCTATAATGATAAAAATCCATACAGTGGCTGTTAATCTGTAAAAATAATATCCCCTTTTTCAAATCGAGCCATTCTCAGATGCCTGTCGTTGTGTCGATCCAGCTTCACTTACAGCAGAAGTGAGTATAAGGGTTTTGATTTTAATGAATCTTTGCGACCATCTTTACTAATAATGCACTAGTTAGCAAGTTTAGCAGCTAAATGTGGCTAAAGTAAACAGACTTGTCACATCACAGAAAGAAGAGAGGCGTGGGCCGAGCAGAGCTCATTTGCATTTAAAGCAGCCTCGACCAGAATAAGATGATTTTTGCAGAGCTGATTTTGGCAAGGTAAAAAGGGTGTTGTTTTACACTACCATTGAGAATTTTTAACTAAAGTATATTATAGACTTTTTACATTAAGACCCTAAAGAATCATATCAATTTGTGGAAAATGGGCATCTGATTACCCCTTTAAGGTCTGCATGCCAAATGCATAATCATAAATACAAATGTAAATAAAATGAACGTGAAAATATGAAAAGTGACCTGATTTTGGATCAGTGTGAGTGGTATTACTGCTACACGTCTTTTGTAGTATAAATAGTGTGAGTAGTGTATTCATAATCATATTATTAAGCCTAGCAAGGCCTGTATAAGTCTAAACATAAAGAAATACTGAGAATTAACATGTGTTGGTTTGACCCATATGTTGCAAATGATTTATGACATCATGTCTCATAGGATGCCAGAAAGAGCAAACTATTATTTTTAAAGAGGAAAATGTCCTAACAGAATTAAAGAGAAATTGAGCAACCACGACAAATTATGCATACAGAAAGCATGAAAATACTATGTGGAGGATGAAAGATAATTTAATAATTATAATATGACTGTGTGGTGAACCTATGAACCTAACTCATTTAAATCACCATTTTAGTAGTAATAGGCTATTATTATTATTATTATTATAGTAATATTCCATAGTCTTTCAATTAATATGAGCAATAAAATGCACAATATTTATTTATTTATTTTATTTTTAAGAGAAGAGAAACTCTGCTGTAGAGGTTGACTGATTGATTGGATTTGCTGATTAATCGCCTGAGCAATTGGTTATTGGCATCATTCCTTACAGATAGTTCCGGGTTTTGTCTGTTGCTGGAGCGGCAGAGAAACCTCTAGAGCTGTTTGTTTTGGCTGCACAGACCCAGACACTTCAGATGCCAATTTAAAACAGACAAAACAGTCTGTGTACAGTACACTACAGTGAATGTTTTCATATCTCTCATTCATCCGACGGCAGTTGCCCGCTTCTTAGCATGTCTAACCCACATTTCTTGGTTACATCAGACTTGCCAGTGATCTTGTGGGTTTGGCGTCAGATACATGTTATATTAATAAACATTAACTGCTGAATAAAAACATTTTCTGTTCATATAAAATAATAATTTGGAAAAAAGTGTCAGGGCTTTGGTGTCAAATAAATACATTTCATATTTTTGTACGGTTACATCAGACTTGTCAGCGATCGCGTGGGTTTTGCGTCAAATACATTTTATATTAATAAACATTAACTTCAGATACCAGTCAGCAATTGCAGGCCGTTTCTGTCAAATAAAAACATTTTCTGTTCATTTAAAATAACTTGAAATATGATTGTACATTGTCCCTAATTTCTTCAAACAATAGGCCTACTTTTATTCCTAAATAGCCTAATTTATTGCTTTAATTATTAAGTACTTTTCTTTTTTTTCGTCAAGCATAAGAAATTCATGCCAGTCAGAGTCCCTGCATGGCTTTGACAGTCTTGACATTACGAGTAAATGCACAAAAGTTTGGTGAAAACAGTTCTTATATTTACTAATTAACTTTTTAATGAAATTGGAAATGTCTACCACCTGAGAAAAAGTCGATATGAATGAACGTTATTTTACCTTTAGTGTGTAATGGTGCTGTTTGAGCAAAAGCAACATCTGCAAAGTTACGATGCTCAAAATTCAATGCAAAGGGAGATCTTTTCTTTTACAGAATTTGCTTTTTAAGGCCAAAAACAAATGGCTGGTAGGGACTACAACAAGCTTGTTCCCGGGTTCAAAACTCAAACCACCAACAACTATTTTGCATGAAGAATAAAGAAATTCAAGATTCTCAATGTCATGATTGCTTATATACAGTTATTTATATGATTTCAAAGACTTTTTGTACATTTAAGTAATGCTAAAATATTATTTATTTAGTTTCATATTTGTACGTATTTGTAATCATAATTCAGCTTTGCTGATCATTTAAATGCATTAATTATATATTCATTTATTCGTCAAGTTTCTTATATAACACAACACTTTAATGATGTGATAATTTTACACTGATAATATGTGATATTAGCAGGATAAACCAGGCATTTCTGCTCAAACACAGCAATGGAGGATTATTATTATAGTTTGGACTATCCAATGAAGGTGATTTCTCTGGTCTTCTACTACCTGACCTTGATCCTCGGTGTTCCTGGAAACACATTTGTTGTGTATGTTGCTAGATTGAAGATGAAGAGGACCATTAATACAGTTGGGTTTCTCAATCTAGCGATTGCTGATCTCTTGTGTTGTCTTTCCACTCTTTACTATGTGACCGAGAGCACTTTGGAGAGTATCATGTTGGCTGTAGTCGTGGTCTTTTTTCTGTCCTGGTTGCTGTATCACACAGTGGAATTGATAATAGTGTACAGTGAGGAAACAAGTTCTGAGGCAGCTTTGGCAGTGGATCCGTTGACCATCTCTTTGGTGTATTTCAACAGCTGTCTGAACCCCATTCTGTATGTTTTCATGGGGCAGGATTTTAAGAGCAATGTTGAACTTTCTCTAAGACGTGTTTTTGAAAGAGTTGTCTCTGAAGAGGGAACACAAATGTCACAAACCACCCAGTCAGTGTAGTGAAGATATCAACTCATTTGCTGTTCTAAAACTATTCTAAATATTTTTCAAAAGTCACCAAGTCAAAGTCAGCAAGTGGTCTTACTCTTATCCTTAGTCCTTCCTCCTTTTATATATTTTCAGTGATTTGTGTTGCAATGTTTAAAGCCATCATAATTGAATACCCTGCTTTATCTGTTTTTTTTTTTTTTGTTTTTTTTTTGGTTACTATCAGCTTAGAAAAAGTTTGTAATATTTCAGTAATAACGGCATGTGTGATATGTTTTGTATGTTTCTACACTGAAGTCATGAAGAAACTTATTTTACTTATGCATTATTTATATCCATATACAGTGTTATGGACTTAACTTAAAAGCAGTGTATTATGTTTAAACAGTCTTTTACATATTAAATGCAAAAATATTAAAGTTTATATGTATAATTATTGTAATGTTCATGAAACATTCAATTCACGTGTAATTTGATTTTTTTATATTTGATTAGAGATTGTTTATAATTAGTGTGAATAGTTTTCTCACCCAGTAGTTTCATTGTGCTAACGTTAGTTCCCTATCTGTCGTACACTCCGAGTTGTGTCTAGTAGTGTACGACACTAGGGGTCACTCTTGGGAGCCCAAACACCTCTGATAGTTTGAGAAAAGGCCAATGAAATTGGGTGTGCAGAATTTGCATAGCTGGCCACGCCCCGGCCATCCGGGTATAAATAGGGCAGCGCATGCTCTGCTCACTCATTCTGTTCTGAGGAGTCGAATACAGCGTCTCCCTGTGAGAAGCTGCACCATTCACCTCTTCGTCGTTGGATTCATAGCGACAAGCAGCGGTCTCTCCCTTCTCATACACAGATGAGTGTTGTGAGAGTTCCCCTGCGTGCTTCGACGGCGATCTTGAAGAGCAATCTTCCTCCTAAAAGAGTAATTTCTCTGAAAGAGCTGGCACGGTTGGGATTGTGTGTTGGCTAACATACCCTTTCCTCCGTGTTCTTCTGGTTGCGGCTACCTCCCCGAACGATCGACACGACCGTTGCATTCAGTGTTGAGATTCTCACGCTGATGCAGCGCTTCTTGTTGTTTCATGTTTTGCCGGCAAAAACATGATCTGGGCGCGTTTTGCTCACGAGCCGTGTGCTTTTACGTGAAGCCGCGGCTCACCTCGACTGCTCCATTCTGGTCCTTCTACTTCCGGGTACAAGGCCGATACGGTGCGTCAATGGGGAGCAATTCGAAGCGAGAAAGGTTCCGCCGGGTGAAACCCCGCGAAACTCTCGCTCCTCGCGTCCCGCGATCGAACAAAAACATGATCTGGGCGCGTTTTGCTCACGAGCCGTGTGCTTTTACGTGGCTCACCCCGACTGCTTCCCGCTCCGGTCCTTCTACTTCCAGGTACGAGGCCGTTGCGATGTACGTCGGGGGTGAGCATTAGGAAGCAGGGAAGGTTCCGCCGGATGAAAACACCGCAAACCTCTTGCTCCTTGCTTCCCTCGATCGAGCTTCCGGATGAGTTTGTTAGTCTGTCTCAGTACAGCTGACTTTCTTATTCAGAGCTCCTAAATGGTTAGCGGCAACATCGCTAGGAGGGCGTAAGCTGTTTAAAGCTGAAGCTTCAGCTGAGCAAACCTCTGTGGGGGGCTGATTCTCAGCTTCAGGCAGACGCTAAAATGGCGGCCGTGCTTAAAACGGGCAGCCAAGGAGGGCTGATTAATAGACGTCTGGACAACGACCTTACACTTGTTTCCAGTGCCTGTTTCCCGGGATTGCACGAGAAGTTGATGAAATGGTGGAAAGCTCCTTTAAAAAAACGGCCGGAACGTTATATACCAACTTCTCCTCCTTCACCACCCTCGATGGGGGTCCAGCGAGGGGGTTTCAGAGGTTCTCCAGGTGGAGCGGGCGATTGCGGTGTACTCTCGCAAAAACGCCGCTGCCTGTCGGGTTCCTCCCATGACTCCCGTCCAGGGCCTGTAAGATCCTTTCTGGCAAGGATTAACTGTGTACAATGACCGATTATGCTCTCTGAGCTATGAAGTCATGGCGCACGCTCTGGGAAGGGCGATGTCCACTTTGTTGGTCCAGGAGCGCCACCTGTGGCTTCACCTGCCAGAAATGCAGGAAATTTGAAGTCCGCTTCTTACCCCCCGTTTCCCAGGTTGGTCCTTCTGGCGACACCGTGATAGAATTTGCATGCAAGTTCTTCACGGTGGGAAAAAGAGCAGACAGAGGCCATCACCAGCCTCAGCCGTGGGTCGGGCTCCAGCCCTGTACCCCCGACTACTCCTGTCTGTTCATCACCACAGACAGCCCCCCATAGAACTCCTGAGGCCCCGCAACAGCCGGGCCTCCGGCCAGACCGACCCAACGGTCAAAGTTCTTACGGGAAGGTGACAACACCAGCTTGTAGGCTGCAGTAGGCTTTCTAGAACCCTCGTTAGGCTTCTAGTTTTTCCTCAGACGAGCAACCCAGGGGAGGCAGGCTAACTGACCCACCCAGATCCACTCTCGACCCGGGGATGAGAGATGGATTCGGCACAAACCCATTTCTGACTGTCTGTCTTTCCCGCAGACAGTCACTGCCTGGTCAGTATATAGGCCCCCCCCTTTCAGTTACCTTGCAGCAAATAGCTCTCCATATGACGGCTAGATACTGAATCTGCAGACCAGGGCATGTTGGGCACTTACCTGGTTCTCTGCATGTTGGCAAAGACGCACCGTGTTCTTGGGGCTTTATCTCCAAGCACGGCACTCTTTGCTCTATTCAGCCACGACATCCCCATTCCAGGTATGTCGGGTATAGTTCCCTGAGACTGCTAGCAGAGTCCCAAGACGTGGGCCCGTTCCCGCCCCTTAAGCTTCTCAGAACTACCTGACTTGGCTACGCGACTCAGGTTGCAAGGCATCCGCTAAGTTCTATGGCATTCTCTTACAATCAGCTCAGGGCGAGAATGCTGTGGTTCTTAAGCAGAAATCACAGCCCCCCTGGGTAGGGTGCGATAGAGCCTATCCCCTCAGCCAGAATGAAGGAAGGGGTTTGTCAGCCCCTACTTCATCGTACCAGGATGGGTGGTCGACTCATACCAATCTTAAAACTGAGGTCTTTGAATCGGCCCTTTTTCAAGCTCCTGTTTGCCCTTGAACACACATCCCTTGTGTGTCAGGGCTTAAGATTGGTTGGTGAAGTTGGACCTGAAGGACGTGTACTGTCATGTCTTGATCCTTCCAAGACTCTGTCTTCGAGGTCAGGCTCATCAGTACTAGGTTCCCCCTGCGGCCTATCCCTACCGCCCCGCACCTTCACGAAGGTCACGGAGACTACCCTCGCCCTCTCGGGTAGTGGGCATATACATTCTCAGTTATCTCTGTGACTGGCTCTCCTAGCACACTCACGAGGTTCGGTTTGCACTCTCAGGGATGGGGTTCACAACCACCTGGCTTGTCTCTCTGTATGGACTCGGTCACGGTTCTTGCCTAGGACTGTGCATAGTCAGTGCTGTAGTGCGGGAGTGCACTCTGGTTCAGCACAGCGGCCCCCTTCATGTACCAGGGCTCTGGGACATGTAGCATCTTCAGCCGCGGTCACGCTGCTGGACCCGATTCATGTGGAACCGCTGTAGCACTGACTTCATACCGAGTCCCGAGATGGGCATGGCACCAGGCTTACATCGTGTGTACATCGCCCTTTGTGTTGCAAACCTTCAGCCCTTGGGGACACATTAGTTCTGCAGGCAAGCTTGCCCCTGGGACAAGTGTCCAGACACACTGTGTCTCAACAGTTGCTTCCAAGTCAAGCTGAGGTGCCATGTGCAACAGGTATGCAGCCTCGGGGTTCGGTTGGGCCCTCGGCTGTTTGGGCATTCAATTGCCTGGAGTTGTTGACAATGCTTTGGGCCCCGAAGGGGTTTCGGCCTCTGTTGGGGCAAGCGTGTGTTGGTCGGCGCTGACAACACAGCGACTGTGGCATACACTGACCACCAGGATGGTGTACGCTACTTTCGCATATCACAACTCAGCCGCCATCTCTTGCCCTAGAGCCAGCACAGACTCAGGCTTCTGAGCACCACTCACTTTCTGGGCGACAGGTTCGCTCTGAGGTGAGTGGAGGCTCCACCCTTAGACGGTCCGGCTGTTTTTAGAGTCGATTCGGCCAGGCACAGGTAGATCTGTTGCCTCACCAGAATCCACTCATTGCCAGTGGTAATACGACCTGACCGAGGGCTCCCTCGGTTCAGATCCATTGACACTCAGCTGACCATACGGTTTATTCCCCAGTAAGCCTTATTGCACAGACACGATGTAATGTCGGGAAGGACTCGAAACAGATTCTCTTGGTAGCCCTGCTCAGCCCAACGGAACTTGGTTCTTGGAGCTCGTGCTCCTACCATTGTTTCATTCCTTACACACCCCCCTGAGAAGGAACCTCCTTCCTCAGGGGAAGGGCACAATCTGGCACCCGCGCCTAGATTTCTGGAACTTCCTTCTATGGTCCCTGGACGTGACCAGGAAGCTTCCAGAAATCCTCTACCCACAGTGGCAAGCACCCAATGCAGGACTGAGTCCCCTCCACCAGGTGGCGGCATATCGTGGGAATAGCGCAGATGTTCTTCCTAAGGGTAGAACCCACGGAGTTGCGGCATCAAATCTGTGCTATCCCTCCTCCAAAGAAGGCCTGGTTAGGCACCTTTCTGCTTCTACATCAAGGTCCGTGTTCAGCCACCATGACCTGGTAGAAGGCAGATCGGTGGGGCACGATTTGTTAAGAGGTGTCTGGAAGGTGAACCCTCCCTGGTAGCACCACATCCCCTCTTGATCTGTCTGTGGTCCTTCGGGCCTACAGTAAGATCCGCTGAGCCCCTCAATCGGTTGATTCTGTGCCCTCTCCGTGAAGATGGCCTCCCCGATTGCGCTCACCTCTGTTAAGAGCGGGAAACCTCCAAGCCCTCTCCGTCAACATTCGTGCCTGGAATTCGGGCCGGTGAACTCTCGTTGCTCTGGGAACCCAGCCTGAATACGTGCCCATGGTAACCACCACTCCCTTCAGAGATCAGGTGGTGACCCTGCAAGCAATTCCTTACCAGGAAGATGACCCCAACCTGACTCTATTATGCCGTGTCCGTGTCCCATGCATTTACCTGGAACGTTCTCAGCACCTTCCGGTCAGCTCTTTGTCTGTTATGGAGCACAGCGGAAGGGAAAGGCTGTCTCCAAACAAGGATCTCCCACTGGCTTGTGGATACGATCCGTACGGCCTACAGGCCAGAGGCTTACCCTGCCCACTGGGAATGAGAACCCAGTCGACCAGGGGCATCGCTGCCTTGGCAGCTCTTGCAAATGGGGCCTTGTTAACAGACATCCACAGAGCTGCAGGTTGGTCTACACCTAATACACTTGCCAATTTGCGCATGGAACCAGTGTCGGCTAGAGTCTTAAACGCAAACTCTTGGCTCAGCATTCTGGTTGGGTGCAGAGCTTGCTTAAGCACTTCCCCTAATGGTGATTACGCTTCTAAGTTTCAGTAGGTTTCCTGACGTGAACACTGGACACCTTCTCCATCACTTGGCACTTCTGGACGTGGCAGAGTTCAGCGGAGGAACTCGCTGCAAAAACCCAGCACAAGGTATGGTTACTTTACTAACTCTTGGTTGGATTTGTGCCCCATATGTAGTGGCTCCTTATGTGGCCCCATGTGTGTAATTCCACCTATAACTTTCTATGGAGCAGTGTTTCCCCTGAAGACAGGTTTGTCTCTAAGATCTGAATTTGGTAGTCTCCCCTAGCGTGAGACCCACTTCAGGTCCCATATCTAATGATTTTCACTTTATACCCCCCCTCTGGGCAGGTTGTGATCTCCGTAGTGCCTTTCTTTCCTGTGGGAAACAGGCACTTTTCCATCGTTCTCAAGACACTCAGCCGCTCCACTGAGGAAAGGCCCGGCTGCAGGTAACCCTGCCTGTGACAGGTCAGTTCTTGGACGTTGGAAGGTCACGAAGAGGTGAGCTGCATTTATGTTAACACTTTGGCTTGTTACTGTCTGCGCCCGATCACTCGTGACGTGGTCAGACTTGTGGCGTGTTTATAGAGGGACCCCTAGTGTCGTACACTACTAGACATAACTCGGAGTGTACGACAGATAGGCAACGTCTCGGTTACGTATGGTAACCCTCGTTCCCTGATGGAGGGAACGGAGACGTTGTGTCCCCCATGCCACAACTCTGGACCGCCTCTGAGTGAGTTGAGACGCTTTGACTCCTCAGAACAGAATGAGTGAGCAGAGCATGCGCTGCCCTATTTATACCCGGATGGCCGGGGCGTGGCAAGCTATGCAAATTCTGCACACCCAATTTCATTGCCCTTTTCTCAAACTATCAGAGGTGTTTGGGCTCCCAAGAGCGACCCCTAGTGTCGTACACTACTAGACACAACGTCTCCGTTCCCTCCATCAGGGAACGGGGGTTACCATACGTAACCGAGACGTTTTCTCTAAGACAAATGATTTCAATGCTAAACACCTTTAAAAACGTACAATTCAGATATAATGCTTCACAATTAAAAGCATAAAACAAAAAACAGTTTCATTTTTAGACACAGACACATTTGCTGACAGTTACTAAGAAAACTGACTGAAACTGTAACTTTCTATCAAAACAACTTTGTCTTTTTTTCCCCATGGCAGACTGTACTCCAGCGATTTGTAATGTATATTGTGTCCAAGCTCTAAACTGCTAAATTTGGACTATAATGTACTATTAAGATATTATAAACATTATGTTTGTGTAAAACTTCACTGAAACAAAGTCTTGTGAAAAGCACTATATAAACTTACTATATAAAGCACTAGATAAACTCAAATTACAGGGGGCTTCAGTAACATTATCATGAATGGGGTCCTCCAACTAATCAAAGTTTTCTCCTGGAATTGGGGGATTTAAAATCAGGATATGTTGTCACACCAGAGGACATGGTTTTCAGAGACAAAATGTATCAAGTTCCTATGCTTTCAGAAATATATGGATGAAAAAAATGCTTGCCATTTACTAAAACATACACTTGTACAATTATGCCGGAGGTATTTATTAACTTTTTATGCTTTTCTTTTTAATTTATAAAAGTTGTAATTTATTGAACAATGCTTGAGACAGTCACACCACAGGACAATTTTGACATTTCGCTCAAAAAACAAACACAAAAACAAAAAAAAATGTTACACTGCAGCTTTTATAACAACATGTCCATGTAGGACAAAGAAATGTTTAATGATTTACTGCATTTTAAATAAGGACAAAATTAATTATATTCATTTTTATCTTGGGGGACAGTGAAAAAGCCATGTCAAGTCAACAATATTTTACTGTCTATGATATTGTTGTCAGTCATTTTCTAGTTTTGCTATAATATTGTTTTCACTTTACTGTTGTTTCATGATCATTAAACATTTAAAATGACTTTTAATTTGGACAAAAAGCTGATTCAGTATTATATTTAGGCTTTATGGAATAAGGCTTTATGGCAGGTGTGCTCAACCCTGGTCCTGGAGATCGACTTTCCTGCAGTGTTCAGCTCCAACCCTGACCAAACACACCTGAACCAGCTAGTTAGGATCTCAAGGAGCACTTGATAATTACAGACAGGTGTGTTTGATTAGGGTCGGAACTAAACTCTGCAGGAAAGTCGATCTCCAGGAACAGGGTTGGGCACCCCTGGTCTATGGTGTCACTCATGCTATAACTCATCGTTGTCTCAGTCAAATGTTTTATTTTCCTACAAAGCCTTTCAAATGTCTCCTACAGCACTCCACACTCTCTCTTTTCACATAATAAAATTATTTAAACCCAGATCATATTTCATGCCATTTTATTTGGTTAGTTTATTAGTGTAACGTAGCAAGGGAGACGTGATTGGACAGGCTAGAAATCCACAGGGCAGGCGGCGACACAGACAAAACGAGGAAACAAGGCGAGAATGCTAAACTTAGGGAACTAGGGAACTGCTTCGTAAAGGCTGCTAGCACTAGGAGAACGCTAAATGCAACAAATACAATACTCCAAAAATACTCAGTAACATGCAAGGGGAAGTCCGAGGCTTAAATAGAGCGCCTGGTTGGATACAGGTGTTCGAGCAATCAGTGCAAAGGGTAATGGGAAATGTAGTCCGGGGTGTAATGCAACAGTCTGTGTAGAGTGAAATGTAAATGAAATGCACAGCAACCTCTGGTGGAGGGGCAGACCAGACAGGAATCATAACAATTAGGTAGTTGTTTTTTGGGGGGATCCTGGTCACCCTTTCAGTATTTATTTTGTAAAAATGACAGACTGATTGTACATTGTCCCAAATTTTTAATTAATCAAATAGCAGGCCTACTTTTATAAGTAGCCTAATTTATTGCTTTCATTAAGTAATTTATTAATTTTGTTCGTCACACATAAATGCCCCACCTCAGAAATTCATGCCAGTCAGAGTCCCTGCATGGCTTTGACAGCCTTTGCCACAGTGTTGACATTACGAGTAAATGCACAAAAGGTTGGTGAAAACAGTTCTTATGTTTACTAATTAACTTTTTAGTAAAATTGGACATCTCTACCACTGGAGAAAAACTCCATATGAATGAATGACATTTTGGATTCAGACTGTAAGTAGTTTGAGTCACTGTTTTTGACACAAGACTTTAAAAAAACAGAAGCAAAAATAAGCAGTCGCTGTTTAAGATGCGTGTTTGGCTGACTATTTCTCAGAAGTAAACATTATCTCAGTCATTTCCACTTTAAACCTGTTCCTCTTTTTTTTTTTTTTTATAAATGCTACAGGGTGTCGCCGCTCTATTCCACTCTCTATTTTTATGGCAATGACTGCATGACTACAGAGCATATCATCTCAAGGAGATATTATAGCTAAAGATTTGATAAATGTATGTTTTAATTCAGAGTAACTGTTTTATTATTATTATTTAGTGTTCAAATTGTCTTCTAATTTGGACAAAAACATTATTTTACCTTAGTTTAGTTTGTAATGTTGCTGCTTGAGCAAAAGCAACATCTGCAAAGTTACAGTGCTCAAAATTCAATGCCAAGGGAGATATTTTCTTTTACAGAATTTGCTTTTAAAAGGCCAACAACAAACGGCTGATAGGGACTACAACAAGCTTGTTACCAGGTTCAAAACTAAAACTGCCAACAACTATTTTGCATAAAGGATAAATGCATTTAAAATGAAACTTTACAAATGTAATAACATTGTAAAAACTGTTATACATATAAAGCAACACTGTAAAGGAGATCTCAACTGACTGATCATTTATATTTTCACGAAATGTAAAGCTCTCTATAGTATAAATGCATTATTAATATAAATACATAATTAAATTAAATTGCATTACAAACAAACAATAATAAATTCTATTATAAATTAACATTATGAATTGCTGTAAGTAATTGTATATAAAATTGCAACATTTATTTACTTATTAAATTGCTATTTTTAGTCTGATATAAGGTTGTTGTTTTTTTGTTTGTTTTTTTTATGAATGCCCATGTGTGACGGGAAGCCTTAACCAGCTTTACATAGAGTTGGTCATGATGTTTCACAACTCAACCATGTTTGAAATGTTGCTGAAATCTGATGAAATGATAAAGTTGGAGAAGTGGTGTAAAGTCTTGAACACTGGAGAAGAAAACATTTACCGAGATAATTTTGAAGCGAAACATAACGTGAGTCATAATTACTTTTTAAAGACTTCTTGTACTTTCAAGTAAAATAGTATTTATTTAGTTGCATATTTGTAATCATAATTCAGCTTTGATAGAACAGAAATGCATTGATCATATATTCATTTATTCATCACGTTTTTTATCTGACACAACACTTTAAATATGATTTATAATTTTACACTGACAATATGTGATATTAGCAGGATAAACCAGGCATTTCAGCTCAATCACAGCAATGGAGGATTATTATTATAGTTTGGACTATCCAATGAAAGTAAGTTCTTTGGTCTTCTACTACCTGACCTTGATCCTCGGTGTTCCTGGAAATGCAGTTGTTGTGTATGTTGCTGGATTTAAGATGAAGAGGACCGTTAATACAGTTGGGTTTCTCAATCTAGCGATTGCCGACCTCTTGTGTTGCCTCTCCACTCTGGACTATGTGACCAGGAGAACTTTTGGTTATCAATGGCCATATGGATCCATCATGTGCAAGATTCTCCCCTTCATTATGCTCATCACCATGTTTGCCAGTGTTTTCACCTTGAGCTTGATTAGTCTGGATCGGTTTACTCAGGTGATCACACCGGTTTGGGCTCAAAATCATCGCAGTCTGTTAATTGCACGACTGTCCTGTGTAGTGGCCTGGGTTCTGGCTTCAATTCTTAGTCTGCCTTTCATGATGTTAACAGAGACTTACACAGAAAATGATACAACACACTGCCCGTATCATCTACCTAAAGGTTTTAGAGATGGTTTTAAAATGTATGGAAGGTTAAGAATCATCAGATTTGTGTTTGGCTTTTTGGTTCCTCTCATATGCATCACAACATGCTATGGATTCATCGCACGCAAATTAGGCAGGAGTCATTTTCACTCTGGACGAACGTTTCGAATCATGTTGGCTGTAATTGTGGCCTTTTTTCTGTGCTGGTTGCCGTATCACACAGTGGACTTGATAATAATATACGGAGAGAAATCAAGTTCCTTGGCAGCTTTGGCAGTGGATCCATTGACCATCTCTTTGGCGTATTTCAACAGCTGTCTGAACCCCATTCTGTATGTTTTCATGGGGCAGGATTTTAAGAGCAATGTTAAACTTTCTCTAAGACGTGTTTTTGAAAGAGTTTTCTCTGAAGAGGGAGCACAAATGTCACAAACCACCCAGTCAATGCAAATGCAGTCAGTGAAGTGAAGATATCAACTCATTTATTCAGAGTTTTCTGATTGATTTGTGTTACTGTTATAAAACTATTCTAAATATTTTTCAAAAGTCACCAAGTCAAAGTCAGCAAGTGGTCTTACTCTCGTTCATGGGTCCTGTGTTTTTTTCTTCCTCTTTCAGTGTTTTGTATTGCAACGTTTAAAGGCATCATAATGGAATACCCTGCTTTATCTTTTCTCTTTTTTTCTTTTTTTTTTTTGCTATCAGCTTAGAAAAAGTTTGTAATATTTCAGTAATAACGGCATGTGTGGTATGTTTGGTAGGTTTCTACGCTGAAGTCATGAAGAAACTTATTTTAATTATGCATTATCCATATCATAACATTAGTTTTCTCTAAGACAAATTATTTCAATGCTAAACACCTTTAAAAACATACAATTCAGATATAATGCTTTACAAGCAAAATACCAAAAATCAGTTACATCTTTAGACACAGACACAGACACGTTTGCTTACAGTTACAGAAAACTGACCGCTGTAACTTTCTATCAAAACGACTTCCTTTTTTCCCACGAGTATACAAGGTGTACTATGTGTACAATGGCCCTTATTTTTGCAAACAATAGGTCTATACTATCACTTGAATGCCTGATGTATTAATGGTAGTTTTCTCTACAGTCGGGGCTCCAGAAGTTGATACTTCAAAGACCATAAAATTAATGTTCATAGTGAATGATAATAGAATAGAGATATAATTTTTACAAATGTATTTATATATGCTTTTTTACCAATCTTAACATGTTCTAAATGCACTTTTCCCTGCAGTTTAACTGTAGGTAACCTCCTGTTCATAGGTAAAATAATGCAGGCTAATGTTATGTTAAGTCTTTACTTTTTCATCAAGCATCAACTCATTTATTATTAGCACAACTCGGTTTCTTTGTCAGGAAGTTAAGAAATTCGTTAAGTGCATCTAAAATGATCTGTTCTAAAACATCTGCAATAAAACAGATATGATATCTATTTATGTTACAGTGAGATTCCTGATTACAATGCTTAATTTTTGTTGCATTGTTTTTATGCATTTTTTTATTTTAACTGGTTATGAACTGGTTCATGATGAACCAATTTCTTGTGTACTGAAAGCTCAAAAGCAGCTTGCAGTCTGTAATACTGATGCTATGTATCAATGTATCTTCTATAATAAAATAACTTAAACCCACATCAACATTTCATGCCATTTCATTTAGTTTCATTTTAAGTTTCTTTATACTGTATTGGTGCTCTGATTACCCTTTGTTGTTTAACAATTTAAAAAAAATTATAGATTCTCACACACACAAAAAAATGGTTCTTCAGCGGTTCTTTATGGTAGCTGAGGTGCTATATAGCACCGCTAAGTGGTTCTTTGGCTCGTAATTATATGGGAACTGATTTAAGTGCTATGTAGCAGCTATAAAGAACCTGTAATGATTCTTCAGTGCTTCTTTGGGTGGTTAAGGTGCCATAGAGCACCATCTTTAAAGATATAGGTGCTATGTAGCACTTAAAATGGTTCCCCCGTGATTACAAGCCAAAGGAACACTTTTAGTGCTATTTAGCACCATTTTTTTTAGAGTGTTGACTATACAATGTCAACCTTATAATGTTAACTCTGGATGAGCGTTTCTCATCATGTTGGCTGTTATTGCAGCCTTTTTCCTATGCTGGTTGCTGTAACACATAGTTCATTTGATAATAATATATGGAGGGGATTCATGATCCTTGGTGGAAAAAAACAAACAAACACTTCTGTCCACTGTTAGATGTTAGTTTAAAGGGGTCCTATTATGCTCTTTTACAAAGTCTTGATTTTGTTTTGGGGGTGTACTAGGACATGCTTTCATGCTTGGTAGTTCGAAAAACGCATTATTTTTAACATAATTTACATTATTACAATACATCTCTCCCAGCCTGGCACATAAGGCTCAATTAGTTCCGGGTTTAATGAAGGCCCGCCTTCCGAAAAACAAAATGTGTTGTGATTGGTTAGCTGTCCCACTGCGTTGCGATTGGCGAACAGCTTAGACGGTGTTTCAGTGCTGTCACGCCCCTTGTCGAAGAAGCAAGTTCTGTGTACAACTGCTAGCACAAGCTAGATTAAAGTGATTCTTATGTTTTAAATATAGATATTTTTCTTACAAAAATGCATCGATTTGCTACAGGAAGCTTGGGAGTGCCAGGATAAATTTTAATATAACTCCGATTGCATTCGTCTGAAAGAAGGAAGTCATATACACCTAGGATGCATGGAGGGTGAGTAAATCATACGCTACAGTACTGTTGGGTCCTATCATCAGCCTGCGAGATCACCAATACATGATATTATCGTGCTAATGTATTTAATTATTTGCATATTTGGTTTCATTGCCTAAAACCAGCTCCAGCATTAGGTTAAAAGCAGCTTAACATTATCAAAAAACATCATCACTGATTAGCCTAGCCTGTTCTAGTGCAAGTTTATGCATTTTAAAAAACACTCGCGTTATAAGTGAATTTACACTGTACAATGAATAAATCTCTTACCACACACTGCAAACATCTGCGGCGTGTTACGGCTCTGACGTGCAACCGGAGTATTTTGTGGCTTCGGCATGTGTTTCAACCCGCTGTACTGCACGTGTCTGCGGCGCGTTACAGCTCTGAAGCGGCCACTGTAGTCAATGCTTGTGTTTATACGCGCCGCACTGCGGCTCGTTGAAGCGGTTCTCCACGCTGCATCGCTGAAGTTAGGCTAATCCCCCACCTCATCCCTACCCTCCCTCCAACAATTCGAATTTCCGTGGGCGGGATTTATTTTAATGATATTCAAATGGGCAACGTTGTGACATCACTGCATGCAGAAAACAAACGTTGTAGTCCTAAAGAGCTGTTCGTTGTAGCTCTTGAAAAGGGATTTTTTTAAAAACAAAATATCTCCTTTTGGAGTGCACCTTAAGATCTGTAACTTTATAGATCTTTTTTATGCCCAAAGATACACACCACACACTGACTAAAGTTCAAAAAGTGAAAAAGCATAATAGCACCCCTTTAATGATGCTATGGCATGACATATAGCATATGTAGAAATTCACCCTAGTGAAAAGTAATATATTTAAAATACATTTATTTCAAACTAAGTATAGTTCAAATCTATTAACATGTTTACTGATATATCCCTCAAGACTTATTGATATAAAAAATATAATTAAACTTTATTTGGAGTAATACATGTGCACAATTCACATTTTTTAATGAGATGGGAGTTTTTAGACATACCCTAACTGTTATGAACCGGAACAAAAAACAGTCCAGGCAGAGCAAGACAAGATGAGCATTTGGCATTAAAAAGTATATAAACTGTATTATTTTTATTAAAGTAATAAAAATATTTCGCTAGATAAGACCTTTCTTTCTCATGTGGGATTGGTTACAACTGCATTTGGGATCATTTGAAGCTGCATTTAAACTGCATTTTGGAAGTTCAAAATTGGGGCACCATAGCTGTCCTGAAATCCTGAAATGTTTCCTCAAAAAACATAATTTCTTTACGACTGAAGAAAGAAAGACATGAATATCTTGGATGACAAGGGGGTGAGTACATTATATGTGAAACTTTGTTTTGGAAGTGGACTTCTCCTTTAAGAACATAAATATGTAAATATATTTGTTTACTTAGCATTAAATAAATTTATTTCAAAAGCTTTAAAAGTAGGTATCATGTTAACTATTGTGTAGCATACTGTGAATGTAAAGGGTAACATTTTATGTCACACCTTTGCCTGATGTTTCTTTATGCTTCTGTATCTTATTTTCATAAAATAAAATGTTTTTAAACTTTTTTCTTTTCTATTGGCGAATAATGCTTCTGATGATGTAGTAAAAAACGCAACTTTCACACGTCTGATTAACAGATAAACCTCACGGATGGAGGATGCAAGATAATTTAAGAATTCTAATATGACTGTGTGGTGAACCTGAACTCATTTAAATCATCATTTTAGTAGTAATAGGCTATAACTGCAATGTTCCATAATCTTTCAATTAATATGAACAATGAACAATGCACAATATTTATTTATTTATTTTATTTTTTAAAAAAAGAGAAACTCTGCTGTAGAGGTTGACTGATTTATTGGATTTGTTGATTAATGGCTTAAGCAATCTATTATTGGCATCATTCCTTACAGATAGTTCCCAGTTTTGTCTGTTGCTGGAGCGGCAGAGAAACGTTTTTATACAGTACGAGAGCGGCCTCTAGAGGTGGACCTCTAGAGCTGTTTGTTTTGGCTGCACAGACCCAGACACTTCAGATGCCAATTTAAAACAGACAAAACAGTCTGTATACAGTACACTACAGTGAATGTTTTCATATCTCTCGTTCATCCGACGGCAGTTGCCTGCTTCTTAGCATGTCTAACCCACAGTTCTTGGTTACATCAGACTTGCCAGCGATCTCATGGGTTTGGCTTCAGATACATGTTATATTTATAAACATTAACTTCAGATACCAGTCAGCAATCACAGGCAGTTTCTGCTGAAAAAAAACATTTCTGTTCATATAAAATAACTTGGAAAAAAGTGTCAAGGCTTTGATGTCAAATAAATACATTTCATATTTTTGTACGGTTACATCAGACTTGTCAGCGATCGCGTGGGTTTTGTGGCAAATACATTTTATACTAATAAACATTAACTTCAGATACCAGTCAGCAATCGCAGGCCGTTTCTGTCAAATAGAAACATTTTCTGTTCATTTAAAATAATTTGAAATATGATTGTACATTGTCCCTAATTTCTTCAAACAATAGGCCTACTTTTATTCCTAAGTAGCCTAATTTATTGCTTTAATAATTAAGTACTTTTTTTTTTCGTCAAGCATAATGCCCCACCTCAGAAATTCATGCCAGTCAGAGTCCCTGCATGGCTTTGACAGTCTTTGCCACAGTTTTGACATTACAAGTAAATGCACAAAAGGTTGGTGATGTAACGCCAAGCCAGCAGAGGGAGCCCTCACCCCAGGACTGCCTGCATGCTCCCTCTGCTGCTTCTACTGCTACTTCCTGTTTGGCAGTATTTAAGGACTCACCATGTGCTCACACATTTGCGAAGTATTGCCAGTTTAACCTGCCTTACCGAGCGTTTACATTTCTCTGTTGGATTACCTGTTGCTATCTTGCTTTGTTTTTGGATTATTGTGTTCACGGATTACCCCTGTCGGATTGTTTGCCTGATTGGACTGACTTTACGGCTATTGACCCACTGCCTGTATTATTACTCTGCTGTTTGGATTACGTTTACGTTTTGGACTGCTTTTCCGGTTATTGACCCTCTGCCTGTTTCCTCGTGTATGTTTGCTGTTGTTTCTAAAAAACTTCTGCGAATGGATTCTAACGCCGCCTCAGCGTCCACGTTACAGAATACTTCGCCTCCCATGAATCCAGCGGAAGTTACAAATACACGACCAACCATGGACCCAGCAGCTTCTGACCGCCAAGCCAACATGAGTGCAGACACCAAGCTAATCCGTTTTCGCCAAGGAAATCACCCCATTGAGCACTATGTGAAGGATTTTCTGGAACTGGCACCACATACTACCTTTGATGAGGTATGCCTTATGATATTTTTCAGAGGAGGACTTTCTGAGCCAATTTGTTCCCTCATGCCTTTTCCTGAATCCACTTGGACTTTAGAACAATATATTGACGTTGCATTGTTGCTGGCTGGGTCACCTTTTACTGTTGGGATTGCGGATGAGGGACTCTGCAATCCCACAGTAACCTCCATATCACAGCCTTCTCATGCCGAGCCTGCTCAAGCCATGTCTGCTAACGTCATGCCTGCCACACCACAGCCAACTCAAGTCACGTCCACTAAGCCAAGACCTGTTCACGTCATGCCTGCCAAGCCAAAGCCTGCTCACGCCACGCCTGCCGCTCCAGGGCCTGCTCACGCCACGCCTGCCGCTCCAGGGCCTGCTCACACCACGCCTGCCGCTCCAGGGCCTGCTCACGCCACGCCTGCCAAACCTGTTCACAAGATGGCTGCCATTCCAGAGCCAGTCCACAAGATGGCTGCCATCCGTGAGCCAGTCCACAAGATGGCCGCCATCCCAGAGCTAGTCCACAAGATGGCTGCCATTCCAGAGCCAGTCCACAAGATGGCCGCCATCCCCAAACCTGTTCACAAGATGGCTGCCATCCCAGAGCCAGTCCACAAGATGGCCGCCATCTCCAAACCTCTTCACAAGATGGCCGCCATCCCAGAGCCACTCCATAAGATGGTCGCTGTCTCCAAGTCACGCCACATGATGACCCACGTGCTGGACTCACCCCTAATGGCTGTACGGACAGCTAAGATGGCGCTCCCTCTTGTTGTGGCAGCTACCCCTGATTCAAGTCAAGCTGCAGAGCCACGTCAAGCTGCAGAGCCACGTCAAGCTGCAGATACATCTTCAGAGTCAGGTCAAGTTGCAGCTGTGTCTCCTGTGTCAATTCAAGCTACAGCAGCTGCTCCAAAGTCCAAGGCTTCCAGGGTCAAGTCCAGTTCCAGGGTCAAGTCCAGTTCCAGGGTCAAGTCCAGTTCCAGAGCCCGGCCAAGCTACAGAGCCCGGTCAAGCAACAGAGTCAAGTCAAGCAACAGAGTCAAGTCAAGCAACAGAATCAAGCCAAGTTACAGCTGTTCTCCATGAATCAAGCAAGGCCACAGCTGTTCCCCATGAACCAAGCCAAGTCACAGCTGTGTTCCACGAGCCAAGCCAAGATACAGCTGTTGTTCTCCATGAGTCAAGCAAGGACACAGTTGTTCCCCATGAATCAAGCCAAGTCACAGCTGTGTTCCACGAGCCAAGCCAAGATACAGCTGTTGTTCCCCATGAGTCAAGCCAAGATACAGCTGTTCTCTATGAGCCATGCCAAGTCACAGCTGTTCCCCACGAGTCAAGCCAAGTCACAGCTGTGCCCCGCAGCAGTCAAGCCAAGTCACAGCAGTTCCCCACGAGGTCAAGCCATGTTGTTCCTGAGTCAAGCCATGTTGTTCCTGAGTCAAGCAATGTTGTTCCTGAGTCAAGTCAGGTTACAGCAGATCTTCACAAGCCAAGTCAAATTGCTGCTGTCTTCCCTGAGCTAAGCCACGCCACGGTTGTTCTTCATGAGCCAAGTCAAACTGCCGCTATTTTCCCTGAGCCAAGTCAAGTCACCGTTGACCTTTACAAGCCAAGCCAAGTCACAGCTGGACTGCACAAGCCAGGTCAAGTCACCACCGTTCTTCCCAACTCAAGTCAGGCCACGGCAGGCCTCCCTGAATCCAGTCCGGCCACGGCAGGCCTCCCTGAGTCATGTCCGGCCACGGCAGGCCTCCCTGAGTCAAGTCCGGCCACGGCAGGCCTCCCTGAGTCAAGTCCGGCCACGGCAGGCCTCCCTGAGTCAAGGCAAAAAGCTATTGTCCTACCAAAACCTCACCAGGTCCCTTCTAACCTTCTCAATCCACCTCACGTATCTACTGACCCAAGCCACGCAGAGCCCATGCTCCCAAGCCACGCAGAGCCCACATTCACAAGCCACAAGCCCATAGCATCAGCACCCACAAGGTCAACAGACATCCCACTAGCTACTGTGCTGCCTGTAATGGCCATAGCCATTTTCAGTGTGTGGGCTGCACACTGTGCTCCAGAGGCCTCGTCTGTCCACAAGTCTGCTCCTAAAGCCTCGTCTATCCACGAACTTGCTCTAGAGGCCTCGCCTGTCCACACGTCTGCTCCAGAGGTCTCGCCTGTCCACGAGACCACTCCAGAGGCCTCGTCTGTCCACGAGTCTACGCCAGAGGCCTCTTCTGTCAAAGAGTCTGCGCCAATGCCCCCAGAAGCAGCAGCTCCGGCTGCAGAACCTCCTAAAGGGGCGGCATTTCCCCGAGGACTCTCTGCCTGTTCTGTCACGGCCAGGAAGGCCATTTATAACTTCCCTACCACACCTGCCCAAGCATCTGCGCCCATGCCCCCAGAGGTGTCAGCGCAAGCTGTAGATCCTCCCATGGGGGCGGCGTCCCACGATGAACTCTCTGCCTGCCATGTTGCAATCAAGAAGACCAAAGAAATCATTCATGAACACACCGCTCTGCTATGCATGTCATTAGTCCCACTGTGGATATCTCTGCTTCTGCCTGCTCTGCCTGCTCTGCCTGTTCTGCCTGCCCTGCAATGGCTCCCTGTTATGCCTGCTCTGCCTGCCTCGCCATGGCTCCCTGTTATGCCTGCTCTGCCTGCCTCGCCATGGCTTCCTGTTCTGCCTGCTCTGCCTGCTGCGCCACGGCTTCCTGTTCTGCCTGCTCTGCCTGCCCCACCATGGTCCCCTACTCTGCCATTGCTCCACGGCCCAGGCCCTCCAGTACTACACGGTCTGCTACTGCTCCACGGCCCAGGCCCTCCAGTACCTCACGGTCTGCTACTGCTCCACGGCCCAGGACCTCCAGTGTTCCACTGTCTGTCATTGCTCCACGGCCCAGGCACTTCAGTGTTTCACGGTCTGCTGTTGCTCCACGGCCCAGGACCTCCAGGGTTCCACTATCTGCCACAGCTCCACGGCCCAGGTCCTCCAAGGTTCCACTGTCTGCCACAGCTCCACGGCCCTGGTCCTCCAAGGTTCCACTGTCTGCCACAGCTTCACAGTCCAGGTCCTCCAGTGCTTCATTGTCTGCCACTGCTCCATGGTCCAGGTCCTCCAGTGCTTCACTGTCTGTCCCTGCTCTACGATCCAGGTCCTCCAGTGCTTCACTGTCTGTCCCTGCTCCACGATCCAGGCCCACCTGCTCTACATGGACCTGGCCCTCCGTCCCACCCCCTGTTTTGCCTCTGTTCCCCCACCCACCTGGACTGTTGTTGTTTTGAGCGCCAGGAGTCGCTCCTAGGGGGGGGGATTCTGTAACGCCAAGCCAGCAGAGGGAGCCCTCACCCCAGGACTGCCTGCATGCTCCCTCTGCTGCTTCTACTGCTACTTCCTGTTTGGCAGTATTTAAGGACTCACCATGTGCTCATTACTTTGCGAAGTATTGCCAGTTTAACCTGCCTTACCGAGCGTTTACATTTCTCTGTTGGATTACCTGTTGCTATCTTGCTTTGTTTTTGGATTATTGTGTTCACGGATTACCCCTGTCGGATTGTTTGCCTGATTGGACTGACTTTACGGCTTTTGACCCACTGCCTGTATTATTACTCTGCTGTTTGGATTACGTTTACGTTTTGGACTGCTTTTCCGGTTATTGACCCTCTGCCTGTTTCCTCGTGTATGTTTGCTGTTGTTTCTAATAAACTTCTGCGAATGGATTCTAACGCTGCCTCAGCGTCCACGTTACAGGTGAAAACAGTTCTTATGTTTACTAATGAACTTTTTAATGAAATTCGACATGTCTACCGCTCGAGAAAAAGTCGTTATGAATGAACGCTATTTTACTTTTAGTGTGTAATGGTGCTGTTTGAGCAAAAGCAACATCTGCAAAGCTATGATGCTCAAAGTTCAATGCCAAGGGAGATCTTTTCTTTAACAGAATTCACTTTTTAAGGCCAAAAACAAATGGCTGGTAGAGACTACAACAAGCTTGTTCCCGGGTTCAAAACTCAAACTACCAACAATTATTTTGTATAAAGAATAAAGAAATTCTAAATGAAACTTTGCAAATTTAATAACATTTTAAAAACTGTTATACATATACATATAAAGCAATACTATTGTCACTGATCTCCAGTCCACTCGCCACCAGAGGTCACCTTGCCATTACACAGACTGTCGCACTACACCCCGGACTACCTTTCCCATGCTCCACCTCACTCACCACGCTCACACGCCCACTTTCCATCTCCCTCGCTCCATAACAACTATATAGGAAATCTCAACTAACTGATAATTTAGGTCATCACCAAATGTAAACTATCCTTGTCCCTCTCTACTATACTATTAATACATTATTAATATAAATACATGCATTAAATTACATTACAAACAAACAGTAATACATTATATTAACATTATATAAGTGCAACATTTATTTACTTTTGAAATAAATAAATTTGTTATTTTTAAGCTGACATCAGTATTTTTCGATTTATGATTTCTCTTGTGTGACGGGAAGTCTTAGCCAGCTTTATTTAGAGTTGGTCATGATGTTTCACAGCTCAACCATGTTTAAAATGTTGGTGATCCTGATGAAGTGATAAAGTTGAAGAAGTGGCATAAAGTCTTGAACATTAGAGAAGAAAATATTTACCAGGATAATTGTGAATCGAATCATCACAACGGGAGTCATGATTGCTTATATAGAGTTATTTATATGATTTTAAAGACTATTTGTACATTTAAGTAGTGCTAAAATAGTATTTATTTAGTTGCGTATTTGTAATAATAATTCAGCTTTGCTGATAATTTAAATGCATTAATCATATATTCATTTATTCGTCAAGTTTCTTGTATAACACAACATTTAAAATATGTTTTATAACTTTACACTGATAATGTGTGTAATTAGCAGGATAAACCAGGCACTTCAGCTCAATCACAGCAATGGAGGATTATTATGATATTTTGGAATATCTGATGAAAGTAAGTTCTTTGGTCTTCTACTACCTGACCTTGATCCTTGGTGTTTCTGGGAACACATTTGTTGTGTATGTTGCTGGATTGAAGATGAGGAGGACCGTTAATACAGTTGGGTTTCTCAGTCTAGCGATTGCTGATCTCTTGTGTTGCCTCTCCACTCTGGACCGAGACTATGTGACCGAGAGTGCTTTTGGTTATCAATGGCCATATGGATCCATCATGTGCAAGTTTCTCCCCTTCATTATGCTCATCACCATGTTTGCCAGTGTTTTCGCCTTGACCTTGATTAGTCTGGATCGGTTTACTCAGGTGATCACACCAGTTTGGGCTCAAAATCATCGCAGCCTGTTAATTGCACGACTGTCCTGTGTAGTGGCCTGGGTTCTGGCTTCAATTCTTAGTCTGCCTTTCATGATGTTAATAGAGACTCGCACAAAAAATGACACAACACACTGCCCGTATCATCTACCTGATAAAGATGGTTCTAAAATGTATGGAAGGTTAAGCATGATCAGATTTGTGTTTGGCTTATTGGTTCCTCTCATGTGCATCACAACATACTATGGATTCATCTCACACATCGCAAGTTAGGCAGGAGTCATTTTCACTCTGGACAAGCATTTTGCATCATGTTGGATGTAATCGTGGCCTTTTTTCTGTGCTGGTTGCCGTATCACACAGTGGAATTGATAATAATGTACGGAGAGGAATCAAGTTCTTGGGCAGCTTTGGCAGTGGATCCATTGACCATCTCTTTGGTGTGTTTTCATGGGGCAGGATTTTAAGAGCAATGTTAAACAGACAGCTGGTCTTCACGAGCCAGGTCAAGTCACAGCTATTCTTCACGAGTCGAGTCAAGTCATTGCTGATTTTTCGGAGTTAAGCCAAGTCACGGTAGACCTCCCTGAGTCAAGTCAAGTCACGGCAGACCTCCCTAAGTCAAGTCACGGCAGACCTCCCTGAGTCAGGTCAAGTCACGACTGATCTCCCTGAGTCAAGTCAAGGCACAGCTGCGCTCCTAACAGAGCCTCTTCACGACATGGCTGCTAGCATAGATCCTTGCCAAGCCACGGCCATCATGCCAGAACCTCGCCAGGTCCCGTCTGACCTTCTAAAGCCATGTCACGTCGCAGCTGTTCAACCAGAGCCTCATCACGTCACAGCTGACCTCCTAGAGCCTCATCACATCTCAGCTGATTGTCTAGAGCCTTGTCACATCTCAGCTGACCTCTCAGAGCCTTGTCAAGTATCAGCTGACATCCCAGAGCCTCGTCATGCCTCAGCCATCCTTCTGAAGCCTGGCCAGGTCTCATCTCATCTCCCAAGCCACGCAGAGCCCACACTCCCAAGCCACACAGAGCTCACGCTCCCAAGCCACATGCCCACAGCCTCCACATTCTCAAGCCTAGCAGGCATCCCACTATCTACTGTGCTGCCTGTAATGGCTGTTGCCATTTTGAGCGTGTGGGCTACACAATGCACTCCAGAATCCACGTCTGTCCATGAGTCTGCTCCTGAGGCCTCGTCTGTCCACAAGTCTGTGCCAGAGGCCTCTCCTGTTGACGAATTTGCGCCAGTGCCTCCAGAGGTGTCAGCATACGCTGTAGAACCTCCCAAGGAGGCGGTGTCCATTCCTGAACTCACTGTCTCGTCTGTCCACTGTCTACTCCAGAGATCTCGTCTGACCATGAGTCTGCGCCAATTCTCCCGGAGGTGGCAGCTCCAGCTGCAGAACCTCCTAAGGGGGCGGCGTCCTCCTATGAACACTCTGCCCGTCATGTCACAGCCAAGGAGGAAGGGGTGGAGGGAGGGGTTCTGTATTGCCCACCAGCAGAGGGAGCCCTTGCCCATGCACTGACTGTTCCCACTCCCTCTGCTGCTTCTTTGGTTACTTCTGTTGCGAAGTATTGTTTTGCCTGTGCGGACTCTACCAAGCGTTTTCCCTGTTTCATTGCCTTGTTTTGTTATTTCCATGGTTATTATTTTGTTTTATAGTCATAGTTTTGCCTTTGTTTCATTGCCATAGTTTTTGTCTGGTTTCATTACCTTGTTCATTTGTTACTTTGGACTGCTCACTGGTATTTTGACGTTCTGCCTGTTTTTTGGATTACGCTCTTGTCTTGCCCTGTATATCACTGTTTGTTGGAGATCAGCCTTGCCTGTTTGACCACATTTTGTTCAATAAAGCTCGCAATTGGATCTATTCATGCTTCTGACAAGTCGCATTACAATACAATTCAGAAATAACGCTTTAAAAGCAAAAACAAAAATCAGTTACATCTTTAGACACAGACACGTTTGCTGACAGCTACTAACAAAACTGACCACTGTAACTTCCTATCAAACAACTTCCTTTTTCCCCACGGCAGATTTTACTCAAACAATTTACTATGTATATTGTGGCCCAGCTCTAAACTGCTAAATTTGGACTATAATGTAGTATTAAGATATTATAAACATTAACATTATATGTTTGTGTAAAACTTAATTGAAACAAAGTCTTGCGAAAAGCACTATATAAACACAACTGACTTGTAACTGGTTATCTACATTCCTACTTATTTACATATTGAATTGATATGTCTCATATATATCTATTTACATGTATGTGTTTGGCATATTCAAACTCTGTTTCTTTGTCAGGAAGTTATGAAATTCATTAAGTGCATCTAAAATGATCTGTTCTAAAATAACTGCAATAAAACATAGATATGATATTGTTTTACGTTACAGTCAGATTCCTGATTAACAATGCTCAATATTTGTTGCATTGTTTTTATGCATTTTTGATTTTAACTCGTGCACTGAAAGCTCAAAAGCAGCTTGCAATCTGTAATACTGATGCTAGTTTTGGGCAGGTGCTGTAAGTTTTGAGGAAGTTAACGATGTGTCTATTGATGGGATGTGGTCTACAGGCTGGGTTTGTGGTCTAATGCTCATCATGATATTCTGTCTTGAATGCAAAGGTCTGTATATACAGTAGACTATATACTTCTAAGAATAGCTATTAATGCTATACTATTGCTATGTTACTAGCAGCAGTCCAAATTTGAATATTTGACTGTTTATGACATTGGCATCAATTATTTTATTGTTTTGCTATAATATGGTTTTCACTTTACTGTTGTTTCATTTCGTTGCTTTTGGCACAAGACTTTAAAATAACATAAGCAAAAAAAATCAGTCACTGTTTAGAATAATAGACTATTTTTCAGAAGAAAAACCTTATCTCAGTCATTTACACTTTAAACATGTTTCTCTTTTTAAAGACAGTCAAATGGTCTTTTAATGTGAACAAAAACATTATTCAGTGTGATATTTGGATATTTGGGAATACTTGATTCATGTGGCCAAATATTTCATGTCCCTAATATTGCTCCACAATGTGTGTTCTCACATAATAAAATATCTTAAACCCACATCAACATTTCATGTAATTTCATTTTGTTTCATTTTAAGTTTCTTTATATTGGTGCTCTGATGCTTTGTTGTTTAACAATTAAAAAAAATATAGATTTACACAAAAAATTTGTTCTTCGGTGCTTCTTTGGGGTGGTTAAGGTGCTATATAACACCATCTTTAAAGATATAGGTGCTATGTAGCACTTAAAGTGGTTCCCCTTATGATTACAAGCCAAAGAACCACTTTTAGTGCTGTTTAGCACCTTTTTTTTTTTTAGAGTGTTGACTGTACAATGTCAACTTTATAATTTTCACTCTGGATGAGCGCTTCTCATCATGTTGGCTGTTATTGCAGCCTTTTTTCTATGCTGGTTGCTGTAACACAGTTCATTTGATAATATTATATGGAAGGGGAAATCAGTTTCCTTGTTGGCTCTGGCAGTGAATTCATTGTTGTGATTTTGAAAGAGTTTTCTCTGAAGAGGGAACACAAATGTCACAATCCACACAGTCAAAACAAATGCACTCAGAGTAGTGAAGATACAAACTCATTTTGTCATTTTGTCATTTTGGTGTTTTGACTGTGTCAATTTAGTGTTATGGATAGGGCTGTGAATCTTTGGGTAAAGAATTAGCTTTATTCGCCAGGTGTGCACAAACACATGAGGAATTTGTAGTGTTTTTTTAAGGTGCTCCTGGTACATTCATGCATGCATACATACATTTCTGACATGAGAACAGAGAAAACATTTAAATAAAATAAAAACTTAAAATAAATAATAATGTGTATGAATCTGTAACAGAAGATTTATGTACAGATTTGTGCATTATTTACTCTATATACAGCTGTATAAATAAAGAGATGTGCAAATGTATTTACATAATAATACCACAGAAAGAGACAATAATTAGAAATGGAGAAAAAATACACAAATTAATTGTAGAACACAGGTAATGATTCATGCTTTAGCTTTATAAGCTGGACATGGCATTTGGAAAAAAAAGTTTTTATGCCTAGATGTTCTAGTGCTCAGGGATCTGTAGCGTCTGCCTGTGGAGAGAAGTGCAGGTTGTGTCCAGGGTGAGAGGGGTCTTTGATGATGTTTCCTGCCCAATTCACATTTCTTAATATTAAGCCTAAAATGTGTTTTAATGTCACTATTGCTGAGGATTGTATGATCTTTTAATAAAAAAGTTCTTTAAATGCTAAATATTTGAAGTGTACCAGAAATATACTTGCAATAGTTCCACTTTAGCACAATCAAATATACTTCATTTCATCTTTAATTGGACTTAAGCACTATACTTCTAATTTCGCACACTTTATACCAGTTTAGTATAGGCTAAAGTACAAGTGCAAGGTATTTTTAATATTAAGAACATAAATATGTAAATGTATTTGTTTACTTAGTATTAAATAAATTTGTTTCAAAAACATTATTCTTATTAATAGGGTAGCCTATGTAAGCCAAGATTTAAAAAAGGCTTAAAAGTAGGCTATCGTGTTAACTATTGTGTAGGATACTGTGAATGTCAAGGTTAACATTTTGTCACACCTTTGCCTGATGTTTCTTTATGCTTCTTTATCTTATTTTCATAAAATAAAATGTTACAGCATTTAAACTTTTCCTTTCTATCGGCGAATGATGATTCTGATGATGTAGTAACAAACGCAACGCAGATAAACCTTGCGCTCTTGTTTTAAGGTTGTTGTTAATGCTGTGGTTATTTTAACCATTTCCTTCGTACTTTTGGTTTAACAACATTAAGTTAAATGATTAAGTTATTTATCATTCAGTGGAATTGTGGGCATGCTTTTAGACACTTACATTGTTTTTGCTCCGTCCAAACGCACAGCCTTCAACTGCTCAGTTAAATTTGCAATCACAGCCGTACCACGCATGGTTGCGATGTTGTGATAACTTGTTTCTGTAATCAGAGTGAGACGTGATGACTGGTTCAGACAATGCATCAAGCTTTATTGTGCTCCAGACACACTGTGGGAGCGTACGGGTATATTTGTTTGTATGTCACGCAGAACCCTTGTTCTAATTACAACCCATAAGCATAAAGACATTACCCACTAAATAAACATTTGGTTGGTTTACTCTTAAATCAAAATGAAAATAATAATCCTTTGGAATATCACATTTCCAAATTATTACATTCTTCCCCCCTTTAAAGATAACACACACCAACTATATTACTTTTCACCCTAACTTGGTTACATTACAACCTGTGTTTTTTTTCTTCTTTTCTGTTCGATTACGTTTCTCACAACACAAAGTCTTCCAAGTGTTTGGGCTTTTGAACAGTCCTTTGGGATCTATGTACCTCTGGGACTGATCTCAGGGTTTCTCGTACAACAGTCCCTGGTTGGTCCTGAGAACCCAACTTCCCTGGTACTGTCCCAACGTCTCCAACAGAGTCTGTACCACTGCCTGCTGAGGTGTCTAAAGAAACATCCCCACACCCCTTCTCTTTTGACTCCAAACCTTTCAACTCCTGAGAAAGAATCTGGTCCACATGTCTCCGCATTGTTTTGCCATCTCTCAAGCATGACCTGGTATGAGAGAGGGCTGGACACTTTGACAATGAACCCAGAAATCCACTTGGGTCCATAACTAAAGTTCTTTGTCAAAACGGCATCACCAACTTGAAAATCCTGATTGGGCATTTGTTGTGATGATACTGCTTTTGTTTGCTTTGTTTGTCCAGTACTTTCTGTTGCAAATCTGGATGCAGTAGATCAAGCGTGATACACAGTTTTCGTTGATGAGGCATGAAAAGGAGCAGAAGTGATGTGTCTTATGCCATTTTTGTTCATGAAGTTCTTGAACTCTGTACTCAAAAAAAAATAGGCAGCATTATCTGAAACTAAAATCTCAGGCAGTCCATGATTGCTGAAACTCTTCCTTAGGGAATCAACAGTTATTCCTGATGATGCAGTGGAAACAGGATACACATCCATCCACTTTGAGTGAGCATCAATGAGAATCAAAAACATGTGACCAAGGAATGGACCTGCATAATCTATGTGTATCCTTTCCCAGGGTTTCTCTGGCCACTCCCATGGATGAAGTGGTGCAGTGGCTGGAGCTTTCCTGTGTTCCTGACATGTTGAACAGCACTTTGCCAAAGCCTCAATGTCTTCATTCAGTTTTGGCCACCAGAAATAACTCCTCGCCAGTGCTTTCATACAAGAGATGCCAGGATGACATTGATGTAGTTGCTGTAAGACATCCTTGCGACCCTGTGGAGGTATGATGACCTGAGCACCCCACAAGACACATCCATCTTGTACACTCAATTTTGTTTGTCTGGTGGCATAGGGTGTGAATTTAGGACGTTCTTTTTGAAAAGCCCCCCTTGTCAGCACCACCTGTCATACCCATGCCAGAATGGGGTCCTTTCCAGTCCAGGTGCGAACCTTCTCAGATGATACCAAAGGTATGTCCTCCATCATTAATATTCTGTCCTCTGAACCAGTTTCTAGGGCCATGTCAGGAACAGGACACCTACTCAAGGCATCAACGTTGGCATGCTCCTTCCCTGGCTTATAAACAATAGTGTATTCATAAGCCTGCATCATAACTGCCCACCTTTGAATGCACAGTGACACAAATTGTGGAACAGCTTTCCTTTCACCAAAGAGGGATAACGGCGAGTCCCGCTTTGTCGAGCTGCGAGTAGTTGCGTTCTGCTGGAGTGAGAGTTTTGGATATGAAACTGATGGGTCTCTCCTTGCCATCCCCCATTCGATGTGACAAAACAGCTCCTACTCTGAAGGGAGATGCATCACAGGCCAAGATGAGGTCTTTTTGAGTATCATAATGCACAAGCACCTCAGGAGACTGAATGAGTTGCTTGGATTTCTCAAACGCCTTACGTTGTTCACTACCCTAATGCCATTTTACGCTTTTGTCGTCGAGGTATAACGCGACTTCAGAGATACCCTGTAGTAACCCCTCCATGATTCGTTGAAAGATGGCAGGACTGGAAGCCACACCAAATGGCAGTCTGTTCACTGTGAATAATCCTTTGTGAGTGTTCAGCGTTACATATCTTTTAGATGCCTCATCCAAGCTTACTTGCTGATATGCATGACTGAGATCTAGCTTACTGTATTTTTCATCCCCTGCTAACTTTTCCAACAGGTCTTCGAACTTGGGAATTGGATACTGTTCCATCTTGGATGCCAGATTATCAGTAAACTTGTAATCTCCACAGATTCTCACTGAATTATCCAGTTTAAGGACAGGTACAATTGGCGCCGCCCACTCTGAAAATTTGACAGGTTTCAAAATTTTGTCATTGAGTAACCTCTCTAACTCCACTTCCACCTTCTTTTTTAGAGCATAAGGTACCGGCCTAGGCTTATAGTACCTTGGCACCACATCCTTGTCAACATGAATTTTTGCTGGGGGACCTGTCCATGTCCCTAAGCCCTCTTTAAACACAGCTTCATATCTGGTCAACACATCCTGAAGTGTCATTGATTCTGTGTTTTCTTGATTCACTGCGCTGCAGTATATGTCTAGCTCTTTAATCCAACCCCGGCCCAGAAGCTTTGGTCCCTCAGCAGACACCACCACCACAGGAAGCTCTCTAACCTGATTACCATACTGCACCATTTCATCGGTGGTCCCCAGTATTTTTACTGACTCCCCCATATATACGTTTTCAGGTTAAGGGAACAATCTTTCAGATCTGGAAGTTTGCCCCCACTCCCTAACTTGGCATATTCTGTCTTTGACATAATAGTGACAGTCCAGCCCGTGTCCACCTCAAAATTTACCTCTGTGTCATTCACTTTTAAAAACATGGTGATTGGAGACACTCTTGGAATTTGAGTTTCTACCACACTGTACATAGTGAAAACTTCCTGCCTGTCACTGGTAGTGGCTTCCGCTGTGTCACTAAAGTGATGAGCTGAACTATGTATTCCATCCGCCTCAATTCCACACACCAGTCTGTCACGGAGCATTTCTTTCAACTTTTCTCCGTAATTGCAATGTTGAGCGAGCTCACGCAGCACCGCAACATAATCCGCCACAGTCTCATTAGGCTGTCTGTTCCAAGAATTAAACTTAAAACACTGCATGATGTCACTTGGTTTGGGGTTATAGTGGTTTTTAACAGTTCCACTAACTCGCTGAAACTTTTATCACTTGGTTTGTCAGTACTAAGCAGATTTCTCATGAGTCTATATGTCTGACTCCCGACCGAACTAAGAAGAATAGCCCGTTTCTTTGCAGCATCTTTGATCTCCTTTGCTTCCAAAAAATGAGATAGTACCTCGCAATATTCCTCCCAAGACTGCATCTTACTATCAAAAGCAGTGAGCGTTCCTACTGCGAGTGCCATTGCTGTTTCATCCTGGATGATGGCTACTTCGTGTGGTCCTCAAACTGAGGAAAAAAAACATCCAGATTCCTCAAAGTCCGCGAAGTAACACAAAACTTTAATCCTCGTCGCCATTATGTGATAACTTGTTTCTGTAAACAGACTGAGACGTGATGACTGGTTCAGACAATGCATCAAGCTTTATTGCACTCCAGACACACTGTGGGAGCATACGGGTATATTTGTTTGTATGTCACGCAGGACCCTCATTCTAATTACAACCCATAAGCATAAAGACATTACCCAATAAATAAACATTTGGTTGGTTTACTCTTAAACCAAAACGAAAATAATAATTCCTTTGGAATATCACATTTCCAAATTATTACAGATGTGTTATTGTGAACCTCAAAAATTAGATTTTTTTTTAATTCTTGAAAGACGCCATTATTTTTTAACATTTGTTCATAAATTGGATAATTACTGCTTTTCGGCTAACTCAGAAGTCCTCTGAGAAATCGAATCCCGTCGGGGTATGTCTGAGATTCATCGTGTAATTGTTTGGTGATCTGATTCTTCGACCACTCGCTCCACTTTTGTCATGGATATAGGCCTTTTTGCCATATCCGACAAAAAATAACATTCTTAAAAAACGCCATTATTTTGTTTGAAAATGTTAATCATTTTATTTTACTGACAAAATATTTTTGTCACAGTGGCGTCGTGTGCGGGGAGTGACACAAAACAATCCAAAGGGTCTCACAATTTTAGAATGTCGTGTATATTTTTTTTAATTTGATCATGTTACAACGTGCCCCTCGCTTGTTACAGTGTACCCCACATACGGGGCATGTTGTCACTTTTTACTTCCTTTCTTTTGAGGTAAATAACGAAAAACATACACATTGTAATTATGAAACAAAATGGCATATTTGTACTAGACAAGTGTGAAATTAACGTGGATAAAAAAAATTATACTCTGAACCCCACATGGATTTACATAAACTGAGAAATTCAAAAAGTGTTCGGTTGTGCCCCTCGCTCCCTTAACCATTTTTTATGTGTACTGCATTTTTGCAGAAAGTCCTGATTTCAGTGCTGAGTTATACATCTGTATCTGTGATTTAATTTATGTTGTATACTGTAATAGACATTGAGCTGCTGTAACGCCACGCCAGCAGAGGGAGCCCTCACCACTGACTGACTGTTGCTGCTCCCTCTGCTGCTTCGTTGGTTGCTTCCTGTTTGGTGGCCATAAAAGGAGGCCTACACCAAACAGGAAGCGCAAAGTATTGTTTTGCTCAGCGGACTCTACCTGTTTACTGGATTTACGCTCTCGCCTTGCCCTGGATATTACTGTTTGTTTGGTTATTGACCCTGCCTGTCTTGACTACGATCTGTTAATAAAAGCTCGCAATTGGATCTTACACGCTTCCTACGAGTCCTGCTCATTACAGAATACTTTGCCTCCCAAAGATCCAGCAGCTTTCTACACAGATCAAACCATAGACCCAGCATCACGCCTCGTTCGACTCCGCCAAGGTAACCGGCCAATTGAACAATATGTTTTGGACTTTTGTGAGCTCTGTCACTTGGTGGATTTTCAAGACAGCTTTCTGAAGGACATTTTCTTTTTTGGTTTGGATAAGGACATTTCAGTTAAACTGCCTAGACATCACCGCCACTGGTCATTAATCTGTTATACTGACTATGCTGTGTTGCTGGCCGGATCGGCATTTACTGTAGGGATCGCCGATGATAAACCCTACCATCCTCCTGTTCCAGCCACACCCATATTCACACATGTCATGTCCGGTATTGTCACGATCATGCCAGAGCCTTCCCCTACCAAGTCTGCCAAGCCAAAGCCCGCTCAAGTCAAGTCCACCAAGCCAAAGCTTGCTCACATCACGTCTGCCAAGCCACAGCCTGCTCTCGTCACGTCTGCCAAGCCACAGCCTGCTCACGTCACGTCTGCCAAGCCACAGCCTGCTCACGCCATGCCTGCTCATGCCATGCCTGCCGCTCCAGGGCCTGCTCACGCCATGCCTGCTGCTCCAGAGTCTGCACCTGTCATGGCCGCCCGTCCAGAGTCTGCACCTGTCATGGCCGCCCGTCCAGAGTCTGCACCCGTCATGGCCGCCCTCCCACAACCAGCTTACAAGATGGCCGCCATCCCCAAGCCTGTTCACAAGATGGCCGCCTCCCCGGAGCCAGTTCACAAGATGGCCGCCTCCCCGGAGCCAGTTCACAAGATGGCCGCCGTCTCCAAGCCACGCCACAAGATGGCTGCCATCCCAGAACCCGCAGTCAGCACTCGGAGGCCGCCTATGGTCATGATGGCCCACGTGCTGGACTCACCCCTAATAGCTGTATGGGCAGCTAAAATGGCGCTCCATCACGTCACGGCTGCTACCCCAGGGTCAAGTCAAGTCAGGGCTACACGTTCTGTGCCAAGTCAAGATACAGCTGTTCTCCATGAGCCAAGCCAAGATACAGCTGTTCTCCATGAATCAAGCCAAGACACAGCTGCTGTTCTCCATGAGTCCAAGCCAAGACGCAGCTGCTGTTCTCCATGAAGTCAAGCCAAGATGCAGCTGTTGTTCTCCATAAAGTCAAAAGCCAAAGATACAGGCTCATCCTCCATCGAGTCAAGCCGCGATACAGCTGTTTTCGCCAAATCAAACCAAATTCGCAGCTGTTTCTCATGGAATCAAGCAAAGTCACAGCTGTTCCCCGCAGATTAAGCCAAGTCGCAGCTGTTTCCCACAGTCCAAAAGCCAAGATACAGTATTCCCCATGGAGTCAAGTAAGTCACAGCTGTTCCCCATGGTGGAGCCAAAGAGTCACAGCTGTTTACAGGTCAGGCCAAGAGTCTGGCTGACTTGTGGGGTCAAAGCCATGTGCAGCTGTTCCCCATGAGTCAGAAGTCAGCGTAAAACATTGTTCTAGATGAAGTCACGTTACAGCTGTTGTTCCTGAATCAAGTCAAGTTACAGCTGGGTTGTCTATGTTAAGCCCAACCACAGCCGATTTCCATGAACCAAGCCAAGTTACAGCAAATCTTCATGAACCAAGTCAAGTTGCTGCTATTGTCCCTGAGCCAAGCCAAGCTACAATTGATCTTCATGAGTCAAGCCAAGTTACAGAGGATCTTCATGAGCCAAGTCAAGTTGCTGCTGTTATTCACGAGCCAAGTCAAGCTACAGCTGACCTTCGCCCATCAGGCCAAGTCAAGCCACAGCTGACCTTCATGAGCCAAGTCAAGCCACAGCTGACCTTCATGAACCAAGTCAAGCCACAGCTGATCTCCCTGAGCCAAGTCAAGTCACAGCTGTTCTTCACGAGTCAAGTCAAGTCACGGCAGGCCTCCCTGAGTCGAGTCAAGTCAAGTCACGGCAGGCCTCCCTGAGTCAAGTCAAGTCATGGCAGACCTCCATGAATCAAGTCAAGAAACGGCTGTCCTACCAGAACCTCACCAGGTCCCCTCTGACCTTCCTAAGCCACCTCACGTCTCAGCTGACCACCAACAGCCTCATCACGTATCAGCTGAACTCCCAGAGCCCACGCTCCCAAGCCACGCAGAACCCACATTCCCAAGCCACAAGTCCACAGCATCCACACCCTCAAGGCCAACAGACATCCCACTATCTACTGTGCTGCCTGTAATGGCCGTTGCCATTTTCAGTGTGTGGGCTACACACTGTGCTCCAGAGGTCTCGTCCGCCCACGAGTCTGCTCCAGAGGCCTTGTCTGCTCACAAGTATGCTCCAGAGGCCTCATCTGTCCACGAATCTGCTCCAGAGGCCTTGTCTGTCCACAAGTCTGCTCCAGAGGCCTCGCCTGACTGCGAGTCTGCCCCAGAGGCCTCATTTGACCACAAGTCTGCTCCTGAGGCTTCATCTGTCCACAAGTTCGCGCCCATACCTCCTGAGGTGTCGGATCACGCTGTAGATTCTCCAAAGGAGGTGGCGTCCATTTATGAACTCACTGCCACGTCTGCCCAAGAATCTGCGCCCATGCCTCCAGAGGTGTCAGCATGTGCTGTAGATCCTCCCATGGGGGCGGCGTCCTCCCATAAACTCTCTACCCATAATACCACGGCCCAGAAGGCCTATTATGAACTCTCTGCCTGTCATGTCACAGCCACGAAGGCCTCCCATGAACTCTCTGCCCGCCATGTCACGATCAAGAAGGCCAAGAATGAACTCTATACCCATCATGTCACAGCCAAGAAGGCCCATTATGAACTCTCTGCCTGTCATGCCACGGCCAAGGAAATCATCCATGAACACACCGCTCTGCTATGGATGTCACTAGTTCCACTGTGGATATCTCTGCTCCTGTTTGCTCTGCCTGCCTCGCCATGGCTTCCTGTTCTGCCTGCTCTGCCTGCCCCGCAATGGCTCCCGGTTCTGCCTGCTCTGCCTGCCTCGCCATGGCTCCCTGCTCCCTGCTCTGCCTACTCCACCATGGCTTCCTACTCTGCCATTGCTCCACGGCCCAGGCCCTCCAGTGTTTCATGGTCTGCCATTGCTCCACGGCCCAGGTCCTCCAAGGATCCACTGTCTGCTATTGCTCCACAGTCCAGGTCCTCCAAGGTTCCACTGTCTGCCACAGATCCACGGTCCAGGTCCTCCAGTGCTTCACTGTCTGCCACTGCTCCATGGCCCAGGTCCTCCAGTGCTTCCTGCCACTGCTCTATGTCCTCCAGCTTCACTGTCTGTGGTCCAGGTCCTCCAGTGCTTCACTGTCTGTCCCTGCTCCGATCCAGGCCCACCTCCTCTACATGGACCTGGCCCTCTGTCCCACCCCCTGTTTTGCCTCTGTTCCCCCACCCTCCTGGACTGTTGTTGTTGTTTGAGCGCCAGGGGTCGCTCCTAGGGGAGGGGATTCTGTAACGCCACGCCAACAGAGGGAGCCCTCACCCACTGACTGACTGTTGCTGCTCCCTCTGCTGCTTCGTTGGTTGCTTCCTGTTTGGTGGCCATAAAAGGAGGCCTACACCAAACAGGAAGCGCAAAGTATTGTTTTGCTCAGCGGACTCTACCTGTTTACTGGATTTACGCTCTCGCCTTGCCCTGGATATTACTGTTTGTTTGGTTTTGACCCTGCCTGTCTTGACTACGATCTGTTCATAAAAGCTCGCAATTGGATCTTACACGCTTCCTACGAGTCCTGCTCATTACAGCTGCAAAAATAAATCCTGAAGAGTTTTTTTTTTTGTCACAGTGTTTTTGATCTCATGAGTGTTCACTGGGCAGGAAAGTCGTCTGTGTATTTGAATTGTGTGTAAGTATTTAATAATACCTGTGATAACTAGATTGAAAAGTTTAAAAGACAAATTTATGCTGGCTTGTTTTATAGTCTTGTTTAAAAAACATTAAATAACATAGTTTGGTCAATTAGATGCAGTTGCTGGGGTGTTGCTAGAGTATATGATTGACAGTGTGTTCTGGGTGATCACAGACATTCCCACCTATGTTAATAAAAGATAATCAAACAGTGTTGTCATAACTGATCCAGTTTCAGTGCTTTGATATAATTGTATTTCGTTCTAATGTAATTTTAATAGAACCGCATGTCGTCTTTAGTGATACAAGCTCAGAAATATGTATAACCTGTTGAAGTTTTTTATATTGTGTATTGACTTGGTGCCATGATGGATATTGAAATGTTATTTATTTTTCATTTTAAACTGTATAGATGAATACTTAATGATAATGCAATATTTGTGAACGCAACTGTTTATGCCATAAGTCCCCAAAAACTATGCATGGAGGCTTGCTTTGGTGTTGCCACCCCTCACAGACCCCATGCCACCCCTTTTGCCACCCTAAAAAATATTTTCTAGATCAGCCCCTGAGTGCACTGCAGTGAGGGGCTACTGCCCCAAAGAGGCACAAAATCGATTGGACAATTTTTCACGTGTATGTTAAAAAGGGGATGTTTTGGAAAGTGCTACGCCATGTGTTTCTGCCATCTAGTGTTTTAAAGGGAAAATAATATCAAAGGCGCCTTTAGCCCTGTTCTACCCAATTTAAAGTCATACTGTAATATAATATGAAATGATTTTAAGAAAAGAAATAATACTCTGAATGTAAAACTAAAAGTGACAGTAGGTGGCGGCAAATTATACGTGAGTCATTCGTTCAATTGATTCATTCAAAGAGCTGATTAATTCAGAACAAAACAGTAACTGCCTTTATGAATGGCTCACTGAATCATTGACTCACTCAATTCATTTAAAAACATAGATTCAATTCATTAAGTAAAAAAAAAAATATCCACCATTAGCAGCTATTACAGCTCTGCATAATCTGGGCCTAAATTCAATGTATTCTAAAGCTAAATGACAATCAATTAAGGTGTGCTGACCCAAAAATCTTTTAAAAACCTGGGCCAATGTTAAAACAGTAACCAGGCATTACAGCTGGTAAATGGGCATGTCTGACTTTGACATGTATATATTGCCATTATTATGTAATCAAAATGAATATTATTATTACTGGTCTTCATTGATAATGTCAAATTACTTTAATGTATATGCACCAAAAAATGATAAGGATTTATACTGATATCGTCCAAAACCACACTTTGCCAGGGGTGTTTCCAAACTTTTGGAGAGTAGTGTACACTGATCACAGTACATATGCACAGTAGCTTGGTTGAGCAACCGCATCATTTAACTACATCTTGCTGGATAACTGTGTATCTGTCACAAATTAAGTATGTAGAGAGAATCTTCCCCTACTTAAATCTCTCTAAAACAGAAACATACTGCTATAGGAAATGAATACTTTTATTCATTCACAGACAAACCTATCTTTGATCTTTGTATCACACATAGCCCCAGGTCATTGTGCATAGTATTACTGTAATTTTGTGTTTATGTTATTGTTATATGTTATATGAATTTGTTATGATAGATAATTAGAAGTATAACTTACCTATGCCATGTTTGGTCTCTTTATTGAATTGAATTTATATTTTGATGATCTAAATGATGGTGTATATTATATGTTGATACCTTTGCAACATATAGTGTTTTAAAAATCCTTAGTAGTTTTTGCATCAACACCCAATCAAATTACATATGCAAAATACCATGCTCACAGACAAAGAGTCGTAAACTTTCCCTCCAAAAATGAAAGTCACTATTGGCTCTCGGACCTCCTGGAGGTGTAGACCCCCAGAGACCCCCTCGCTCTTCTTCCCCCTCTTCGCTCTCTTCTGCAAAATCTTCCAATTGCTGCCCATGTAGAGGAAACCACAGGGAGCCTGAGCCGGCACAGGTGTGCCTGACGGGCCCGACAGGCCCTAACCTATAGAGCTGTGGGTCTCGACCACAAAGCGCCAGACATTTTCACTCAACCCTAAAAATGAATCTTCATGAAATGTCCTCGAACAGACATTTCTCTCTTCCGCTTTTTTTTTTTAGTTTCCTCACTCGTCTCACATGAGTGACTCGCCTCAGTCAGTTAAGGGTTCCTTTAGAACCTAAGAGGATGAGGAGGATGTGCTAGAACTCGTCAGGACTTCTCTAAGTTGCGCCAGGCCTTGCGGCCTTGTCTTTCCATTCCCCAAAGATCACAGGACTTCAGCTGGGTCCCTCTCAGCTCTTGGTTCTTCTGCACTTTTCACATGGGAAGAAACTCCCAGTCACCATCGAGTGAGAACATCTTTGGAGTTCATCACTCTTCGGAGCCGGAAGAATGTGATTGTGATCCCAAAACCACCACTGCTCCAAACCATCAAGACTTTCACCCGAGACTGCATTCGGACACTTGTTCAACAACCAAGGCAATGCAAGTATCGTACATCTAACTAAACAAAACAGGTTTAGTATAAGCTGTAGACAGCACTGATGGTTTCACTCACTGACTCTTTCATAGCTTCATTTTCTTGTCTCTCTAATGGCTTTTCACTGACCCTTCCCCCATGTATGAGTGATTTCATGTTTGTTTGTTTAGATTAGTTATGTGTTAGTTTTTCGTTAATAAAACTCTTGTGCACAAATTGCATAATTTTTTATTCTGATTCTGATTCTGCCTTGCAAAATTGATGTCCCTTTACAATTCCGATTCGAGCTACATGCTCTAATGCAATGGTACTTTAAGAAATGTATTTGCTGTGGCCAAGAAAATATAATTTCTTGTTGATATGAAATTATACTGAATGTTCGCTGGACGAACATATTAGTTGATAGAAAATTAATTCTGCTACAGTTACTACTGGCAGCTGATATAAATAATTGTAATTAATCATAATTAATTGTAATTATTTATATACATTTCCCTTTTGAGCTAAATTTGCTACATCATGGAGCTGCTGGATGTTAGACACATGGTGCTTCTCCACCTTCTGCTTGAGGATGCCCCATAGGTGCTCAATAGGGTTCAGGTCAGATCACCTTCACCTGCATCGTGCTCAGCAAGGCCATTGTCATCTTGTTGGCGTGTTTGAAAACATGTTGGAAAACTGCCGTTCGGCCCAGTTTCTGAAGGGAAGGCATCATGTTCTGCTTCAGAAATGTACAGTACATAATGGAATCCATGTTTCCCTCAATGAACCGCAGCTCCCCAGTACCAGCAGCACTCATGCAGCCCCAGACCATGATGCTACCAACACCATGCTTGACTGTAGCAGAGACACAATTTTCTTGGTACTCCTCACCAGGGCATTACCACACATGCTGGACACCATCTGAGCCAAACAAGTTTATCTTAGTCTCATCAGACCATAGGACATGGTTCCAGTAATTCATGCTCTTGGACAGGTCAGGTTGTCTTCAGCAAACAGGGCTTTCTTGTAAGCCAGCATCAGAAGAGGCTTTCTTCTCGAATGACGCCAATGCAAACCGACTTGTTGCAGTATGCAGCGTATGGTCTGAGCACTGACAAGCGGACCTTCTACTTCTGCAACCTCTAAAGCAATGCTGGCAGCACTCATGCATCTGTTTTTTGAAGCCAGGTTCTGCACCTGACACACAGAACGAGCACTCAACTTCATTGATCGACCCTTGCGAGGCCTATCCTGAATGGAACCCGTCTTGAAAAAGCTCTGTATGACCCTGGCCACAGTACCGTAACTCAGTTTCAGGTTGTTACTTAACCTCTTATAGCCTAGGCCATCTTTGTGGAGAGCAACAATTCTAATTCTCAAATCTTCAGAGAGTTCTTTGCCATGAGGTGCCTTGTTGAACATCCAGTGGTCAGTATGAGAGAATTGTACTCAAAGCACCAAATTTTAACTGCTCTAATACAAGATACACAACTTTGTATGGTCCTGTCAAGCAGACAAAAACATGAACATGATGAATAGGACATGTGGCTTTGCATGGTTAAATGACATAGTGAGTACACCTAATGACATAGGTGTACTCGCTTTTAGGGGACAGTAAATATACACTGCTATTCAAGCTGCACATTGACTACTTTAAAATATACCCAAGTTTAATTTCTATAGTATTGTCCCTTGAGAATATATACTAAAATGATTGCTGAAATGTGAGGGGTGTAGTCACTTTTTTGAGATGTTGTATGTGTACTGCATATCAAGAACTGTTTATTTGATCATTCAACTGCTCATTCAACTGCTCACACTTTATGAGAGTTGGAACATAACTTGTCAAACACTACTAGTCAAAAGTTTTTGAACAGAAAGATTTTTAATGTTTTTTTTTTTTTTTTTAAAGAATCCTCTTCTGTTTACCAAGTCTGCGTTTATTTATTTTATCCAGAGTACAGCAAAAACAGTCAAATGTTACAATATATTTACTATTTAAAATAACTGTGTGTTTGTTTTTATTTTAAACGGTTTTCTTTGTTTCTATTAAAATGCTATTTATTCCTGTGATTTCAAAGCTGAATTTTTAACATCATCACTCCAGTCGCATTATCATTCAGAAATCATTCTAATATCCTGATTTGCTGTTCAAAAACATTTGTATTATTATTGTGTTGAAAAGAGCAAGTACATTTTTTTTCATGTTTCTTTGATGAAGTTCAGAAGAACAGCATTTGAATTCATTCATCTGAAATAGAAATCTTTTGTGGCATTATAGATGTCTTTATCATTACTTTTGATTATTTTAAAGCATCCTTGCTAAATAAGGACTCCAAGCTTTTGAATTGTATAGTGTATACTGCTACAGAAACATTTTATTTCAGATAAATACTGATCTTTGTATCTTTCTATTCATCAAGGAATCCTAAAAAAATGCAATCAGCTGCTTTAAATATTGATGATAATAATAATAATATTCAGAAATGTTTCTTGAGCAGCAAGCTATAAAGTCTGTATACAGACTATAAAGTCTGTAAGATTATACATTTTACATGCTAGTCTACATTTTAATATTAAAAACAATATTAATAGTATATTAATAAGTTAATAATGTTTTATTTAATTTTATAAATTAGTCAATTTATAAATGTCTAAAATGTTATAAATGAGTCCGGGCTTCAGGACAATTTTCACGTCATAGTTCAGACGCGAGCCGGGCTTCGAGCCTGTTTAGGCTTCTCCTTATTTTTATACATACACCAATTATGGTGATGAAAACAAATTTCGGCGCTGGTGGATACAACACCAGACTTTCGCTTTCACTTTGGAGACCGGCTCCGAAAGCGTTTAGTGCCTCCACCAGCAGCAGCAGCAAATCAGCGCAGCTGGAAGAGATCCGCGTTTAAGCGCACGCAGTTGGCTGAAACTTGCCACAAAGCATCGGCAAAAGTAATAACAATATCGGGGGAAATAGTAAGGAGATATTTGAATTATTTATTAATAAACCAGTGTTTTCTGAGTCAGTGTGGTAAGGATGAAGTTGCCGATCCTGACTCACCATCTCCTCTTTGGACGCGGCTTTAGAGAAATGCCTCTTTACAGATTACATTGAAAGAATTTTTGTTTTGTGAAATAGTATTTTTATTTCGTTAAGGCATTAGAAAGTGCTTCATGTTTGTTTTCTTTATTTAATAAAAGCACCGTTTGCAACGTTTTGTTGATATTGTGAGTGCACACAAATAAAAGTAGACCTTTAACAGTTCCGAATGATGTATTACTTTTACCTTTATGAGCAAATGACAGAATATTTTAAATTATTCCATGTCCTCCATGTCCTGCAAAGTGGCTTTTAGTTTCCACTCTCCGCACAAACGATTGGATATGCACCTAATAGCACACATTTATCTAAGTTTAACGTTGAAACTAACGTTGTTTTGTACTTGAACTCTTTTAGGCCTATATCTATAGATTTTATTTTAGGCAAGTCGTGATGATTTGAGAAAGAACAATTGATCAAACAGACTATGATCAGTCTTCCGCTGGCCGCTTGTTCGTTACTTTAAAAAACAAAAACTTGTATTTAACGAACAAAAAATGCTTCAAACTTGTTTCTAAATTAACTTAAAAGAATGAAACCAACATACAAAACTGAATTATTTCAATAGTTGAAACAGTAGCTACTATAAGCTATTTTGGGAGAAGGGGGAATAAAGACGGGCTCGGGTCGGACTCGGGCCGACAATTCTGAGAAGCTGTCGGACAAGGGCCGGGCTAGGGAATATATATAAGGCCTGTGCAGGGCTTTAATAAACATTTACCCCAATACTTCAGTTATTATTGCAACACAGCCTGTACATTTTAGGTTTTCTGCTCGAGAAGCTTGTTCAAACATAAAGCTTAACTTGCATGAAAAGAGCTCACTCTGGATCAGCGGTTGCGCGAAAGCAGGTTTAAATATTCCGATGTGATTGCTATTTTAAAGGTTTTATAGACATTGCCAAATTAAAATCATATAGCAATACGTGTGTTTGAATCGAGATCGCGATCTTTTAATGGTTTATCCATATGAATCTGTATATGTATTTTTGTATGTCATAATTTGTACCAGACCTCAAAAGTTACCCGGGCCGAGACCCGGGCGCCCCCCCGGTTCCGCGATCCATGGTCCTGAGGATGTCCTAAAATGTACACCGTACAACGGGCAAATATAAGTACAGTCACAGGTATTTATTACAAAAACTGACCATAAACAAACAGCATAAAAGCATTACAAACAAGTCCTGTTGCATTTCGAGTCTCCTGAAGCCATACGATATCCTTATGTGAATAGAGGCTCGTTTGAGATGAGCAAATTCTGCGCAGATTTGATCACCGGTGATCACCGCAAGATGCACGCCGGTTAGAAATAGGCTCGTTTGAGATGCGCCTATAGCCTGGCCTGAAATGTAGGCGAGAGTAGGCAGCTGCAGTGAGGGGAGGAGTGAAATAAGTGCAGTCAAGACGGACAGTTCTGACCTCTCGAAGTAGAACAGATACCTGCGAGATCAAAGGCGGATATCGCGTTATCACACTCACGTGCTGTGTTGCTGATAAACATGATATAATTTCATCTCTGTTGTTTTTATATCAAAATAAATATGATGAACAAGACACTCAAAGTGCTTGCTATTTAATTTTATACGAAAGGCGTATTTATCATCAATTTTTACTTTAATACAAACGTGTATTTTAGATTTTTATAGAAATATGACAACAATCACACACTGAAAAAAGTTTTTCAGGCAGTTCCTCATCCAATTAATAATTCAATTCAGTTTACAATTTTTTGTAATAATATGCATGAATAATATTTTTTTTAGTTCAAAACATTGTTAAATATAAATATTTTTAATTGAGAGCTCAAATAAAACATTTATGTTTTGACGAATGAAAAATATCAATGTTAAGTTAATTAACTTAAATTAAAATTATTAATTCATCTCCTGACCACGCCTCACCCACACTGGTGCTGTGAGTTGGTTACCGACGCCATTTCTGCCACTGTGAGAGTTCAAGGAGCTTTGGATGAGATGATGGAAATTTTGTTTTAGATAGTTCTATGGACGTTCTTTTCCGCTATTTACATTGTATCTTTCTTTGTTTCCCACGAAAAAACTGTTTGTGCTCGGCAAAAATTGTTGTTTGTTTAAATGATGGGACATTTCTCCATTAGCTAGTTCCTTTTCTCACTCGCCTGCAGCGGACAGACCCGCGCTTGAACGCCGGACCAGCGAGTAAGCGTGACGTTTTTTCGCCTATTCCTTTTTTTCACTCGAAGTTGTTTGTGAGGAGTGTAAACTGGTTTTACTCATACCGCAGCCGCGATTTCAGCGGATGAGAGACAATGGTGGAGCTAATATGGTGAGTGCAATAATTCACCACGTTTATTTGAGACATGGCTATTGTTTGGAAGAGTACGTTTAAGTTAATTAACGGTATAAATACAAAAACGGATGAATATACTTCTGTTCTATCTAGGCTGAGAGCCCTCTTAATGACTGTCTTGTTTTGGAGGGAACAAGAAATAGAAGAGATGCTTTGGAAGTGTAAGTATGATCCACATAACTGTTATAAGAGAGCACAGCTGTGTTAAACATTATACCCCCGTTTTCACAGACAAGACTTAAGGCTAGTCTCAGACTAAAATGCATGTTCAAGCAGTCTTAACTGAAAATATCTTTACTGATTCATCTTAAAATATGTCAGTGCTATTGTCTTGTCTCAAGATGCACACCAGTAAAGTTTTTAAGGCCTTTTTATAAAATTTATTTAAATATCCTAATTTAACTAAGGCATAGTCCTGATTTAGCTAAGCCCTGTCTGTGAAGCGCTGTCTCTATGTTCAAACATAGAACTTATACAAGAACGGAATAATTTCCTTGTTTACATCAGACATGTACATACATTTAAATCACTTTATGCACAAAATCTTTACACTTATGCAACCTTCATACCAAAACTCCAGATCAGCTGTATGTCGTGGATTAACTGAGACCTGGGGGCTGTTTCATAAAACAGGTTTACCAAATAAGCCAGGCTTATTTCAGTTAGTCTGACTTATTGTCACTTGATTTGGTTTCAGAAAGCAAATTTACCATAGCTCAAGCTCAGCAACTCTGGCAACTTATGCTGGGAAACTAACCTGGTCCAAAGCAGGCTAACTGTCAGGCTAAGGTAAGCCCTTTGTCTCTCACATACAATTATTTGACTTTATTACCAGTCCAAAAATAAAAGTATACAAAAAAAATGCAACTTAAATAAATCCAATAAATAAAAATATAGGCTACAACCAACTGTATTCAGTGTATTGTGTGCCATGTCTGCTATGCACTGGGGAAAACACCACGTCTTAAATGCATTAAACAACACTACTGCTGTTTGCCATGGTGTATCGATTTGATCTACGATTGACGTAAGGGCTGACATTATTTTGACTCACTGAATCTGGATCAATTTAGTGAGATTGTGTGAACTTAAATTGTCGTTTATGAAACCGTTTTAGTCCTGATCGATTTGTTAGGTTATTTCAAGTCAGGTTTTGGACTTTTATCCCTGCTTTTCTTAGCGTCTTTTATAAAACAGCCCCCTGTTCTGACTCTGAGGATGATCACTTTATTGACTATTACACTGCACAATTAAATGCAAACCATTAAGTCAGATGCCCTTATAAAGACTAACTTGCTCTTTTACGAACTTTCGCTCTTCACAGAAAAGTTGTCAATGACAAGCCTGACATCACCCAGATGATAATTCAAAGGCCAGCTCTTTTTACAGTAAACCAGGTATGTAAGTGCATTCATTGTCAATCTGTTTCCTCCTCTGTTAGGATGCAGCTGACAAGACAGACTCCAGTACGAATCCTCAGCGTTGATCAAGAAAGTCCACAGCTCAAAACCCATCTAGAGTGGAAATCATCTTGGAAGAAAATTTTGTAATGGATGGACTGACCGATCTCAGGCCTTCTGTGTCCATTGTTTTCAGATTGATTTATGCCCTGCACCTGGACTAAGTGTATGAAAAGCACTTTATATTTTATTCAGCAGGTAATGCTCAACCTCAGAAAAGGTGAGTTAGCACTTAAAATTCAGTACTGCCAAAATTGTGAACTGAGAGTGGAATAAAACCATAAAAAGTTTGTTAAACTAGTGTTTACATGTTTTATGTAGAAACGTTTTCAGAAAAACGTTGTGTTTTGTTGTGTTTTTAAATTAAGATTTGGAACTGAATTAAAATAAAACAGAATATTGCATATCGCTTTTTGTTTTTCTTAATTTTATAGTTTAACAAATCGCACTGGCATAGTGCTTGAGAATATTCATGCATAATTTAAACACATGGATTTAAAAAATAAAACATTTTAGAAAAGAACGGCAACAGCACGGTTGTCTGGACCAATGAGCTTTAAGCTGTGTCGTCATCCAGGCGTTTCCCATCGTGCTTTTGGTCAGCGCAGTCGGTGGAGAGCTACTGCGGCCAATCCGACACAGCCGCCTCACCGTCGCGAGAGTTTTTTGGCACACGTCAGCATGACATCAGAGCAAGGCGGACGTAACTCGGACACATTTCTAACCGGCATGCATCTTGCGGTGATCGATTCGCGCAGAATTTGTTCATCTTAAACAAGCTTCCCGTAGGTATCTGGGTGTGTTCGACTTCATCTACGGCTATAGATGGCGATCAACGAGAGTAGCCGAGAGCAGTCGGGGGCGGAGTTGAAAACGGAGGCGTCAAGACGGACACTTTTTACTCTGGTTAGTGAAGCTCTCGCTGTGTTTGCATGCTTTATCGCAAAAGAAGTGAATTAAATGCAATTTTTATCAAACACACGGACCCTTTCAAAAGGGTTTTCATGAGCAACAGAAACACGTTTCATATACTGCTTAATTCAGCGCCATCTGAACAAGAATATTGATCAACATAAACATATACTATTTAAATGCTAATAAAGTGGGGTTATATATGCTTTTATCAGTGTTTTATGATAAATCTGACTCAATATAACATTGCGACTACAGTAAAAACACTTTTATTGTTCTAAAAACACAGATTTGTCAGCATTATCGGAGTTGAGGATGTTAGAATAAACCCAAAACACACTAGATCGTTGTCATGCGGTGAATCTGGCCAATCGTGAAACAGCCATGTGGTCATCAGAGCTCCTGCAGCCGCTCTGGAGAAACTGTGCCGGCTAAGTGCCAGCTGCTCTCGAATCGCTATCGCAGTACTTCGATGCCACACGTGGCAGTCACGAGGCTCAAGTCCGACAAAATTTCTAACCGGCATGCACTGCTTCAAGTCAGAATTTGATCGAGCTGCACAGCGCTGAGTTAAGTCGAACACACCTTCTGTTCCACTTCGAGAGGTCAGAACTGTCCGTCTTGACTGCATTTATTTCACTCCTCCCCTCACTGCAGCTGCCTACTCTCGCCTACATTTCAGGCGAGGCGAGGCGCGGCGCATCTAAAACGAGCCTAATGTTTTAATCGCTGAAAATGATCCCGCTCCGTTAACTCGCTCATATCTCATTCAAGAAGATACACCCGAGAATTAGCATGACGCAATCGGTCACAAGACACCTAAGAGCCTTGCTTCTTTGGCGGCATTTTTTGAATTCGCACGCAGACAGACTGCAGTAAAGCAGCAGCAGCACACAGAAAGGCGGATGGAGACGGCAATCGCGTCTATTCTTCTCACAAATCAATCGTTTTGCTTCGGAACCCTTGGAATATTAATTTTTTAAAATAAATTATAAATATATTGTATATGCCTGTTATATCTTGTGTTTTGTTGACAAATGGTTAGGTTTAGGGGCAGGGGTTGGGTTAAATGTGTAAATAGTGTAAATTAAACTGTTTTGAATGTTAGCATTGAAAACAAAAATTACACCCCAACATATGCAATAATAGCAATATTATTACCCAATATATAATTTAATCATGCCGATAAAATTCCCAGTGAATTTCGCGTCAGCACATTGGCGCCTAGGGTTTCTTATGTTAAGTACTGGAGGACCCTTCACGTCGAAAAATGACGCTAAAGAGGTACCCAGATCGTCCAGAATTGACGCCAAAGGGGCCCTGCCCAAGCGTCAATATATGACGAGTTAGGAGTGAGAACGTGTTGTCCAGAAACGCAGTGGAATATTCTGGTCTGCTTTCTCAAGTTTGGCTCCTGTATATTGCATAAATGCAAAAAAGACTAATAGGCCATATGCCTCACAATAAATATTCAATAAGGTGTGTCCACCAAGGAGTTTTTAGCCAGCTGAAAAAAATGTCAGGCGCTCTTCTGAAAACGATCAGCTGGTGGCGCTTGAGAACGTTTGGTGGCACAGCCTTTTTCCAGCTGAGATGCTTTAGTTGCTATGATTTGGAATAGAGCTGTAATCGGGTTTTAAAAGTTAGGCCCGACAGTGCCCAAGCCCGACAGAATTCGGCCCAAGCCCGACAAGTACATTTTGATTGACAGCTTTTTAAAAGCCCCAACCGTTTATAGCCCGACATTATTCAGATGTGCACAAGCACACAGCTCTTTTGCCTTTTGTCAAGAATGAGTCATTTATACATGATTTGACATAATTTATTAATGACTAACATAGGCTATAGACCACTTGGAAGTTGGAACAAATAAATATAATAAGTCCCCTGTAACATCGTAACATCTTAGCACTCTAAATAGGCATACACTTAGCCTATAAATAGGCCAACGCGCCAATAAAAAAGACTCTTTCTTAACAAATTAAATTAAGTTCTAAATTAAGATGGGTTTTTGGCAATAACAAAATTAAGAATTTTCTGCGTGGTCCTGCGCTCACTGATGGTGCGTCCAGCAGCACTGAACACCCTTTTACGGGATGCATAGTACTGATCTGGCTAATTGTGCCAAAACGTAATCACCAGAGGCAAGCCTCCGTTTCACCTCCTCAGCATCCATTTTCGCATCTTTCTCGCGCTTGTCGAAACGCATCACATGATCGCTAATTTACCCATCGGGTTCGGGCAAAGATCTTCAGCTCTAATTTGGAATAGGATATCCACGGCGGCAACGTATTACTAGTATCTCATTAAAAAAAATACTTAATATAAAAAAGCAGTAACCAGTAATATTTACTTCATTGTTGTAGGGAGTTGTTATAAAAGTAGGATGGTTGTCGGAATTTGTCCCGCCCGTCCTCTACTGCTGGGTATATAGTGACAGTGGCCAGCGCAGTGTTTTAAACTTATCAACACAGCTCCGAAAAAAAACATCCAAAAGAGGGCAAGCACAAATGAACCTGTAATTATTACGGCAGTGCATCAAAATTCAGTGTAATCAATTTGCCAAAAAGAACACAGAACCTTTTCGCAACATTTACACGTGGTAGGGAGCAGGTGTATATTTCTTTCGCGCCAACTAACATTTTGAAAATACAAACAAATTTCCGTCAGAACGGCTTTAAGAACGAATTACACAAAAAAAAATCGTTCTGCTCATGTTTCATGAATGAGCCGCAATGTGTCTAAAATGTAATTATTCGCACCTTTACCTCATCTTAATTTTTTTAAGTAAAACATTTTTTTTTTTTTACCAGCCAATGACGATTCTGAAAGAAAACTCGCAGTGTTTGTTATATAACGCATGCACCAGGGGCGTCGCTAGGGCTAATCATTCGGGGCTGGAGCCCCGAATGTTTTTACTTCAGCCCCGAACGTTCTGCCTGTCCTTTTATAAATGAACGGGGCGGACGCGCTGTTTCTTTACTTGTAATACTGATGCTCGTGTGATGCTCGCAGTGATTGCAGCGTCTGCAGTTTCACTAAATGAGGACATAAATACATTCATGGATCGCGGAAGCGGGGTTGGGGGGACGCCCGGGCCTGGGCCCGGGTAACTTTTGAGGTCTGGTACAAATTATGGCTGTAGACGCATATGGATTATTCATTAAAAGTTCGCGATCTCGATTCAAACACACGCAATCTTATTGCTATATGATGACGACTTCGCCATGTCTATAAAACATTTGAAATCGCAATCACATCGGAATATTTAAACCTGCTTTCCCGCAACCGCTGATCCAGAGAGAGCTCTGGTCATGTAAGTTAAGCTTTATGTTTAAACAAGCTTCACGAGCAGGATACACGGTATAGGCTACATTTTTTTGTTGCAAACATTAACTTTAGTATTGGGATAAATGTTCATTATAGCCCAGCACGGGCCTCATATATATGCCCCAGCCCGGCCCTTGTCAGACAGCTTATCAGAATTCTCGGCCCGAGCCCGTCTTCACCCAAAACACCTTATACTACTGTTTCATCTATTGAAATAGTTCAGTTTTAATGGCAAAGTGATTATATTTCATTTCACTCTTTTGTTAAGTTAATTTAGAAAAACATTTGGAGCATTTTTGTTTATTAAATATAGGCTAAGGTTTTGTGTTTTAAAGTAATGACCAAGTGGTCAGCGAAAGACTGATCCGACACATTGATCAAACACGCACAGTCTGTTTGATCAATTTTGCCTTCTCAAATCAGGACTTGCCTAAAATAAGATCTATAGATATAGGCCTAAATGAGTTCAAGTATAAAACAATGTTAGTTTCAACGTTAAACAGATAAATGTGCGCTATTAGACGCATACCCAATCCTTTGTGCGGAGAGTGGAAGCTAAAGCCGAACTGCAGGAAATGGAGGCGCCAGCGCAATTACTTGCATTTTTTTTTTCAGTGGAAAAATTTTAAATGTTCCATCATTTTTGCTCGTAAAGGTAAGAGTAATACATCATTCGGAACTGTTATGGGTCTTTTGTTTGTGTGCACTCACAATATCAACAAAACGTTGCAAACGGTTTAACTAAATAAAGAAAACAAACATGCGCTTTCTGTTGCCTTAACAGAAGCTTCACAAAAATTAACGGAAACTCAGCGAATACATACCTCACAGACATGATACATATATCTATAGAAAGCTTGAAATTATTACTTAACGAAACAAAACTAATACTCTTTCACAAAAACAAAAAACTCTTTCAATAAGTAATCTGTAAAGATGCATTTCTCTAAAGCCGCGTCCAAAGAGGAGATGGTGAGTCAGGATCCGCAACTTAATCCTTGGGACACTGACTCAGAAAACACTAGTTTGTTGATAAATAATTAAAATATCTCCTTTCTATTTCCCCCGGCACATTCATTGTAATTACATTTGCCGGAGCTGTGTGGGAAGTTTCAGCCTATTGGGTGCGCTTGAACGCGGATCTTCCAGCTGCGCTGATTTGCTGCTGCTGGCGGAGATACTAAACGCTTCCGGAGTAGGTCTCGAAAGTGAAAGCGAAAGTGTTGTTTCCACCAGCGCAGAAATTTGTTTAAAAATCACAACACAAAATCAACAGTAAAAAATCACCATAATTGGTGTATGTATAAAATATAAAAATAAGGATAAGCGTAGAACAGGCCCGAAGCCCAGCCGCGTCTGAATGACCGGAAATTTATAACATTTTAGACATTGTATAAATTGACTCATTTATAAAGTTAAATAAAACATTTTTAACTAATAACTATACTATTAATATTGTTTTTAATATTAAAATGTAGAGACTAAAATGTAGAAAAAGTAAAATAGGGCCCTATTTTTGCATGCAACTATATATTTGCTACAGTTAAAAATACATCTTCAAATTTATTATTTTATTTGTCTGACATATTTTTGTAAAATGTTGTTATAATGTTTTGATATGTTTGCTATTTGCAGTGATTACTATTTACTATTGTTCATAGTGTGACAAGGTCTTTAAAACCCAGTTTAATGTCCCCGGACCCCATCCAGGTTCAACCACCTGTGTCTAAAAAAATCTTATGTGTTCTCCCACCCAACACCACTAGCCCCTGATGTTTTGACATCAGCCCCGGATGTTTTAAAATCCTAGAAACGCCCCTGGCATGCACCATTCACCAACTTTCATCTGACTGATAGAACTGCACTTGTATTTCAGTGTTTCTGTTAATGTTATGGTTATTTTAGCAAATAGTTTGCTCTGTAAAATCACCTGTATTAAGTTGAAGAGGCAAAAATTTATCATTTGACTGAAAATGCACGTGCATTTTAGAAGGTGTTCTTGCTCCGCCAAGCACTAAATATGCGTCTTTGAATGAGCGCTATAACATTCTTCAACCGCTCAGGTCAGTACAACCAATTTCAGGGGCTGTTAAAATCAGTCAGAGCTATAAGAATGCATCTTAATATTTACAAGTAAATCTCTATGTTATGCATAGGCTACTTTCTATTTAGTTTTGACATCCATCAGGGGGATCAAGCCCCCCCCCGTAATTTACACCATGGGTGAAATGACCTGTCCATCTCAATCGAAGCAGCTGAGTCCTTATAGCAATCTTCAAGAAACAGCTAAAGACACAGCTATTCTATCTTGACCCCTTAACAATAGAATACTAGAACTCTATTTTATTTCAACTTTTTTTAACTTGTACTGTTTTATTTATTATATAAAACCTTGACCCTCAACACTAGCACTCTCTATTCAATTTTTGGTCTATCATCCTTTTAAATATAAAAGATAATATCTTGACAACCGACAGAAGCAAAGAAATGCAGAACTTCAAACTCATCTATGCCATTTTGTTCATTCTTAAAGTGAACTTTTGCCCGTTTGGTGATTAAATAAAGTGTTTTGGAACCGCCTTAATTGAATTAAACACAATATGTCCGGTGTGCAGTGTTTGTAAGCAGTCCATCGAAATGACGATGGACTGCTTACAAACTGCTTTTTTTTCTCAAAATATAGTAGCCCCTGACTTGTAAACTGTCCTTGTCCAGCTCTTCCTACTATAATGTTACATGCTATTTTACATTACAGCATACAATTTTATATTATAAATTAACATAATGACTTACCGTAAGGTAGATGTAAACATGTGGGGGATTGCATCATCAAAAGTTTTCTCGGAAGTCATTTCAGTTGTGCTACATCGAATCAATAGGACGTCCTTCCATTCCCTTTGATTCTTTCTTGTAGTAGTAAGCGCTGGTAATTATCGCTAGTAAGTACAGAGCAGCTGGTGAGGTGAGTACAAGTTTGTAAGGCATTAATATGTGATTCAGACCATACAGACATTTCGGTAACACTTTACAATACGGGTGTACAAATATGCATTAATTCATGCTTAACTAATGCAGAGATAATCATGAGTTAATATATAACTCATGAAGAACTAAACCATTTATTAATAATTATTTTATCAGGAACAAATGAACATTCTATATGATTTATAGATTAAGTAATTAATAAATTGTTATTAGTTAAATGTGTCATAATGTATTAATTCCCTAATAACTTTTTTTTAAATTAACTAATGGTGTAAATTAATGTGTTAATTACCACAGTGGATTGAAGCCATGCATTTCATCTTCCAGTTGTCTGCTTTAATTAATCATTAGCTAATGATTTGCAAAGATATTGTTTTGTTATGACTTTACTTGTTGAGGCACAGAACTATAAACTAATTGTTAATGTAACGGAGAGTGAAGGACGAGAGGCGAGCGGATCCACATGCAAGCTTTTATTGGAGGGACGAGACAGAAACATGGTCGAACAGGCAGGGTCAAACAACAGTAAGCAGTGATATCAGGGCTAGGCACAAAGAAGTCCGTGAAACAGGCGGGGGTCGAACAGGGGCGAACGTAATCCGTAAAGGGGCGAGACGAGAGAGAAGAATCCGTGAAACGAGTAATAGTCCACTGGGCAGGCGGCGACAAGTCGAGACGTGATGGCCAGGCGAGGGAACTAGACACAGGGAAACTAGAAACTAGGGAACGCTAACAATAGAACTACAACAACAACTCACAATACTCCGTGGTTTGCAAGGGGAAAGACCGGGGCTTTTATAGCGCCGCTGATTGGTCGCGGGTGAAGTGCAATGGCTGATGGGGAAAGTAGTCCGGGGTGTAGTGCAACAGTCCGTGTGTGATAGGGCGAGAGTGACATCTGGTGGTGAGCGGACCGTGGGACACCGACCAGATTCGTGACAGTTAAGTAATATGTCATTGTGTTAATGGATTTAGAATTAGTCGGGAACTAATAACGTAACTAATAACAATTTATTGATTACTGAATCTATGAATCATATAGAAGGTTCATTAGTTGCTGATGTAGTAATCATTAATAAATGGTTTAGTTCTTAATGAATTATACATTAACTCGTGATTATCTGTGCATTAATTAAGCATGAATTAATGCATATTTGTGTACACGTACTGTAAAGTGTTACCGACATATCATCATAGTTGCCTCTGTCTGCTTATTTTCCTTATTTGTAAGTTGCTTTGGATAAAAGAATCTGCTGTATAAATAAATAAACAAGGTAAATGTTTGACACTGATAATGTGTGATATTTACAGGATAAACAGAGCGCTTTGGACAGCAGCAACTCCAATAAAATGATGCAGAATTTTACAGATGATATGATGATTATTATTATGATTATTTTTATTCCTATGATTCTGACGATCATCTGGAGTTCTTTAATGTACAGCTGAGGAGATCTATGAAGATGATTTCTTTGGTCTTCTATTCCCTGACCTTGATCCTCAGCATTCCTGGAAATGCATTTGTCATGTATGTTGCTGGATTGAAGATGAAGAAGACTGTTAATATGGTTGGGTTTCTCAATCTAGCAATTGCCGACCTCTTGTGTTGCCTCTCCACTCTTTACTATGTTGCAGAAAACTCTCTCGAACAAAACTGGCCATATGAATCTGTCTTCATATGCAAGATTCTCCCCTTTGTTATGTTCATCACCATGTTTGCCAGTGTTTTCACCTTGAGCTTGATTAGTCTGGATCGCTTTACTCAGGTGATCACACCGGTTTGGGCTAAAAATCATCGCAGCCTATTAATTGCACGACTGTCCTGTGTAGTGGCCTGGGTTCTGGCAGTAATTCTTAGTCTGCCTTTCATGGTGTTAAGAGGGAATTCCACAGATGGTACAAAGCAATGTCTGCTTTATAAATCTGATAAAGAGCAAATGTATAGAAACTTAAGCGTCATCAGATTTGTGTTTGGCTTTTTGGTTCCTCTCATATGCATCACAACATGCTATGGATTCATCGCACACAAGTTAGGCAGGAGTCATTTTCACTCTGGACGAGCTTTTCGCATCATGTTGGCTGTAATCGTGGCCTTTTTTCTGTGCTGGATGCCATATCACACAGTGCAGTTGTTAATCATGTACGGTGAGAGATCAAGTGTCTTGGCAGCTTTGGCAGTGGATCCGTTGACCATCTCTTTGGCGTATTTCAACAGCTGTCTGAACCCCATTCTGTATGTTTTCATAGGGCAGGATTTTAAAAGCAATGTTAAACTTTCTCTAAGACGTGTTTTTGAAAGAGCTTTCTCTGAGGAGGGAGCACAAGCGTCACGATCCACACAGTCACAACAAATGCAGTCAGTGTAGTGAAGATATGATCTGTTTTATTACTATTCTAGTAATATTATTGTAATTGTTTTGATTCAAATGTCATCAACTCAGAGTCAGCAAGTCATCTAAAACTTTTTTCTCCCTCTATCTTTTAGATATATATATTTTTAGAAATAAATTTGATATATTTTCAGTGATTTGTGATGAACTGTCAGCATGATGGAATACTATATGCTTTGTAATGTTTTTTGGTTGCTATCATCTTAGAAAAAGCTTATGATATTTCACTAATAATGGCGTGTGGTTTCTACACTGAAGTATTGAAAAAATTATGAATATACATGCATTTTACTCTCCCTTATCACAGTGATTTTGTAATTTTGGTGTGTTTTCACTTTGGTGTTATGGAGTTATTGTGTGATAACTCAAAAGCAAAGTGCATGATGTATAAATTGTGTTTTACATATAAAATTTTCATTGTAAATAAAGACATCTAAAATCTTTAGTTCCATCTTTAGACACACTCATTTACTAAGGCAATTACTAAGAAAACTGACTAACAACTTCCTCTTTTTCACCATGACAGGAAAGTGACCAGGAGATACTTTGCTTTGCTGTAAATGTAAATGAATGTTACGTCAGTCTTATCGTTAGACAGACATTTACTAAGAAAACTGGCAATTACTAATCATTTTTGTAACAACTAGTTACTCCCTTTATTATTATTTTTTTAAAACAGACATTAAGGTTTGCCAAATGCATTGTCATAAATGCAAATGTAAATAAAATGTATGTGAAAATGCTCTCTTACAACACTTTCTATACTATAAAACACTTCTGCATGTCTTTTGTGGTGTAAATAGTGAGTAGTGTATTCACAGGCAAGGCAAGGCAACACTAACATGTGTTTGACCCATGTAGTGCAAAAGATTTATGACATCATGTCTCATATGATGTCAGAAAGAGCTATTATTTTTAAAGAGGGAAATGTTGTGACAGAGTTGAAGAGAAATTGAGCAACCATGACAAATTCTGCATATTGTCTTTCTCAGAAAAAAGCTTATTGAACAAATCATATTTAACTTTTCTTAAAAACAAGACTCTATTCTATGTAACCCAATGAGCCTTATATGAAAGATGGATGCTGGAAGGCAGGATCACATCGAGTTTAATGGTGTATGTGTGCAACAGCGTCTTTCTGTCCCAAAGGCTGCATCAAAAAACTATTTAAGTCATTTAAGTTAAAGAAATAAACGGATGTATGTGCATTAGAGAAGTGCTTTTGGATTTCACAACGACCTAAAATCATTTAAGCCGTCTAAACTCCTAAAATCCCTTGAACTCTCTGAGCTCTTCTTATTTGTTCCTCTCTCGTGCTCTCGATCACATGCTGGTTTCGAAATTGAAGCCTCTGGACCCACTCCTCACGTAACCTGAAAGAAAACATCGAGTGTTTATCATAAATGTGTTTTACTGCTGTACGCTCATGTAGGCTTTACTGTAACACAGGAATCACAACTGTGTCTCTTGATGTTATAAAACGTCATACACACAGTGGCTTGCAGAGTCCCAGCTTGGTTTTATTTTTATGAACAGCTAAAGATTTGCTAAATAATTTGAAATATACTCTGCAATCAAACGTTTGGAATAATTAGATGTATTTAATGTTTTTGAAAGAAGTCTCTTCTGCTCACCAGGGCTTCATTTATTTGATCAAACATCCTTAAATATTATTGCAATTTAAAATATCTGTTTTCTATCTGAATATATTGTAAAATAAAATGTATTCCTGTGATGCAAAGCTGCATTTTCAGCATCATTACTCCATGCTCAAGTGTCACATGATCCTTCAGAAATCATTCATGCTGATTTGCTGCCTGTTTATTATCAGTTATTATTGGTGCACTATTAATAATACATGTTTTTTCTTATTATTAATGCTAAAACTGTTTTTGCTATACTATTTGTGGAAATGGATACATTTTTCAGGATTGTTTAATGAACAATCAAAATCATGTTTATTTCAAATAGAAATCCTTTGTAAGATTATAAATGTCTTTACTGTAATTTTTGATCAGTTCAATGCATCCACGCTGAAAGAAACAACAACAAAAAAAAACCTTACTTACCAGATTTTTTAATTGTAGTATCACAGTTTCCACAAAAAATAGAAAGATTTCTGAAGGATTGTGTGAATGTGTATTTCCATATTAATATATTAATTTTATATTACACTACCAGTCAAAAGATTTTGAACAGTACGATATTTAATGTTTTTAAAGAAGTCTCTTCTGCTCACCAAGTCTGTATTTATTTGATCCAAAGTACATTATAAATATTTAAAATATTTTTACTATGTAAAATAACTCTTTGTCACACCCCTGTGGAGTGTTTTGTTGGTTTTTCCCTCATGTGTCCTTATTTGGTCTTTCCTGTTCCGTTTCTTGTTATGACGTCATTGTTTAATCACTTACACCTGTCCTTGTCTCATTAGCCTGCTATATAAGTTTGATTCAGTTCTTCGTTCCTTGTCGGTTCTTAATGTTATTTTTCATTGTGTTAGCGTGTTTTCACTGCTGTTTCTGCTTGTTCCTGTTCCCTGTCTGGATTATATATATTAAAGCAGGTTGGCGTTATTTCCTTGTCTCTACGGCTCCTTACTACACACAACCCTGACCCTCTTTTCTATTCGAATATATTTTCAAACGTAATTTATTCCTGATTTCAAAGCTGAATTTTTAGCATCATTAGAATTTTTTTTCAGGTTTATTTGATGAATATAAAGTTCAGAAGAACAGCATTTATCTGAAATAGAAATCTTTTGTAACATTATAAATGTCTTTACCACTTTTGATCCATTTAAATCATCCTTGCTAAATTGAAGTATTCATTTCTGTCAATTATACTGACTCCAATCTTTTGAATGGTGTGTGTATATATAGTATATAATGTTACAAAAGCTTTTTATTTCAAATAAATGCTGATCTTTGGATCTTTCTGTTCATCAAAGAATCCTGAAAAAAAATATTATTCTTGAACAGCAAATCAGCATGTTAGAGTGATTTCTGAAGGATCGTGCAATACTGAAGACTGGAGTAATGATGCTGAAAATTCAGCTTTGATCACAGGAATAAACTGCATTTTAAAATATATTCAAATAGAAGGTGGTTATTTTAAATAGTAAAAATATTTCATAATTTTACTGCTGTATTTTGGATCAAATAAATGCAGTCTTGGCGAGCAGAAGCGACTTCTTTAAAAAACATTAAAAATCTTACTGTTCAAAAACTTTTGACTGGTACTGTATGTAAAAAAAAATATTTTATGTGTAATTTATTAATTGATATATAAGTGATATTGGTCAGTGGTGAATCCAGTTTCGAAATAAACATTGTAGAGTAGAGTTAAAGATTTTTAGATTTTTATTAGCAGCTACTAAAATAATCATCTTCGACACTACTGTAAATCATGACTAACTAGCACAGCTCAAAGTAGCTTCTCAGACATTGCTCAGATTTGGATCTGAGTATTAATAACCCCTCGGATTTGCTTTGAAGCCTGTTGCGGTTCATCTGAATGAACAACGTATTCATTACACACTTAGAAAGCCGCTCTGGTCTCTTCAGCTGTTTCCTTCACAACACGCTCGCTTTGATTTGAACAAGGTCCAAAGCCTGGAGATTTGTGCCAATGCATGTGCTAATCCACACGACCTTCCTGAAGGAAACACTAGAGGGCAGCAAAAACAAGCTATGGAAGTCTGCCTGGATTTACTCATCAACCTTTGGACTCTCATTGGGATGCTTTTCATTTCCAAAAGCCAGAAACTGTTTATGGATCCTAAACTAGGTCAGAAAAACAATTATGAGTTTTTCTATTTTCTCCCTTCAGGTCCATTCCAGCAAAAGTTTGATTTTGTGACTTGAGGTCGTTTATCAAAATTATCTTTTCATTTTGGGTTACTTGACCTAATCATTCTTTGCAATTACCACTGTGGAAAATAAGCTTGAAAAAAGTGACAAACGGAACGAAAAGCAACACATTGGATTATGAGTTATTCTGCGGCAGCAATTATCAAAGAATACACACTTGGATAAAGCGCTGCTTTTCATTCTCGAGTCTTCATTTCCCGTCCTCTCAATGTGGCTTTCGATCTTCTCCTCCCAAAACTTCTTCACCCCGTATTTATCATGAACACGCGCCAAATTAATCATCTGAAACAATGAAACCAGAACATTTCAGAGTGACGGATAGCTGTGCATCAGTGCTTCTGGTATTCCTCCCAACTATAGCGAATTGTCATTTTTCATTGGAGCATGCAATATCTGTAGATCCTTATTATACATGGACGAACCATTTTTTACAGCGAATGATTGTATTCCAAGCAAACTAAGACAAACTGCACTTGGCACATAATTCATAATCAAGATAAATGAGAACATTTCCAAGACACTTTGCATTAAATTTGAGAATGCTCTTCAATGCACACGCAGCACAATTTCACTTTTGCTTCCTGCTTACAAGTTCAGAAACCGTGTGTTTGATGTTTTAGCAACAAAATGAAGAGCAAATGATGCACATTAGTTTTATCTGACAAGCATGATCACAATTCTTCTTCATCAAAGTGCATGCAAATAACATACAATCACAATTAGATTTTATTACAGTCAGTGCCAATGAACTTCCAATGTGATTCTTTAACTGACAAGCCCACAAATCTACTAGCTTCTTAAATCCCAGGTAACAAGTTTAGGTTTTAAAAACATTAAGGAAACATTTTTTAAATGTTTAGAACACTTAAATCTCCAATTTTCTTGTCATGATTAGAACATTATTTAAAGGTTACAATGTACATTGTAACTTTATGTTTACCCAAAATGTAACGTTATTTGAATGTTTATTTGTAACATTCTAAGAATATTGAATTGTCCAATTTATTTTTATTTTTTTTCCAATTTAATTAGAACATTTTTAAATGCTACAGAAATGTTTCTTACGTTCTTCTTACTTTATTTTCATGCCAAATGTAACATTATTTGAACATTTATTTTTAATATTCTAAGAATGTCAAATGTTTCTCTTTGTGACATTTGGTTACAAAAACATTTCTTACAGTGTTCTCAACTTTATTTTCACCCAAAATGTTATTTGAACATTTCTTTTTAATATTCAAAAAAACGGTGAATTGTCTAGTTTTCTTGCTGTTATTTAAAGGTTTCAAAAACATTCTACAATATCTACAAAAATTCAACCAAAATATAATGTTATTTGAATTGTCATTTTTAATATGTTAAGAATGTAAAATTGTCTGGTTTTCTTATCACAATATTATTTACCATTACAAAAACATTTTTTTTTTACATTCTAATTACTTTTTCACCCAAAATATAACATTATTTGAACATTTATTTTTAATCTTCAAAAAAAAACATTGAAGTGTCCAGTTTCTTGTTGTTGTAACATTATTATTTGAAGGTTACAAAAACATTTTACAACATCCTGCAAAAATAAATTTTCGCCCAAAATATAACATTATTTGAATTTAAATTTTTAATATGCTAAAAATGTAAAAATGTAGTTTCTTGCCATTATAGCATTATTTAATTATTTAATTTTATTATTTTTAACATTTCAGTAACTGTTTCTTCCAAAATATAACGTTATTTGAACGATTATTTTTAATATTCAAAAAATGTTGAATTGTTCAGTTTTCTTGTTGTTGTAACATTATTTTTGCCCAAAATATACCGCTATTTGAATTTTAATTTTTAATATGTTAAAAATGTATTTTCTTTACATGATAAAATTATTTAAAGGTTACAAAAACTTTTTTTAACATTCTAGTAACTTTTTTACCAAAATATAACGTAATTTGAACATTTATTTTTAATATTAACAACAACAACAAAACATGTCGAATTGTCCAGTTTTCTTGTTTTCTTGTTGTTGTTATTTTCACCCAAAATATAACATCATTTACATTATAATATGTAACATGCTAAGAATGTAGAAATTACTTTTCTTGTCGTTATAGCGTTATTTAAAGGTTGCAAAAACTTTTTTAAACATTCCAATAACTTTTTCACCCAAAATATAAAGTTATTTGAACATTTATTTAAAAAAAGGCATGACATGAAGCGGAGTGCCCAAAACCCCCTTAGCTGCTATAAATTCACTGTAAACCACTTTATAAAACGGTTATTCGTAGTAGGGTTTCACAAAATAAAACAGAGCAAATAAGTGTAATGATATAAATAAAACCAGTATTCTTCCACCCAACAATGTAGTTCCTCAGAAACAGTTGTGGTTGCAACAAAGTGGTTGCCAAGCAACACACAGAAGTAAACAAAGGGGTATGTTTGTAGAGTAATTTACAACAGCTTCAAACACAGCTCAGCCAATCAGAATCAAAGTATCCATTTTATAAAAAAACATTTTTCAACATTCTACTATCTTTACTTTAATCCAAAATGTAGCATTATTTGAATGTTTGTTTTTGATATTCTAAGAACATTTAAATGTCCATTTTTTTAAAGGTTATGTAAATGTTTCTTAATGTTTATCAAGTACAAATAAGATTATAAGGATATTTAGAGTATTTCTATCTTAGAATGTTTTTTTTAACATTATGAGAATGTATGTAAAGTATTAATAAAGCCATAAGAATGTTCCATAAACATTGCTTTAAGAACAATGTAAGAACTTTTAAAAACATTAGTGAATGTTCCCTGTTAGCTGGGTTATTTCTTGGCAGCATAAAATTCATAGGGAGTACCTTTTGTCCAGGTCTTGACCAATTAACCTCCAAATGAGCTGCACTTCCTGTCAAGAGAAAATATCAAAATACTGAGAAAATTCAGAAAGAGACACAATCAATCTGAACAGCAACTCACAGAAGATCCGGATGAAGCGTGGCACTCAGGTACAGGCCCGCCTCGCTGGGCGATCTGGCATTTTCTCTTCTCCCTTTCTCTTTCCCTTCGATCTCATCATCGTTTATTTCTGGAGCAAAAACATAAAAGACAAATGGAGCTCTGACCCACAGTATTGGTGCGTTTAAGCCAAGAGGAATGCCACCGTTCCCATTGGAGTCGGCGACTTACCACACCAAATGCCACTGCTGGACTTACAGGGTTTAGAGGAAAGCAGGCCGGTCCCATCGCATGTCACTTTCATCAGTCTCCCGCTTGCTACGAACAAAATGTACCATTGTGATCATAATTACCACGTCAGGGTCAAAAGTACTTCTGGAGGTCGTGTGGCTCAACAAGTGACATCATGGGTCTGATATACAATATACTGATAAACATACTAACTACATGACATTCAAATCAATTAAATTTGTAACTATTTTCTGTTGGGATCAGTGTTGTTTTAGTATCAGTGAGATAATAATATAGCTTATAATTAATATTTTGAATTAGTTTTATTTTCTGTTTTCATTTTACATTTAGTTAAATTACTTGACATTTTGTTAAAACTTTATTACATTACATTGACTCCAATTAAAGTTGTAAAATGTTGAATTCAGTGTTATTTTTGTATCACTGAGACACTATTATAGGGGTCTTATTAATATTTAATTAGTTTACATTTTTATATTTTCTGTTATTGTCACACCCCTGTGGATTGTTTAGTTTGGTTTCTCCCTCTTGTGCCCATATTTGGTCATTCCTGTTTCTTGTCCTTGTTTAGTCATCATTAGTTTTCCTTGTATCACCTGTGCTTTAATTAAGTTCATCGTTACCACCTGTTTTTATAAGTTGCATTCTGTTCAGTGCTTGGTGTCTGGTCTCGTCGATGTGTATTTACCCTCCTCCTGTGGATTCGCCTGTTTTGGATTTACCTTTGGAATATAATAAAGACTTTATCTTTATCAGAGCGCCCTCCAGAGCCCTGAACTGATCTATCTTTGGCCTTCGTCTTCGTTCGCCCCTTTCTCGCACGATACGTGACGGTTAGATTCTATTATATAGTTTTCATTTAATTTTTATTTAAAGTTTTAGTAACTTTGTTACTATGATCAACTTTTTTTGTCATGATTACAATGTTATTTAAAGGATACAAAACAGTTTAACATTCTAACTTTGTTACATTTAAATGTAACATTATTTGAATGCTAATTTGTAACGTTCTGAGAATGTTGACTTGCCCATTGTCATGATTACAAAAGCATTTCTTACATTCTACTAACTTTATTTTCACCCAAAATGTAACATTAATTTAATATAGTTTTATTTTTAATATTCGAAGAATGTCAAAATGTCTAGTAACTTAAGTTTTGCTCTTCAATGCAGTGAGATACTTTAATTGTTTTTAATATTTTGAATTGGTTTTATTTTCTGTTTTCACTTTAATTTTAGTTAAATTATTTAACATTTGTCACAACTTTACTCCATTACAATGAATAATTTTTGTATCATTTAGATACTATTATAGTTCTTTAATTATAGTAGTTTTTTTTTTTTTTGTTTTTTGTATTTTAATTTTATTTCATTTTAAATTTTATTTAACATTTTGTAGCTTTGTGTCACTTATTTCTTTATTTTTGCTGAATGTCTATATCCAATATGCTTAGTAATTTTTTTTTTTTTTTTTTACATTAATATTATCTTAGTACGTCAAGTTAAACTAAATGAAAATGAGACGATGATTTCACAAACAGCTTAAATTTGTTTTTAAATATTTCAGTTGAAGATTTTTTTTTCAAATAACAAAAATTGTTTGTGTAAATTCGGTAAATGCTCAAATTAATTGTTTGTTATTAGTGTTTAGTGTCTTAAACGTTTGTTTGTACATTTAAAGAAAATTGCCACAGATGGTTTTTTTGCTGATTTGACCTCTTTGACCTTTATCTGGGTTCACGACATAATTAATTTGAGTTAATGAAAATGACTACAGTATGTACTCAGCTAACAAATGTTCTAAGAATGTTTTGCCAACAAATGATTCACATTTGTATGCAAACATTAAGAAAACATTCAATTTTATCATTTTGCAAACATTATGTGAATGTTACTTTTGAATGTTACAATAAAACATGTTAGACAAAGAAAAGAGAGAACCTTGCCAGAATGTTCTGAGAATGTTTCTGTTAGCTGGGTTGCCATAGAGTTCAAAGTTACTTTGTATGAGAGTCTTCTAGAAAACTCTGTGTATATTGCAAATCAACCAGTTATAGTTGCAATTCTTTTATTTTATAACAATGTTTGATATATTAATCCAACAATATCTCATCCAGATCACCGGCATAATGCTCAGTTATCTGTGTGTACGCTCGTATATCAACCATCAATGCATTTTTATGACATCCACCTTTCTTTTTCTCCTTTTTTTTTTTTATGGTTATGTGGTAAAAGAAACCCTCAGTAATTGTGCTGGAGACACATTCATCATTACTGCCGTAACTTTTGTCTGTGCTAAATATTCTCCCATGTATCCGTAACCGGCAGGCAGCGAGGGAGTGTGTTTAATAAGTGCTGTCATTTTCTCGTTTGTCTGTGTGTAGTCACTCTGTAAGCATGACAAAACTGTGCTTTGATATTCTGGGCAGCTGCCTGCTGGGATTTGTCGGCCAGTCGTCTGGGTGAGAGATGTGTTGTGTTGAGCCAGCCTGACGTGCCGTGAGGATTTGTGGGTCTGTGTGTGAACACACAAGAGTAAAACACGTTACACCTGCCGCTGGGCCCTTTGCAAAAAAAACACCAGGATGACACCGAGCTAAAGGTCACAGATGCATTTAAAATTATGCAAATCAATATAAATACTGAAGTTACTCATTAATACAGTGGCATGCATTAGGTTATATAAAGGTCCTACATCATTTTTCCTAGATCATTTTCACAATTTACAACTTTATTATTATTATAGACAGCCCTGAGTGAAAAATGGCAGTCTGCCATATTGTTTTCTTGCTGTAGCCACTGGAGATATACAATATCAGTGCCAAAGAGGCATTACAAGTGTTGTGTTTTGGGATGCACAAATGAACATAAGAGGACAGTGTGGTTAAACTTTATTTTTGAAGAAAATATCCCGGAAAAAAACAGTAAAGTCTATGGGTTTGATGAGACACTTATCCCACGAGACACAAGACTGGGTTCACGAGAATGAGACAAGATGAATTTTTTTTAAAGAAATCCTAAATTATGAAATATATAGGGAAAAATGGTATTTTATTAAACTGAAAAACACAAAATGTATGTGCATTTTGATATGAACTTGTACTTTATGAAGTTAAACTTTTATTTTAATTAATTGTATGCAATAATAAACATGTAAACTAAAGCTGCAAGATTCTGGATAAACTGAAACTCACAATTTTTTAAATAAATTAGAGATCACGATTCACTCATGATTCTGAAGAAAAGAAAGATTAGATTAATCTAAACAAAATAATATAAACTAACAATAACAAAATAATAACAAAATGGTCATTGCTTAAAATATATATATTGGAACAAAATTGTAAAAAATGAAGTCAGTGTCTCAATTAATAAAGAATTGTTTCACTATTGGAATCTCCTGAATGAATGATTCAATGATAACTGCACATTCAAAAAAACATTTGTCGCCACCTCCTGGCGGAAGTGGATAAGCTTGACAATATATACAAGTGTTAAGATACTTTCGTTTTGATCGCTATTGTAGACAATAAGTTTATACCCAAACTATAAACTTTTAGCCCAACACTTCTGTTATTTAAATGTCTGTAACATAGAAATAATGATCATTATATGGTTGAAAAGACTGTTTGTTCTGCTCTTTTTGGATTAGCAGCAGCATAAATGCAAATTTTCATGTCTTTTCACATCATGAGCGTCAGTGGAGTGTGAGCAGCGCGATGTGAAACAATAATCGTAATAAACACTGCTGAATCGTTGTCATTTAGGAATAAGATTTGGGTTTGAATAGAGATCACGATCTTTAAAAAAAACAGCATATGCTGGTACGTATGTTTTGATGCTGGTTAGGTATGTTCTGATGCTGGTTTAAGCTGGTCCTTTGCTGGTTTATACTGGTCAAGGACCAGTGTAAGTGTGTTGCTCAAGCTACCATTGTCTCTGGCTGTTTTTACTGATGCTGTTTTCATGTGCTACCAGAATGATCATAAATAGGACTGTGGTAGTTAAAAACTGCATGTGAGAGCAATGTGAAGTCACTTGAATTTGTCGAGCTTATAATCACAATTGGGACTTATAAAGTTTGTGATAGCATGCAGTGGCACGATGAGACCAGCTATGATGTTACTTTTATCGCGCCGTGCTCCTCTTCTGTGTAATTCATAAACGCACATTTATTTGTTATATTTTAGACATTAATATTTAATCAGATGACTGACTTTAAAACCGATTCCGGTGTAATATATAAGGATGAACACCGCTGATGAGAGTTTCTGACATTTTCAGTGCATGACATTGTCCTGTTTTGTTTTTGCTGGCACTTGAAGCTCCGCCCTCTTTTGAGAAGGGGTGCGGAAGCACCAGCTCATTTGCATTTAAAGGGGCAAACACAAAACCGTACATTTTGGCTCATACCCTAAAAATGTCAATTTTGACAAACTATGAAAAAATGATCTGTTGGGTATTTTGAGCTAAAACTTCACATACACACTCATATCATCAGAGACTTATTTAACATCTTGTAAAATAAGTTTCAGGATTGTAAAACATTTCAGGATTTTTCTCCATATAGTGGAGTTCAATGGTTCCCCCAAGTTTTTAATAATGGAGTAGTTTCTGAATTGTACAGTGACAAAAATGATACCCAAAATTCTCTAATATGTAAAAAAAAAATAAATAAATAAATAAATGAATAAAAAACTGACTTAATCATGTTTAGATTTTTGTACTAGAAATGTATGCAAATTAGCACATATTTTAATAAATAATGCCTCACTTGCATATTTAAACCTACCATTTTAGAAAACTTGTAATACAAAAAATGTTTGCAATTATCAGTGTAATCAAACAACTGGGTAAGTAAGGCGATAACTATTAGTTTAGTTTTTTTTTTTACCCTATTCACCTGCAGTTGTCTCGCTTTAACCATGTTATGCTGGATATCTTGGATCAGGTTAAAAATGTAAAATTTGTTCATTTTTCAATAAAACTTTTATGAAGCACAGTATGAATTTATGCACGTATATACTCAGTATATACTCATTATGCATGTATATACTCATGTATATAAAAAACTAATAATATTACGCAACTCGCGTTACTTGCAATGCGTTACCCCCAACACTGGTTGCTTTTGAATGTTTCCTGAATGTTTGAAATAAGTAGTAACATTTAAAAAGATTGATAAACATCTAAATAATACATTTTATGGGAGAAAAAGTTCCATGAACAATATATAAATGATGTTTTATTTATTTATTTATTTGTGTATGTATGTCACTAATTATAACTTAAATCAATATTAATTGTGTTTTTTTTTTTCTCAGCAACCAACACATAATGTCACTTGTTGAAGTTTGTGGAAGCTTTGCAGTGCAGTAAACACTTGCAGTGAGTGTATTAAGAGCAGCTCTTCAGAGAGGCCTCGATATCTTCACCATTAAAAGGCTTTGAGATGAAGCGTCAAGTCTGAACCCAGATATCTGTACGAGCCGTAAACTGGAACAGACAAGCAGCTCTAGGGCATCTCCGCCTCACTGTAGGACTCGTGTAGTGGCATAGCTCAGGGTTTATGATGCGTGGGAATTTCATTACGCTCCAATAAAACATGACGCTGCCACAGAGGGCAGTGAAGGGGGTCCTGCAAGAGCCACACGCTCACACAATACGAGACGTCCCAGCTCTCAAGAACACAAACACTCACTGACAGTTCCCAGATTCCCCACTGACGTCTGGCAGGAGAACAGTCAGGATGACTTGTCAGCAGCGCGGTGATTTACGCCTGGACTTATTGAAGTGATAAACACTCCTCATGTTAATTTAACAGGAATACTTGTGTATGCAGCTGACTGTGAGATATGAGGTGTCAAACGGATCATTACAGATCAAACTGAGATCTAAGATACAGTGACTAACAAGTAGTTTGTAAATAAAAATGAGTGAATATCATTTTCGGATAAGAAAGCAAGATCAAAACAAATAGCGCGGCTTCATTATTTAAAAGAAAACAGGGTGGTTTATCATTTCAAACTTGTGCTTGTGAAGTGTTTTGCTTGAAAAGTGTATTTGTGCATCATCTTTACACTTGCTTTTATATCTGAGCTAATGCAATTGCATTTCTTTTATAATTATTACTCTGCAACATATTTGCTAAATGAAACCCAATATTTCTTTCTTACTCATTTCAAAAATAGTCCCTGTCTTGCTCAAGAACATCACACTTTCCCACAAAATATGAATTAAGGAACATTTTTGCTTTCACAACCACTTCTAGGGTCAAGAATTCATGCATTTTTCAGAAATCAGCAGAAAAACACAAAGACATGATTCCTGAATTTTTCTGAGCCACATTTTAACTGTTTTTCAATTCTCAGCTGTGTGTTCGTGCTGCCTTAAAATTTGAAGTTTACTCAACTCAAATATCCATGTATTCACATAGTACAACTTAACATTTCCGTTAAGTACTTTTTTTTTCAGGATTCTTTGATGAATAGAAAGCTCCAAAGATCAGCATTTATTTGAAATAAAAACCACTGAAAATAAATGTAGAAATTAATATTTTTAGTTAGCAAGGATGCTTTAAATTGATCAAAAGTCACAATAAAGACATTTATAATGTTACAAAAGATTTCTATTTCAGATAAATGCTGTTCTTCTGAACTTTCTATTATTTAAAGAAACCTAAAAAAAATCTATTCAGCTGTTTTCAACATAATAATAATAGTAATAATAGTTTTTCGAGCAGCAAATCAGAATATTAGAATGATTTCTGAATGATCAAGTGGAGTAATGATGCTAAAAATTCAGCTTTGAAATCTCAGAAATAAATGAAATTTTAAAATATATTCAAATAGAATATTTATTTTAAATAGTAAAAATATTTCAAAATTTTACTGTTTTTTACTGAACTTTAGATCAAATACATTTAGACGAGCAAAAGAGACATTAAATATCTTACTGTTCAAAAACTTTTGACGTAGTGTATATATACATGATACTTTTTAATTTTTTAAAAAGTTTTTAATTGATATTTTCCATCATCAAATTTAGTAATATTAGGGGGTCTTTTTTTGCAAATCAGCAGACATTTTTTTAGAATGGAGACCTGTGTGCATCTGTATGACCTCATATTACTAGACTTACTATAGCAGTTTTAGCTTTTTGTTTAATTTTCATTTGTCACATTGCATACAAAAATATATACTTTGCCTTATATTTATGCCTTGTATTAACCAAAATGTTATTTTATTAGTCAACTAACCATGCACACTTTAAAATAAAATGAGTTTCCACATTGCTTCCATAGAAAAACCATTCTGGGTTCCCAAAAGTTCTTAAAAGAACCATTTTTCTTAGTGTGAAGAACACCTAAAGAACCTTTAGTGGTTGCATAGATGTTTGAGGTTCTTCACTATCATTGCCAATAAAGAGTTTTTTTTATTTAAGAGTGTATGTACAGTTACAGTGTAAATAATGGAAATCGCTCAAGTGGAAGGGTTATTAACCATCTACCCTGTCAGGAGTATCAAAAAGCAAATGTATTCCAAAAGTGTTTGGGGACACAGAAAAAATGTTTCTGTACACTCTCCGTCTAAACCCATCCATCATCAAACCCATGAGCTGTGTTGAATCCGTCTGGACCGGCAGCATAGCTGCCCCTGAAAATGACCTCATGGAAAAATGCCTCCATTGCCCATTACCTCAGGAGCCTCAGGGAACAGAAGCCGCCACTGCTCGGGAGGTCATTACCAATTTAACTGCGGCTATAGTAAGGCGGATAACAAACCTGAACTATAACCTAAGAATAGTGGACTTTACACAAGCTGATAGACGGAACACAGACATAGATCAAGGCTGTCAGAGGGGCTAATGAGAGCAGAGAGAGGGCCGGCGGTGAGCCGGATTGTTGGGAATAGAGGGTAAGATGAGGCCGCTGGAGAGACGGATCAGGGAATGGAGAGAAGCAGGTCAGTTAAGAGAATGGTGCGATCATCCGAGGGAGAGAAAGGCCAAGACTTTACCATCATCAGGTGCAAATGAAGGAGATGGAGTACACTGTTCTGTCGGATCAGGACTTGCATCGATAAGGCTTTGTGTGGACCATCTCTGTCTCTCTCTCTCTTATTACATCTTTCATGCTTCACTGAGTCCATTATTCTGCAGAAAAAGAGTAATATGAAACGTAATTAAATAGGTTTGGGTCACAAAAGGTCATTGTGTGTTCAGTCAACTGTATCTTATAATGGTGGAAGTTTTTGTAGAGGCTGATTTTAATGTTATATTATAAATATATTAAGAACTGTGGGTTTGCTAAGATTGTTTTAAGAAGTCTCACCAAGAATGCTCACCAAGGCTGCATTTATTTGATCAAAAAAAAAAAAGTGAAATATTATTACAGTTTCAAATTACTGTTTCCTGTGTGAATATATTGTAAAATGTCATTTATTTCTGTGATCAAAGCTGAATTTTCAGCATCATTACTCCAGTCTTCAGTGTCAAATGATCCTTCAGAAATCATTCCAATATGCTGATTCGTTGCTCAAGAAACATGCATGATTATTATCAATGTTGAAACAGTTGTGCTGCTTCATATTTTTGTGGAAACTGATACATTTCAAAAGAACAGCATTTATTCGAAATAGAAATCTTTCAAGGAGTCAAAACAGGGCCTCATATACTTGTGAAATTAAAGTATTGCAAAATAAAAGGAAAATAAAAGTATTGAGAAAAAATAAATGCTTTTTAAACAAAAATAAAATATTGCGAGAAAAAAACAAAGTTTTGCAAAGCATAAAAAATAATTGCAAAATATAAATGATGATATATTTTCCGTGGTCATAGCTGCTAATTTATTTGCAACGCTGCTTTTATTTTGCATTTCAGTCAAGTGTGAGTTTGCGATACAGTTTTTTCCCTTCACATTTCTACATGTTTCTTTTTGTTTAAAACCTGTTACTGCCATGCAAAATATGTGTTGCAAAATCATTGTTTTTGCTCTGGTTCATTTATATTTTGCGTTTTTTTTTTTTTTTGCAAAATGTGCTTTTTTTTCTCGCAATACTTCATTTTCCTTTGCAATTCTTTATTTTTGTTTGCAGAACTTTTTTTCTCGCAATACTTCATTTTCTTTTGCAAATCTTTATTTTTGTTTGCAAAAAGCACATTTATTTTTTTTCTAAATACTTTTATTTTCCTTTGCAATATTTCAATTCTTTTGCAAGCATATGCGGCCCTGCTTTGACTCCATAATAAATGTTACTTTGTGATAAACTTCTAATAAACTGTTACCTCTGATCAATTTAATGTGTCTTTGATTAAAGTATTAATTTATTTTTTTAAAACCTTACTGACCCCAAGCTTTTGAAAATTACAAGTAAAATATATAATTTCATATATCCAGTTATTATATAAAAATATAATAAGCTCTATTAATTTTCACAAAAAACTTTTTTTGAACTTTTTTTTTTTTATTTAATTACACCAAATTAAACACTAATGCATACTGATTGTTGAAGTGCTTTAGTAAATGAATTCTCTGTTAAACAGCAGGGGGTGAAGTTGAGCCTTTCAAATGTTATATTACTCTTACATTAGGAATACTACCAGAGCAATTACAGAAAGACAGATCTTTTTTATAGCTCAAACTGTTAATTTGCACATTTTGTAAAAGGTGATTTGGGTAAGGTTATATTAATATGCACAAATCAAGTTTTCAAATTTTATTGTAATTGATTTAACTGGTGATATCTAATTGGGCATAAAACTGTCACAAAGCTTGATGGTTCAACCTCGGCCTACCGTTAAAAAATATCGTTTTTAATTAATGCTCCTGTGGATCTTTAGTGAATGTTTCTACAGCAGACCTGAGGAATCATTATGCATGTTTAGAGGATTTAGGCCAGGCGTTTGACAGGTTATATTGCCTGGATTTATTCAAGCATCTCTGAACCGGCTGAATCCACCTCAAACCTGAAGTAGTTTGGAAAAGTATTTTGTTGGAATTTCTCCCTCGAGAGTTTCATATGACAGTAAGAGCCGCTGTCAAACACATCACACTGTCGAACACGCAGCTCTGGAAGAAACTGTGTTACGGAGCAGCAAATCTGTCCTGCACTCCTGTTCATTTTTCAATTTTGTTGTGCTTGTTGTGACACGCTTAGAGACGGTAGAGTGATCGCAAGATAAAGAAACGCCAATCACTGTCCATCTGTCTCGCTTCCATTGCGCTATAAAAAACTGAAGAGGTTTCATGCCCATTTAAACTAATAGCTCTTACTGAATCCAAAGCCACAGAAAGTTTTTTTACTATTATTACATTTTGGGTTCAGCAGACATTCAGAAATATACATTCAGACATTAATTATAACTTTAATTAATTCAGCTTTTAACTTTAATTACACAATGACTAGAAAATTAACTTTTTGGAAATAAAGAGCCACATTTAGTCACTGCTCATGGTTCATTAGTCAGTGCATTAGTGATGAATTTTTCACTTTGTTTTTCTGCAAGTCACATCGTTGCCATTAGATGGCAACAAAGAACGTGTATATGCTATATGTAGGCGTCACTGAACCGATTCTTTTAAATACACCGATTCAGTCAGGAATTAAACACGTGGCCGTCTTTCTGAGTGAGTCACTGAATCGTTCAAATAATCTGATTCATTGAGTCGCTACCAGACGCCCTTGGTTTAGGACTATTTTTATTGGCGGAGTAATTCGCGATGTTTTATATAAAATGTTATGCAATATTAAAAAACTATTAATTAACTTAATTTAAAAAGTACCATGAGAATATGTTTGTTTTCAATTAGACAAAGAAAAAAAATAAAGAAACACCTGAAATATTTCTGAATAAATTGTCGGGATTTATCATAGATGCTTTAAAAATAATTCTTACCTTCACTTAATTCTGACACTGTGGTAAAATAATAAATAGCCTGTGATTAACATGCTTAGAAATTGTGATACATTTGTGGCTATATGGATGTAAATTGTCTCTATCTGCAGTCGATAAAAAAGCGAAAAAATAAGAAAAAATAGTAAATAAAAAGCGCCATCACTGACAAATGATAGAAAACATTCACAAATTTTGTTTTCTACAATCGTTTTTTGGTAAATATCTGCCTCATTCAGCCCTCTTTTTATTTATAGTTTTGTTTCTTATGTACTTAGTAGGATTTGGGGAACCGCTGCAAATGATTCAGTGCGTGAGTGAACTATCCGAACAAATCAAACTGAATCGCGATCCATTTTTCTTACCTTTTCGCAAACCGTTTTACCGCTTTGATCAAAAGAATGATTCGTTCTAGTCACTGAATCATTAACACAATGCATTCAACAACGATGATTTGTTCAAGTGAGTCATTGAATCATTCAAACAAATTGACTCATTGAGTCGCTACTGTGTGTCGCCCAGAGACGCGCTTGGTTTGGAACTATTTTCATTGGCGTAGTAATTCGGGATGTTGTTTCTAAAATGTTATTTAATATTTTCAAAAACTATAAATGATCAATTAATAAACATAATAACCATACATAATAACATGTAATGACATAATAACATGTTTGTTTTCAATAAGACAAAGGAAAAATAAAGAAACACCTGAAATATTTCTGAATAAATCGTTAGGATTTATCATAGATGCTTTAAAAAAAATTTTGGCCATCACTTAATTCTGACGCTGTGGTAGAAGAAATAAATAGCCTGTGATTAACATGCTTAGAAATTGTGATACATTTATAGCTATATGGATGCAAATTGTCTTTATCTGCATGACAGAATCGTTCACAAGCCGGATGCGCAATAACAAAGCGTCATTGCTGACAAATAATAGAAAACATTTATAGGTCTATCTGGATGTGAGAAACGGCTGCAAATAATTCAGTGCGTGAGTGAACTGTCCGAACGAATCAAACTGAATCGCGATTCATTTCAGATCTTAATTAGCTAGATCATTCGCGAACGTGGCATTTAGTTCTGATTCTAAACAGCTGATCGAAAACACACTGATATATTTTCAGGGAAAATGATTCACAGGTCAGTATACGGTGATCTCCACTGACAGACAATGATTTATTAATAATATTTTACTTGGGAACAGCGGTAATTCATTGTAAAGGGGTCTAGATGCTCTATAAACGTATGACTTTTTGATAAAACGCAGAGGAAAAGTGACTAAGCAACTCTTTTGTTGTCTCCTCCTGTTCTATCTTTCCTTTCTTTCTCTCCGTTCATATGCAGAACCGCAAAGAAAAGTCACCATGACCTGCGCTTCGCCACTATAAATTCATCTCTCCTGTATGCTAAACCACAGCAGAGCAGCGCCAAGGGCAGCCGAGCAGATCTTCAACAGGACATGTTCTCATTTACACCCGGCAGAAACACGATGCCTATCTACGGTCACATTTCGGTCCAGCCTCTAGATGGCAGTGTTACATTTCAGGATAACATGGCAATAAGGTATGTACTGCATACAGACATATGAAACCCACTGAAAACCCCCTCAGATGAAGAATCCCAGCCAAGTGCTAGTCAGCTGCTCACTGGTTCGTGCTGTATAATGCAGTACAAAAAAAAAATATATATATATATATATATATATATATATATATATATATATATATATATATATGCCATATGAAATCATAACTGCATTATTGTCACATGATGTCATTGTGTTGCATGCTTAATTCAACGGGTGTCGTCATCCAGTCATCAAAAATTCCATTTTAAATCCAATTCTTCACTTTCGGCAGGAGCAGAATGTGCAGTTGCACATTTCGTCAAAATGAAAAACTTGGGTGCATTTGAATGCATTGCATTGTGTGAAATATATTGTGCGCGCTGTTTATCATCAATGCACAGTGCCACAGTCCCATTTATTTTAGCAAATCTAGCAATTCTTCAAGTATTCAATGCATACAGAAAAGGTGCATCCTGTGCACAGTGTACAGACCTAAAGCATAATAGTACAAATACTACTATGCTAGAATCCTATTCCAAACACACCCATTCTCAATTACATGCTTTATAATGATTACTGCTATTTGTCAAGGATGTAGGTTTGATATTGTTGTGGTGGGGGCATAACGGCAGACAACAGACGTTTATTGTTTGATCAAAATTATTTCTGTGGACAATTTAGTCGCTTAATATTACTTGGGACATGTCATAGCGTCTCTACAAAAGTCTACACCCTTGAAAATCATAACAAGCGATGTCCGACTTTGGAAACCATAGTTTTGTACTGTTAAAAAAATCATTTCAAACCTTCATTTCAGATCGGGACTTCTAAGCGCGGAATGCGAATTATTCAATTCGCGAAATAATTCATAAAAGATTCGAACACGCTCCGAAGTTTCGATCTAAATCAAATGATTCGCGATCCACACTCCGTCTGAATAATGCTTTGCGAACCACAGTTCGGGACAGTTTGATACGCGAATCCGCTCCTAAATTTCTATATATTTCAAATTATTCACAGTATGCGCTTATGTCCCGAGCTAAATCTAATGATTTGCGAAACCACCCCAAAAATCTAAATAAAAAAAAACAGAGAAACCCCGATCTGAATTAAATGATTCGCGAACCCGAACCAAAGTCCCGATTCGTGATCCGCGCTCCGAAGTTTCGATCTAAATCAAATGATTCGCGAACCCGCTCCGAAGTTGCGATCTGAATCAAAAGATTCGCGAGCCCGGTCGGAAGTCCCGATCTAAATGATTCGCGATTCGCGCTTTGAAGTCCCGGTCTGAATCAAATGTTTTGTGAACGCGATCCGATTGGAGCGCTTCGAAATAGTGAATCATTTTGGGACGAGGGGTTTAACTGATTCGGAGTTTCACTCATTATTGTGCATTTTATAATTGCAAACAATGTTGAAAAGCGAAAATGAAATGCTCTTTTGATCTGTTTTATTTTCGCTAGTGAATCGCTTTGAACTGAATGGTTTGAATCAATCGGAGCAGTTCCAGCGTAAATGACTCACTCAGTTGAGTCAGTACTACTACTGGCTTAGCTCGCTAGTTTTATGACATTCACTGAAATTAGCAACGTAAGTATGATGTTTACAAATAAAGTATCCATATTTCCATTCCAAAGATAACATCCAGCACAAATCCACGAACATATTCAGGTAAGGTAACCTGTTTACTGCTAACTAGTGCAAAACTGCAGTAACCTAAACTGACAAGCTGCACCTGCAAAATCATGTTAGATAGAAACATTGTGCATTATGATCGAGTTTATATCTTAATTCACAACACTTTAAATAGTTTGAGCACTGCAGTTCAGTTGGTGACAGTTCAATAGGAAAATCAGTTGAAGTCATCCAGTCATCTCATACCACTGAAATAAATGTTCAGTTTATTAGTATAAGTTGTGATAGATATTTGAGAAATTTTTGTTGTATCTGATTGTATTAGACTATATTGAGTGACAATCAAAGTAAAAATAGGAAATGGGAAAAGCAGATGAATGTACACCCTTTAAAGTGCGTGGTTTTGTAGTATATTTACTTTAACTTCTCAGGTAATATAAGAGGTACGACCTATTTCAGATGCGGCCATAATTACAACGAGAGATGTTACATACACATATATTTAATTGTTTAATCAAAATTATTTCTAGGGACTATATTGGTAGGGACATGTCCCTAGCATCCCTACTAAACGCGCTGTTTATTATCAATGCACAGCCTCATGTAGCCTATATCGGTAAATAAAATGGTTAATTCAAGTATTAAGTGAATACAAAAAATTTGCACCATACGGAGACCTAAAACATAGTTCAAATAGTATGGCAGTATGCCATTCCAAACACTTCCATTCTCACTTGCATGCTTCATAAATGATGATTACTGCTATTTGTAGACACATTTGGGTCAGTTTTTATTCTCTTTCCTGCATACTTAGATAAATGCATGAATAAATAAATAGAATGTATGCACTGTTTATCATTAATGCATAGCATTATATCTTTTGGCAAATGCAGCAGTTCATTTAGTATTCAGTGCGTACAGAAAAGTTGCATACTGTGCACAGACTTAAAACCGCAATATAGTACAGAGAGTATGATAGTATGCTGTACCAGACACATGCATGCTTTGTGTATGATGATTATTGCTATTTGCAGACACAACTGGCAAACGTTTTTGTCTTTCTTGCTCAGTGGAAATATCTAGACATGATGTTGAGTTTTAAAATCACCAAATGTGGTGTCAGCACCTCTGTATGTGCTGGTTATAACATGTTGTATGGTTGAAGTGATAGAAGTTGTGAATTTCATAGCTCCCGCAGACATGTTTCCCCCTGAGGAGATGTTCTCTTGAGATCCGTGCTGCCTCAGGGAGGGTGGATATTAGGCTCAGACAAAGAGACCGGTGAGGTGACTTTATTAACAGGGTGGAAGCAGCCAGGACTGACCGAGTGATTTGTCTCCAAAAATAGAAGAGACCTGAGTGCAAAAAGCCACCGAAAGATCCCTCAGTGGTTATCAATAATCCTTTTTATCTTTACTTACAGATTGTTAACAGCGCTAGATTTGGTTAGAAGCATGTTCGATGCTGTCACATGATGTTGTTAAGTTTGACAAGTGTTTGATTCACACAGTCTGCCAGGATTTGGGTTGCTAACGGCTCTAATGAACTCTGTGTGGGCTGTAGGGAAGGGACTGACGAATCGATCAGGTTTGGGGCCGTGAGGATGAGGTGAGATTCTGTGACCTGCAAACTCACACAGAGCGTTAATGACAGATGAGCTTCATCGACTCGCAGGTGGTTAGAAAACAACCAGGCATCGACTGTGTGTATTTGTTTGTAAACCCATATAAAAGAATAATCCCAAATGAGAGTCTAAAGAAGTAAATACGTGCATGCATGCATGGATGGATGGATGGATAGATAGATAGGTAGATGCATGTATGCAGAAGTTAATGCATGCATATATAAAGAAAAAGATAAAGCATGCATAAACACATCATAGATAGATAGAGAGATAGATAGATAGATAATGCATGCATAAGTTAATTTGTGCATGTATAAAGAAAGATTTATTAAATTCATGCATAAACATGCATAGATCGATAGATAGATAGACATGCATGCATTTATTTATTTATGCATCCATGCGTAGATAGATAGATAGACATAGATAATGCATGCATAAGTTAATTTGTGCATGTATAAAGAAAGATTTATTAAATGCATGCATTAACATGCATAGATCGATAGATAGATGGATAGATATGCATGCATTTATTTATGTAAAAGTTAATGCATTCATATATAAAGAAAGAGATGAAGCATGCATAAATATGCATAGATAGATCATGCATGCATAAGTTAATGCATGCATATATAAATAAAGAGATAAAGCATGCATAAACGTATAGATAGAAAGATGATAGATAGATAGATAGATAGATAGATAGATAGATAGATAATGCATGCATATGTAAAGAAAGATTTATTTAATGCATGTATAAACATGCGATAGATAGATAGGTAGACAGATAGACAGATAGATAGATAGATAGATAGATAGATAGATAGATATGCATGCATTTATTAATGCATAAGTTAATGCATGCATATATGAAGAGATGAAGCATGCATAAACACATGCATAGATAGATAGATAGATATGCATGCATTTATTTATGCATAAGTTAGTGCATGCATATATGAAGAGATGAAGCATGCATAAACATGCATAGATAGATAGATAGATATTGCATGCATGCATAAGTTAATGCATATGTAAAGAAAGAGATTTATCAAATGCATTAAATGCATGCATAAACATGCATAGATAGATCGATAGATAAATAGATAGATATCATGTGTGCACATCTTTGCGTACATGCTTTTTAATATATAATAAAAAATATTACATTATGTATTGATGAAGGTGTTAAAACTGTTTACCTGCTTTGCCTCGCCTGTTCCTATAGCTGGAATGTTTTCGGATGTCCTTGGAAATCTCAGTGTGGAGGATTTAGTCTTTGAAAAAGTGGTTTGTGCAGGATTCTCAGTCAAATATGCTGACAGACATGAAGTTTATACAGGGCTTCAAACTGTGAAGAAGTTGCGATTACAGAGCTTTCCATGTGTGAGGGATACGTGTCCATCTGGAACCATGTCTTGAGGATTGAAAGCATAAGCAGATTGGACAGGATTTCATCATTTCCACTTAGTTTAGTGTTGATTTAATTTCACATTTGACATATCCAGTGCTGGGTAGAGTACTTACAAATTGTAATTACAAATTGTAGTCAGGAATACTTTTAGATTACTTTTGAAATAACTTGTTAATAGATTTGAATGGGATTGTTTTTGGAATCTGATTGCGTAATCTGGATTACATGAAATCAGTTACCACTCAGCACTGAACGTATTGTATTATTAAAGCTTTACAAAACAAACCAGCAAAGCTTCCAAAGCCTCTTTGTAAACTCTGAGTTAAGGATTCCCCTGAGCCCCTAGGATATTGTCCGGCTCTTTTGCATCACCGCCGATGTGATTCATGAACTAACAGCGTTACTTAATTAAGAAGCCCATAATCCACAGTGTCTAAAGCTCTCTGTGTTAAACACAACTCCAGCCTGCAGGGAAACAAGGTGTTGGGAGCTTAAGACGGAGTGTAATCCCAGAGATGGAGGGAATGATGGATCGCAGGATCAGCGTGTGACTCCTGGAGTAATCAGGCCAGGCCGCTGGTCTCCTTCGCTCTCCTCCGAACCCCCACACCAATCTCTCAATCACTCCTCTGTCTCACTCCCACTCGCTCTGTGTTTCCATCTCATGCGCTTGTGAATTTACCCACTTGTGTCTTCGTGCAAACCTGATTTAAAGGGACAGTTCACCCAAAAATGAACATTTAAATTTTCTGTCCAGATCCATTCTCAGTGGGAAAGTGCCCATACAGCGTTACTGAAAAAAGTTGAACATGTCCAAGCCTAGTTTGTATTCAGTTTCAGTTTTCTTCTGTGATTTCTGCAGGCATATCAGTCTAGTCATTTTCTGCAAAAATGTCACATCTTTGGTACTGAATGTGAGCGCTGGATTGCGGTGTGTTTAATTTATGGTTCATTACGGCAGCACCGGCTGTCAGTTAATTCATCTCCTATTGCCCTTCGTGTAATGGGTAAGGCTTGATTCTTATGCAGCACGTCTGTCATCAGGATGGGTTATTGCCACACGCGTATTAGACATATTTAATTCCGCGAGTCTGCCTTTAAGCAATTAACCGGGTTGGAGGAGAACTAAACTGTGACATCCTTGCTATGTAGGGTTTCTGAGCTGAATTTTTATCACTTGGCCTAGATGAAGCTTGTCCTCCTGGAATGCAGATGGCCTGAGATCAGAGCTTTCGCCACAGATTTCACACTGGACATCAAGTGATGACCGGCACTAAATGCTCAAATGGTTTATTGTGTACAAAAGAAAATAAAAATGTTCTTAAAATCAAACATTTAAAAATGCATGTAAAATGCATGATAATATAATGTCAATAATATGTCAGTTTAATGCACAAAAATAAAAGCATCCTTAAAACCAATAAAAATATTAAACTATTAATATTTATTTGTAATATCATTATAACATAAAAAATATATTATTATAATGAATTGCAATATGAATAATATATTTTAATATGAAATACATTTTTAATATGAAAGTATTGAGCATTTTTAAATATATCTAGAATTTTGATGGTTTCATGCATGCATTTTGCCACAAACTATGTGTATTATTGCAAAGGAACCCATATTTAATTTAATTTCATTTAAATGTAATTAAAAATTATATATTTTTTCTATATGTAGAATATTTGAAAAATAGAATTTTTAAAATATAATTATGATATGATTTATGTGATGTATATTAATAACATTTAATATTAATATAAAATGTTGGTTTCATGCATACATGGTGATTAAAGACCATGTTTATTATAACTATGAAGCAATTTAATGTCATTATTTACTTCTAATTACAATATTTTGGTTTAATGTACAAAAGTAAACAAAAAATTAAAATGAAATTATATTATGTATATTTGAAAATATGAAGGTGTATTTTTATGTACTTAGAAAATTAGTAGTATGCTAATAATAAATGTAATAATTGTATTGTCAATAATATATTATATATTATTATATATTGTAGTACAATTTTTTTTATATGAATAATATATTTTATATAAAATCCTTGAGCCTTTTTTAAATGTATATAGATATTTCCATTTTATTTTACATTTAATAAAGAAAACAAAAACAAAATTAAACATTCAAAATATATTAAGAATATTTGAAAATTATGAATATTTTTCCTATAATTATAATATGATTTATAGTGTAATAGTTATAATACACTGTAAATATAATATTAATAACATTCAATATTAATATAAAATGTTGGTTTTATGCATACATTGTGATTTAAAAAAAAAATATTACAATGAACTCATTTAATGTCATCATGTTCTTTTAATTACAATATTTTGGTTTAATGTACAAAAGTAAACAAAAAAAAAACAGACTTAAAATGAAAATATTTTATTTTAGTTTAGTTTATACATTTTGGTACAAACCATGTGTATTATTCCAAAGTAACCGCATTTATTTTATTATATAAAATATATGTATATGTATATTTTATTTTATAAATTTTGGTACAAACCGTCTTTGTTTTTCCAAAGGAATCCATTTTTATTTTATTTTATTTTATTTTATTATTTGTTTTATTTTATTTTATTTTTTATTTTATTTTATTTTATTTATTTTTTATTAATTTAATTTAACTTTTTTACTTGTCATAAAGTCATACATTTTGGCACAAACCATATTATTGCAAATGAATCCATATTTAATGTCACATAATATAATGTCAATAATATGTCAGTTTATTGCACAAAAATAAAAGCATCCTTAAAACCAATAAAAATATTAAACTATTAATATTTATTTTTTAATATCATGATGATAACAATAATATATTAAAATGTATTATTTATATTATAATATAAACAATGTAATATGAATAATATATTGTGGTATAATTTATTTTTTATTTTATGATTTATTTTTATTTTAAGAACATTTTGGTAAACAAATGTGTCCAACAAATCAAACATTAAAAAATAGTATGAATATCTGAAAATTATAATTTTTAATAATTTTATTTTTCTGTATAGAACATATGCTATATATACTATAAAATTAATCAATTAATTAATAAATAATATCAATATTATATATTCTGATATATTCAAATATAAAAATGTATTCATTTATTTTTAATATGAAATGATTGAACATTTTTAAATGTGTCACTGAATTTTTTTTTAATGAAAATAAAAGAAAAATATTTCTTTCAAGATGAACTGATATTGATGATACATATTGATGATTATTTCTCGCCCGTCCGTGACTCCATTTCCATTTCTGGGTCTTGACCCTTCTGTCGAGGATCACTGCTTGCCTTCTTACCATATCACCTTCAGATAAGAAGAGAGATCTCGAAATGAGAAGACGAGAGGACACAGCGCAGACGCAGCGTTTAAACCCCGTTTAGCCACGGGAAATGTGAAGATAGGGGACAGACGGAAAAGAAATAGGAGCGAGAACAAAGGATAAGTGAAGATGAAGGTACAAAGGCTGACCGGGGAGAGAGAGATGATAAAATAAGACAAGGCAATTCCTTTCTTCTCATGTAGCTCTGCAGCCTTGCAAAAGAGCAGAGCGCGGGCACCTCTGTGCGTCTGTAAGGTTTAGGGTAAACATGTCCCCTTCCCTGTGATGTATAGGCTTGTCTGTTGTGTGAGTGTAAGTCAGACAGCACTTTACTGTTAACTCTCCGCTCCCTCCCTATTACCGCCGCCCCCCGACCCTCGCCGGAGCCCGAGTCCTGGCCCCTGACGGCCCCTCGCTCTGTTTACCCCATCTACCTCTGTTTACTGCCACAGAGAAGAGACATTTGCCACTGTCGCACCAGCTTTCCACAGGGACGGGCCTGAGAAACACGGCAGGATGACAAACACGCCGTGAGGTCCAAACGCTCACAAACCAAACCTTTTCGGTGGAAATGACAGCACAGTTTGAGTGAAGAGTTCAACTAAGAAATGCTGAAATGCATGCGAGATTGTTTCAGTATTTGGTGTCATTAGAGCTTCATCAACTAAACCAATGATAATGTTCTCCAGCACGATTTGAGATGTTTCACTGAGCTTCAATGGAAGCAAAAAAAAATGTCAGTATGTGAACAAATCAAATGATCAATGATGCTTATTTACTTCATTTCATGGCTAAATCATTCTGCATTAAAAAAAAAAATAATAATAATTTAATTTAATTTAATTTAATTTAATTTAGGCCCAGTGCATTTGATATTAGTTGCATAAATATGCTTATAATATACAAACTTTTTAGTTTTTTTATTTTTTATTTTTTTGGGGGGAATCAAATTGTAGAACATAATTTGCATGCATAGTTACATAACTAATGGAACTAATTCAGTGATATTTGATTAAAAACGTACATTTTCATTTTAAGGTTTCTTATTCAGTCTATTAAAAAACTTTTAAGTAAATAAATAAATAAACATCCCAGATTTTTATATAGTCCTAGTGCATTTTATAATATTCGCATCAAAATTATTGTAATATATTCATTTAAAAACTTTACAAAATTACTAAACATTTTTATGTTAATATTTTATTTGCAAAACTGAAAAACTGATTTATGTTTTTTTTTTTTGGTCTTTATTGCATTTTATAATATATGCATCAATATGATAATATACTATAAGAAAACAAAAACAAAACTAAATTACTACAATTTTTTATATTAAAGTTTTTTTTATTTATTTATTTATGGCAAAACTCAAATTTTCACAGTCCTAAAACATAAAAATAAAATTAAACAAACAAACAAAATATTTTTAATGTGGTCCCAGTGCATTTGATATAATTTGCATATATATAATTTGCATGAATATGATTATAAAATACAAACTATTTTTTGTTTGTTTATTAAAAATAAATAAATAAAAATATGAATATCCCAGATTTTTGTTGTTCTAGTGCATTTAATAAAATTCCCATCAATATGATTACAATATAATCATTAAAAACGTTTAAAAATTACATTTTCATCATTTAATTTTCAGTTTATTGCAAAACTTTATTGCACAATATAATATACAAACCATATTTTGAGAAACAAACAGATTAAAATGCGCAATTTAAAAGTCACACCTGAAACAGTTCGTCTTGCGATGCAAATTCATGAAACCTTATTCAAGATTAAAGTCATTATTTGTGGACTTAAAGATCAGAAACGACTCACTGAACTGCTTTAGCACTGAGATGAAGTTCAGTCCTGCTGATATCAGCAGAGACCACAATAAAAAAAGATTTTTCATTTAAGAGTTTTAAAGTATTTTATCGACCTAAAACAAAGTTTACACCTAGAGAAATCTCTCACTTTTGATGCACATCATAACATTTACATTTTATAATAACTCAGAGGTTGCTTTTATAGCACAGTTAAAGGAGAAGTCCACTTCCGAAACAAGGATTCACATATAATGTACTCACCCCCTTGTCATTCAAGATGTTCATGTCTTTCTTTCTTCAGTTTGTAAAGAAATTACTTTTTTTTTTGAGGAAAACATTTCTGCATTTTTCTCCATATAATGGACTGATATGGTGCCTCAATTTTGAACTTCCAAAATCCAGTTTAAATGCAGCTTCAAACGATCCCAAATGCAGCTGTAAATTAGAGGTCGACCGATATTGGATTTTACTGATACCAATAACTAGGTTGGACCACACTGGCCGATACCGATTAATCGACCGATACTGAATGGAAAATAAATAGTGCTCTACTATTTAAAAAAAAACAGCCTACTGAACCATACTTTGTAAATGAATAAAAATATCAATATTAATTATATATTGATCATTACAGTTTTACAGAATTACGTAATTTAATTACAAAATAAATGTAATTGTAATTAGCTACAGTTACAAAGAAAAAATGTGTAATTAAATTAGTTACTTTTGAAAATGTTAATGATTACAAAGGGGGTTACATATGAATTTTTTTCACACATACCTACATACAGATTTAATTGACTTCTTTTATAAATTGCATTGACTGCTCTAAAATGAGACACCAATGTTTCAGGTGTTTAGGACACAGAATAAGACACATGCTTGTTTTCATAACTCTTTTATTTCCTGTTTGGGTTTATGCATATACTTTATTTATTTATTTATTTTTTAAGATTAAAGGTTTTTTCCAAGTCTGAATTTGTGGTGTCTGTGCTTTAAATTAAATTATTACACAGCTCTGTGGAATGCTTGATTCTGATTGGTCAGCCATGACATTCCAAGGTATGTTATTTCCTGATAACAACTGGTAAAACCTAATAACACAGACTCATCCGGGCAACTTAAGTCAGTGCTATAAGCTTGATATTTTTCTTGGTGGTTAGCCAATTAAATATTAAAACTCAATTTGATATTATGTGTACAGTTTCTTAATTCTGTCATCCTGGTATCATGGACTCGCTGTCTTGTTTCAGACAAACGCACCTACTGCCATTTTGTTTTGTACACTGTAATGGATTATAAGATAACTAACAAACTAACAAACTTGTAATCTGTAGCCTATTACATTTTCAAAGTAACCTTCCCAACACTGGATATTGTGTACTTTCACAATTTAACTGCTTCTATTCTAGAACATTTGTGATTATCTAATCAAAATATAAAAATATGTTAGTCACACAACGGGCAAAAGTGCAGCACCGCGTCTAGAAGAACTCACAGCTATCTGGTGTCACAGCGGCGGTCTACGAAACTTTATTTGATCACCAAATGGGCAAAAGTATACTGCTGTCCTTTCTCCACTAATGCAGCATCTAGTCATCTAGTCAAATTCATCGCTAAGTAATGACATGAAAACGGTTGTGGATGTTTTAAATCCGCCTTTGAAATGCAGTGTCACGTGTCTAAACAAACGGCACATGCTGTCAGTAATTTCCGCCACTAGAGGTCGCTCTCGTGCTGTATGGACCTTTATCTCACTTCCTATATCCGGTAAGCGAAGCAGTGTATCCCCACTTCCGGTCCCATCGCAACGCAATGAAAACTAATGGGAGAATCCTCTCTTTCCTTTCTTTCGCCGGTGTTACTGCAGTGTACCTGGCTGCTTTTATTCTAAACAATGACACACTGCCTCAGTTTTCATGATTTCCTGACACAACACAGATGAGATGCGTGGGATGAATTAAGGTCCTTCTAAAATATTACGCGGGAGCATGCATTTCAAAACTGAGGATGTTTACGCCTACATCTCATATCACCTGCTGAAATGTTCCTATTAATATATTTCTCTTCCAAATGTGCATTCTGAATAATAAATAAATTTAACCTGCTGCAGTCAATTTCGTCTTCTCATTAACAATGTTTTTCTCATCATATTTTATACCCATTTACATTAAAATACATTTTAAATAAACACCCTTACAAAATTAACCATGGATTTACTATAGTTAATGGTAACCATGTTATATTTTATTTTTTCCACGGACTGATTTCCATTTGTATTGCCATAGTTTTACTACACATACCATGGTTAATTTTCATAAGAGCGGTATTAAAATTGATGAATGAATGCGCAGGCGTTGCCTTAAAGAAATAACAATGTTGAATATTTTAGCTAATTAATCTTAGACAGTATAATGCGTTGACAGCATGATTTGAGTATTAATTAAGAATTTCGGCATAAACGTGAATTACACACAGTGAAATGACTGTGAATGAAAAATGACAGAATAAAGACTAAAATTTAATACAAATGAATAAACGTTGATTCTGATTTTATTCATCAGGTCTCACACACGCATGTCACGCATGTTTACGAGCCATGGGTTTCTCAGATCGGTACGTTCGATTAAAACTACAAGTTCCGTTGCGTTTGGAAAATTCTGTGGACAGTGATCATCAGAATATTTCTTCACCTGTCTCTGAAAATGTCCGGAGTTTGAAATCATCCTGCAGATGCTCATTTTAACAGGCTTTTATTCAACTAGTGATTACAGCATATTGAAAATATACATAACCGGAAGAATCGATACACTGCTTCGACAAGCGCTTCCGGTGTTCAATTCCGGCGTGACAAAGGTCCATAACAAAGACTATAGGTACTTTGCTGTATAATGACGACCTTCTCAGCCGCTCCAGCAACGGACCCAACCCGGAAAAACTATCGGCTTGGATTTTTGCCGATAACCGATAGTTCCGCCAATCAAATATCGGTGCCAATTAACCATACATCGGTCGACCTCTATTGTAAACGATCCCAGCCAAGAAAGAAGGGTCTTATCTAGCGTAACGATTGATTATTTAAATAAAAATAATACAATTTATATACTTTTTAATGCCAAACTCTCGTCTTACTCTGCCTGGACTGTTTTTTTCTGGTTCTTGACAGTTAGGGTATGTCGAAAAACTCCCATCTCATGTTCTCCCTCAACTTCAAAATCGTCCTATATCACTGTTTTACCTTTTTTGTTAAGGGTGTTTGATCTTCTTTGCATGTTCACTTTGCAAAGTCTGTGTCGGTACTTCTGCAGCGATGTAGGATGATTTTGAAACGATTTTTGAGTTGAGAGAGAAAATACGATTGGAGTTTTTCGACATATCCTAACTGTCTTGAGTCAGAATACACAGAGTTCAGGGAGAGAAAGACAAGACGAGCATTTGAGATTAAAAAGTATTTAAATTGTATTTTTTTAATGAAAACAACTGATCGTTTCGCTAGATAAAACCCTTCTTCCTCGGTTGGGATCGTTTACAACTGCATTTGGGATCATTTGAAGCTGCATTTAAATTGCATTTTGGAAGTTCAAAATTGAGGCACCATAGCAGTCCATTATATGGAGAAAAATGCTGAAATGCTGCAATTTCTTTACAACTGAAGAAAGAAAGACATGAACATCTTTGATGACAAGGGTGTGAATACATTATATGTGAATCTTTGTTTTGGAAGTGGACTTCTCCTTTAAGTTTCATCTAGTTTTGCAAACATTGTGTCTGATATTTAAGGAGAAATAAAGACCAAGTCTGTGTTTGCTCTCCATTTAACCTCAATGCTGTCTCAATGCTCAATGCTGGAGATAAACAGGCGAACAAAAGCATTCTTCTCCATCTATATTTTGGGAGATTTGCACTCTTCTCCTGAGCTTTCCTTGAGCTGCGAGCTTTAACGAAGTTTCAGTTTAAGTTCAATAAACTTCAGTCTTTCAGAGGGAGCTCAAGCAAACCTTTGGGCTACGTGAAATTGGAAAAGAAGTTTGCGATTGGGATTGTCACGTTCTCACACATATGAAACGGACTGCAGTCAAATATGCCATGCATTAATAATGCCATCTTTTTATCAATAGTATATGACTCCCGGCCTGGACTGAGCTGAGCCGATCCATGCATATCCAAGACAATGAACCTATATGAGCATTAAAGTTGAATCAAACACTATGAAAAGAGAAAGAACACCTGCTGAGGGGGGAAAGAGCCTGCGTTTGAAGTGCCTGTGCTTCCTGTATCTCATCAAATGGATATAACCTCTGAAAAGATGAAGATAAACTCGCTTACATCTCTGCTTTACAACAGCCCTTGTTGATGCAATCACTTAAAAGTTTACCTGCAATTGCTACAAAAGGCATCCCCCGTCCAATCAGAACAATCCCAGACAGATTTCCTGCATGTAATCCCACACATCCGTCCTTTTTTCAGCGAGGAAACTCCTGCCGAGCTCCTTCAGCCCAATTAAACCCACATGCCAGGCTTCCATCAAAGGACCCGAGCGGTTTGTGCAAATGAAACGCTATCACGGAAACAATCGCGTTCGGAAAAGACGAGTCTCCCAGCAGGGCAGAGGGTTATATTATAGTCGGGGAGAGTTTCTCTTAGGAGTCACTTTCTAAACGCTCCCATTAATCCTCTTTCCGGAGTGTCTGAATGTCATGACTCTGGAAAAATGTGGGACTTCCTGAAGCTCAAAGAATGGAAACACAGTAAAAAAGTCTCCCAATGTGCCCAGCTTTGTCACTACTGGATTAATCTCTGGAGGTTAGAAGATAGAGCAGCTTATTTTAAGGGGATCAATGAAACTTAAAGAATGTCTAATGCCACTTTGGAGTCAGAGGCCTCGAGGCGCCGAATTCAGAGAGTTCAATGGAGATGGTGCGTCACAAGGACACCGAGGGAGACAGTGGCGAAAAAGTTTAAAACGTCAACTTTTGCTGCAGCACACTCTGACTTTGGTGCTTGTTCAGATCACAAAACCAAAAGAAAAAGTTGAGAGAGTGCATTTTGCATGAAGAAAATGAAGGGACAAGGTTATTTTATGTAACTAAAACTAACCCCCCAAAAAACCTTGTCATTTGAAATCGAAATTTGAAATTTTAACAGAATTTTAAAAGTTTAAAAGTTAATTTTTTTTTTAGTTTTACTTGATGTACTAAAATAAATAAAATTGAACTTTTTTTCTATTTTTATTCAGTGAGGATGCATTAAATTGATCAAAAATGACAATAAAGACATTTATAATGTTACAAAAGATATTTCAAATAAATGCTGTTATTTTGCTTTTGCTATTATTTTACTTTTTATTCAGCTGTGAATCCGAAAAAATAAAACGTATCACAGTTTCCACAAAAATACTGGGCAGCACAACTGTTATTAACATTTATAATAATCAGAATCAGATGTTTCTTAAGCAGCAAATCAGCATATTAAAATAATTTCTGAAGGTTAATGTGACCCTGAAGACTGGAGTAATGATGCTGAAAATTCAGCTTTGATTACAGAAATGCATTTCACAATTTAATCACATAAAAAACAAAATTTTAAATTGCAATATTTCACAATTTTACAGTTTTTACAGATTTTTTTGATCAAATAAATACAGCCTTGGTAAGCAGAAAAAAACTAGTTTCAAAAACATAAAATATATATATATATATATATATCGTGATGTATAATTTAAACTGTATTTTTATCAATAGCTGTATTGCTTTTGTAAATAACAATTTAAAAAATTATAGCGTTGCAATAATCGGAATCACTACTGAGAATTAAAGTAAGAATAAAAAATAACTAAAATTACAAAAGACTTTTACAATTTTTATTTAGTTTTACTTGATGTACTAAAATAAATTATATACATTTATTTAAAACAAACAAAAACTAATACAAATGCCCAAAATTACACTCATTTTTAAAATTTCTTTTAAAATTAATTTTAACCAAAATGAAAACAGAAAAAAAAAATGTATATATATATATATACACACACAACATTTAACAAATATAAAGTTTGAGGTCTGGGTTTTTTTTTTAAAGAAATGTATATTTTTATTCAGCAAGGATGCATTAAATTTCTATTCATCTGTGAATCCTGAAAAATCAAATATATCATGGTTTCCACAAAAGTCTGAAGCAGCACAGCTGTTTTCAACATTGATGTGAATGTTTTCTGAGTATCAAATCACCATATTAGAATGATTTCTGAAGGATCATGTGACACTGAAGACGTAGTAATGATGCTGAAAATTCAGCTTTGATCACAGGAATAAATTAAATTTTAACAAATATTCACACAGAAAACAGCTATTTTAAATTGGAATAATAAGTTACAATTTTACAGTTTTTACTGTATTTTTAATCAAATAAATGCAGCCTCTGTGAGGAGAAAATACTTTTTTCAAAAACAAAATTATTTTACCAACCTAGAGTAAGAGTAGCAGGAATAAATATGTGTGACTTTCTCCTTACACAAAAATAAATGTCAAATGAGTTTAACCGAGCTAAACTGTTTCCATTCCTAAATCCTGAATAGCAGGCTGGTCCATATCCTAGTCATTTATTACATGAGACAGCCCTATAAGCATCTCTTTGACATGTAAGAGTAGATTCTCCATGCAGAATGAGGTCGTTATCACGCTTGACAATGGAGAAGATGCAGGGCTTAGGATGGTCTGCCCAACCCCACCCAGCTATTAATACCAAAGAGAACCAGAGCATTGTAGTGCAAAAGAGCCCTCAGTATCTGTGTTTATTCAGCCTGTCTCTCAGAGGCCAACAGGAAGAGAGCTTTCAGCTCAGACACAGAAAGAAAGTCGATTTTCAACAGTAAATTTCACCGAAAGTTAAAGAAATGGTGGAAACAGTGAATTAACTGTGACATTTTGAAGTAGAAAGACTGAAATAGTATATTCATGAAAACTGGAGTCTCTAGAAGAATTACTAAAAATGAGCTTGAATTAATATTAGAATAAAAATATTGTGTTTTATGTTAAAAAATGTAAACTTTAAGTCATTTTTGCACTCAAAAGTATCTCATGGTTATTCATAGCCTCAGTTTACTGGGATCCAATCTAATTTTCAGCACCCATGATAAATTGCTTAATTGAAGTCAGTAAACAGTCAGTCATCTCCGTTATTGATGCGAATTTTAATTAGATGAGACAAATTCATTCGCTCAGTCATACAGAGTGTTACAGTACATCACCGGCCAACTCAAAAAGGTCAAGATAGTCAGTGAGATTGATTGGCTGGACGACTTGTTTATATAAGATAAGAGAAAATAGCCGAAAGGTCAACAATCACAAGCTATCTGAGCATTATCAGCCTCTCTCTCCACTGACAAGCACAGCAAACGAAAGTTGAACGGCCAGAACTTGACTTTAAAACAAGCTTATTGTTCAAAAGACACGTACATTTTAAAAGCAAAACAGAAGTGGGATAAAAAAAACCTTTACTTTCAGGCCAGTGCATTCTCTTGTATAACAAAGAGACATACAAACAGACAGAATTCATTTCGGTTCGGCTGCGCACTGACACACACACAATATATTTTCAATATAAATCCTATATACACATTCCTTTGCTAAACAGTTGCTTTTAACACAGCTAGTTACACTTCCACTGGAAGCAAAACGCATTTCAGTGCCACCAATAAATGCTGCCCTAAATGTCAAGGAAAATAAAACATCTCGTTCATAGTTCATCTCCGCTGTGTCATATTTCTAAATCTAATAGAGCATTTATGCACAAAACGTAGTTAAGAAAACAAACTCACAGTAAAAAGGGTAAAATAAACGCAACAAACATGATGACTGAAGACGACAACGTTCTGAGGGAGCTTGAGCGGTACCACCGAACTTCTTGAGAGTCATCTGAAAAAAAAAAAAATGAAAAGATAAATACACATGAAATAATATACAAGACTGTTATTTGAAGAAGCAGCTACTCAGACGAGAAACAGACGACCTGAATAATCATCTGCCATCAGGCTGAATCAAGCGCTAGTCAGTGATTCACAGCCCTATTAGGGAAACGTTGGAGGTGAGAACGTCTGTCTATTGTTGTTTATCTCCAGCTGAACCGGTTACAGGATAAGTGTGCGTCTGCCATTATGTTTTTAACTTTTTTTACAGTAATATAATGGAAATGGCCCTAAAACAGCCAAAAGTGATTTCTTGCTCAGTATTTTTGTAATTTTCCACTCCTAATATCTTAACATTCTGTACATTTAAATGGGAAGCAACATAACTTGAGATATTAAGTCTTGTTTCTAAAAAAATGCATTACAATTACACAAATTTATGCTTAAAACGAGAACAATATCAGCTATATTTGTGACCCTGGACCACAAAACCAGCCATAAGGGTCAATTTTAAACTTTAAATTGAAATTTATACACCATCTGAAAGCTGCTAAATAAGCCTTCCATTGATTGTTGGAATAAGACCATATTTGGTCTAGATGCAACTATTTGAATATCTGGAATCTGAGAGTGCAAAAAACTCTAAATATTGAGAAAATCTGAAGTTCTTAGCAATGCATATTACTAATCAAAAATTACATTTTGATCTATTTACAGTAGGAAATGTACAAGATATCTTTATGGAACATGAACTTTACTTAATATCCGAATGATTTTTGGCATAAAAGAAAAATCGATCATTTTGACCCATACAATGTATTGCTGGTATTGCTACAAATATACCCATGCTACTTGAGACTACTTTTGTGACCCCACTGGCAGATATTTTTTCTTTTAATCAGGTTTTAGAAAACTTTGTGATACTCAAGTAAATCTATCTTGATGTAAAATTTCAGATATTTGGACTGCTTAGTAAGAAAGTCATTTTGACTGTTTTAGTGGGCAGTTTCATTATATTACAGTGAGGAAAGCCAGACACACTCTTAATATCCCTCAGGGTGCTGTAACTGGTTTAGTTGGAGATAAACAGCAACAGATAAAGTCTTTTGTGCAGTGTACAGCAAACATGCATCTATAAACTCACCACAGTCTTTGCTGAAAACATGCGGGAAGCAGTGCAGAAGTCCATATCCACATCTGCAGTACGAACATCCTTTCTGAACCCATTCTCCATGTGGAATCACACCACAATCCCTGTTAGAATAAAAACACATTATCATTTAAAAACTGTGTGCGACCCAAAAAAGTGCTGTACAGCGAAATCTAGATGTTTTTTTGTTACCTGAGGCGTTCGTCGTATTCGCAGCTCCGGCCAGTGAAGTGCTTCGGACAGGCGCAGAAGCTTCCCAAAATGCACGTCCCACCGTTCTTGCAGCAGGTACGGCTTTGTTTAGCAACTGAAATGACAAACAACAGAATAAAGATGTTAAATACAAGGATGCAAACACAAAACAGCAGCCTCTTCCTGCAAAATTTATGACGTGTAATCTAAACAGCTGCTACCAACATCTGTTTCCCAACACGACACGAACCGAACCATCCAGACACTGTGCAGGCCGTTACGCCTGACAACACTGGAATTCCCATTAATAAATGGATAAATCCACTCAGCTCCAGTGTAAATGCTGAAAACGCAGTTTTCTACTTCATGCACATTGTTTACTCTGGTTTCTGTTTGTAAATGCTGCGTGCAATTAAAGTGCAACAGATTGTTGTGATGTTTTCATTTGTATTTTTGTTGTTTTCCAGTGCAAGTGTCTCAAGAACCTTAAATCAAGATTCATTTACCTGAGAAGCAAAATGACAGAAATCTTGTTATGGTGAAGAGAGTTTATGGTTAAAACAAGAACAAATATCTGACAGTGTGTTCAGAAAAATGAAAACAAGTTTTAATACACAACTGACATATTTGTTGTTTTTTTTTTAAGTATAAACTTATTTAATTGTTCGCCAAAAAAAAAAAAAATTTAAAGCATGCAACATGCCATGACTTTCTGCTCCTTTTAAGGCCTTAATTTGTAAATGAAGACTTTAAACCTTCAGAAACCCTGATGAATGATTGTAATATCTACATATCAGATCTACATGTTAAAAATTTAAATCAAAAATGAAATTTTAAATGCATATATCCCAGGATGCACTGGAAAAAATAGTGTAAAAACAAATTAAATAAAGAAAAAGCAAGTAACATTAAATTATACATGAAATTCTGACTGAAAAAAGATCAAAATTGTATTTTTAATAATAGTATATACTTTTAATAATATATATACAATTCCAGTCTATTTTTTTCAGTCAGAGTTTCACCATTTTGCTTGCTTTTTCTTTGAATTTAATTTTTGTTTTTACACAATTGTTTTAGTGCTTCCTGGGATGTATGTATTTTAAATGTTATTTTTTATTTAAACGTAATTTTTCATGCCTGTTATGTAGATATTGCAATAATTCATCATGGTTTCTGAAGGTCTATAGTCTTAATCACAAAAAAAAGATTTTTCAATAATTGAATTATTGAAATTAATTTTAAAAAAATTAAATACATATATCCCAGGATAAAAACGTTTTTGATAAATTAAAGTTTTTGTAAAAATAAAAAAAATAAATTTAAAGAAAAAGAAACACGTTACATTAAATGTGAAATGCTGACTAAAAGACTAAAATTGTATTTTGAATAATAGTATTTGAAATAGTATTTTAAAAAAATACATTTTTATTATTGTGAATTGAGACTTTAGACCTTCAGAAACCATCATGAATAATATCTACATATCAGAAATAAAAAAAATTAAAAAATAAGATTTTTTTTTTTTTTATTTCAATGAATTATTTATTTAAAAACAACGGCGGTGTGGTAAGTATGATCTCACCTCCGGTCAGTCCTATGAACGGTAACACGGCCTCGGCGTTGCGGTGTTGACGTTGCGGCGTTTGCGTGTTCATTTCATTGAACTTATTCAAGAATTCCGCGTGTTGTTTTGGCTTTCCAGAGACTCCAGCTTTCCCACATTCTGCTCCTTCACATCCTGAGAGAAAAACGCGAATCCATGTTAGAAAAAAGCTTCGACAACCCAGCCACGTATGGATGTAAACAACGTAAAACCCCGACTTTTACCTGATTCCGACGAAACCGCCTGACACACCACCACAGCGCACACCAAAAACCTGTAAGTAAAAATAACAAAAGTTAGGCCTGAGGAGAAAGACAGACGATTCGATTATTCCAAAACGAATCATGAATCATTTGCTCACCTGAAGAGTTGATTCATAATTCCGCTCGCTAGCAAAACTACCGATCTGATCTTAACAGCATCAAAACATCACCACTGTCATCACCACACACCAAATGACCAGAACACTCTCTATCTGTCCCTCTCCGGGGTCTGTTATTTATCTTTAGGGCTTCGGACTCCCCCATGACGCGCTATTAACACCTGTAAACCCCTCCCATAGTCATACATGAGATACGCGCACCCGCTAATGCAAATGAGCGTCCATTCATATTAGTTCCGTCAGTCAAACTGGTTTGAGGCGAATCGATTCTCTTCAGTATCACAGAGAAGCGATTAGAGGCTCAATCTGCGCCCCATCGCCGTAAAAGCACTTTGATGCTCCATAATGCGGGATTTTACAGAGTATCTTTGTTTCTCAAGTGAAAAAGATTTCGATTATAGACTTTAGTAAGAGTAGCGCCGTATTTAATTTGTGACAGGAATGAAAATTACGCTGTTAGGGACAGACGTACAGTGCATTTAATGGATTGTATTGTTGTTTAATACTGTTTAGCTGATGAAGCGTTTTTTAGAGAGAGAAAAAAACGTGTAAGTAGGAAAAAAAAAAAAGTTTATACAGTTCATGCCTATCCCTCACAGCCTTCTTAAATTAAATATGACCTCTTATCTGACTATAATTTCCTATACCGGAAAAGTTTTTTTTTTTTTACAATCTGTGTTTATGTAAATATATGTAGTCAATTTTTGTATTTTTAAACTAAATTCTAATAATATAACTACATATACTTTTTTAGAAAAGCAGTTTAAAAATCACATTTTTTAAATTATTATTACATTATAACTGTTATGTTTTTAAGAAGTCTCTTCTGCTCACCAGTGTATTTATTTGATCCAAAGTACAGCAAAAACAGTATTTTTTTTTACTATTTAAAATAACTGTTTTAAAATACTATGTAAAATAACTGTTTTCTATTTGAATATATTTTAAAATGTAATTTATTCCTGTGATTTAAACACTGATTTTTGGCATCATTACTCCAGTGACATGAGCTTTCAGAAATCATTCTAATATTCGACTTGCTGCTCAAAAAAAAAAACAAAAAAACATTTATTACTATTATTATCTTGAAAACGGCAGAATAGAATTTTTTTAGTTTTTTTGATGAAGAAAAACAGAACATAAATAGAGAAATAGAAATCTGTTGTAACATTTTAAATGTCTTTATCATAACTTTTGAACAATTTAAAGTATCCTTGCTAAATAAAAGTATTAATTTCTATCATTTCTTTCTCTGAGGAAAAGAAAACAATACATTCCCCAAGCTTTTGAATGGTATAATGTTACAAAAGCTTTTTTTTATTTCAGATAAATGCTGATCTTTCTATTCAAAGAATCCTAAAAAAAAAATTACTCAACTGTTTTAAATAATGTTTAAATAATAACATTTCTGAAGGATCATGTGACACTGAAGACTGGAGTAATGATACTGAAAATGCAGCTTTAATCACAGGAATAAATTACATTTTAAAATATATTCGAATAGAAAACTGTTATTTTAAATAGTAAAAAAAATTTCAAAATGTTACTGTTTTTATTGTACTTTGGAACAAATAAATACAGGCTTGGTGAGCAGAAGAGACTTTCTCAAAAAACATAAATCTTACTTTTTGAAAACTTTTGACTGGTAGTTGATATTATTCAGATGGCTGGATAAGAGTTATCTAGGCTTCTTAATTTTATCTAGATTCAATCAAAAGTTTTTAAGACCATATAAATTAAGCCAAGCTTTTGGTAGTGCCAATATATTTCCCTTCTCAGTTCTATTAACTCATATATTGATTTATTTATTCCTGAGTGCCTCTATTTCATTCAGTGCAAATTTGCATAATTTATTCATCATACTTGGACAATGCAGAGCACAACACCTATAGTATGCAGCTGCTTTTGCCTAAAGTGTACTTTTTTAATTGCACGTTTTCTGTTTATATTGCACTTATATGTGTTTATGTATTGTTTTTATTATCTAGATGCAGTAAAGGGCATATATTATCTCTTAATTTTGAAAACCAGATATAAATAGCAAATTATCATTGTGGTGTTTGTTGTTGTTGAGGCACAATCTGACCTGTGCTTTCAGAATAATTCTCAGTTGCTATGGTTTCTTATTTGTTTATGCATGAAAATCAAATAAACTCTGTGGTGATTTTGTTCCCACAGGCTGACATTTCCAAAGGAGCGGCAGCAGTTATATATAACCGCCAAACACCTAAAGTCATTAGAGTAAGTTTTCTTTGAGGATTTTTTGGTGTTTGATGCGGTTCGCTTCTTTAAAGAGCAGCGTAAAGCACGAGCAGCCGCATCGCGCTCTATTTCTGTCCATATGCTTTGTTATTGGTTTCTAATTAGCCGATTCCTCTCAGAGCCCGTGAGGTGAAGAACTTTCAAACACTTTAGTTTGTCGTTTTTTCCGTTTCAACTACATAAGCAGAAACGTCAAACGCACTTCAGTATATGCCCTGGTTTCTCTTTTCACAAACTCTCTCTTCCTAAACCCTAACTCTATTTTAAAGTCAAAATGTATGTCTTTAAACAGAGCAAACATAATATTATCTAAATGCAAGCTTTAGTGATTGCCCTGTCTTGTACATTTCACATTTAATGTATGTCTGCCTTTTGCATAATAAAAAAAAAAAAAAAAAACGTTAATTTAGTCTGGTAGAAAAAATCATCCTTTTTAAAAAGAAATTACATGCAAATTACATGGCTGAGGTTGATGCATTTTTCATTTCCAGGCACAATGCATCACCGCTGGGAGAGCTTTTCTTGTAGTGCCATTAATGTTTTTTGACATTTCATGCCAACATTTCCTCTAATTGTTGCTGGGAATTGTTTTTCTACACAACAGCCGCTCTGTCCATCTATAGAGGAATGATCTTTAACGCAGACGTCGAGCAGTTGCTAAATAAAGTTGGTGGAGCATGTGACGCAGGCCAAACCTGAAAGGCTAAAGGTCAGACTGAATGCTTTGGATGTTGTGCTTGACATTATAGATGCTGCTATATTACATGACAGGCACCTTTGACCCATGAGCGAGAGACTCCTGACCTTTTTATGAAATCTGCATTTATGGAAAAGATTTGTGTATTTATGAAGGGTGTTTGCTAAGTCATGCATCATTATGAGTGTGATACTAGAACTAGAACTAAACTATTAAAAATAATTGTCAGTCATCAAAATAAAGCTGGAATAAATTAAAATGCTTAAAAACCTAATTGAAAATTAAAATGTTGCCTTGGCAATTGAAATAAACTGAAATAGATATGCAAAAATATGTTTGAAATAAAAAGGCTGAAGTATTAAAATGACTATGACTAAAACTGATGAATAAATAAATAAATAAACAAAAAAAATAATAAATGGGAATATTTAAAAATATTAACTAGAATTAAAATTATTAAAAATCTGGAATAAATTAAAATGCTTAAAAACCTAAATGAAAATGGGAAATGTTGCAGTTGAACTAAACTGAAATAAATATGCAATTAATATGTTTGAAATAAATAAGTCGAAGTACTAAAATGACTAAAACTAAAACTGAAAATAAATAAAGAAAGAAAGAAAGAATATATATATTAAAAAAAAAAGTCATTGTCATTTTCACTAATTGAAATACGGCCTTAAAAATAAAATGTTCTTATGGAAATGTTGCCTTGGAAAATGACTGAAATAGTAAATGTTTTATTAAAATATTTAAAACATGAAAAAATGACAAAAGCACATCACTATCAGTGTTGCTATTATTAATTACAATTAAAATGATTGCAAACTGTTTTCAGTAACTGAAAAAAAGCTGGAAAAAATATAAAGATTTGATGAAAAACTTAAAAAAAAAATTGAAATATTGCCTTTGGAAATGACTGAAATAGTAAATAATTCATTTAAATAGACATGGAAAAAAAATTATAAAAGCACATCATTTAGTCTTTTTATTATTACCTAAAATTAAAACAGATTTTTTGAAAATTAGATGAAAAACCTAAAATTAAAACAAAAAATAAATAAATAAAAAAAAAAAAAATTAAATATTGCCTTTGGAAATGACTGAAATACAGTACTAAAGTACTAAAATGACTAAAACTGAAAAAATGGAATATTGAAAACAAAATGAATATAACAGTCAAAGTAATTTTTATTTTCAGCAATTGAAATAAAGTTAGAATTAAAATAAAATGTTGCCTTGGAAAATTACTGACATAAACACATTTAAGTTGATGTACTAAGATGACTAAAACTAAATAAAAGTTAAAAATTAAAATAAAAGTTAAATAGAAACATTTAAAACAAATGAAAATGACGAAAATGAGTGTTGTTATTATTACCTAAAATTAAAACGATTATTTTTTTTTTTTTTTCAGTAATTGATATAAAGCTGGAAAAAAATTACTAGATGAAAAACTTAAAATTTTAAAACGTAAAAAAAAATGACTGAAAATCTAAAGTACTAAAAAAAAAAAGTACTAAAGTAGTAAATTTATTAAATTAAATAAATACATATCTACATATAAATACTGAAATATAAAACAAAATGACAAAATCACATAAAATTACTAAAACTAAAATTAGAATGAAAACTGAAAATATAAAAATAAAAATATTACATTTTCATTATTAAATGCAGTGTATAAATAATACTAAAATAATACAAATTATTGTTCATATTTAGGGTTAATTATTGAAAATACAAAACATACATACACACATAAACACAAAACAAATCTAAAAGAGTTGAAATGAATTGTCTACTCAGAACACCCTAGCAACAGCTTAGCAACCATATCAATGCCCTGTCAACTGCCACAACACTCCAGGATAGCAGCAAGATTAAAACAAGTAATCACCACAAAATCTGGTTTATTTATTTCATATTCATTTTAATTTGGATTCCATTTGCTTGATTGAATGCAAAGCCGAGTTCATAAATTGCATGCATTTAGTGTTTGCTAATGGGCTAATGAGGTTTAATTAGATAATTCATTCACATAAAGAAGGATTAAATTGTGTGCACTAATGAACAGCGAATGAGGAACTGAGGTCACGAATCTCTACGCTGCGCTGCTGTCTTCAGGTCGACTGCGGAGCTGCGCTTTTGTTACAAGCACAGAAAGAGTCAAAAGGTGATTTATTCTTTCTGCTCACAGGTGCATTTCTGTCTGCTACGGTTGACAGCCTGTCATGTTGCTGCCAGGGGAATATGTGAGGTAATTAGAGCAGCAGAGGTGGGCAGCGAGAAGCCCATTTGAGGGGACAAATCCAGATTAAATGTGCCTGCTTGTACTCTTCACTTGTCTTTTAAATTAGACAACTATTCAAATGCAACTGCTAGGAAATTGTAAGTGATGTTTGCAAGTTAGCAAGACGCTGCTCCCTACTATTTAGAACACCTTAGCAACTACCCATCACACCACAGCAATCACCTAGCAACCATCCAGAACAACCTAGTAACTGCAGAGCAACCACCCAGAACACCAACAGCTCCCCAGAACACCCTGGCAATACCCTAGCAACCGTCTAGCAACAATCTAGGACACACTAGCAACTGCCTAGCGACCACCCATAACACTAGAAGCTGCCCAGTACACTCTAGCAACTATTTAGAACACCCTAGCAACTGGCCAAGACAACCTAACAACAACCCAGAACACTCTAGCAACTGCCAAGGACACAATGATGTAGCAACTGCCTACAAACTACCTATAACACCCCAGCAACCACCTACAGCCACCCAGGGCATTCTAGCTACTGCCCAGGGACACCCTAACAGCCACTTAGGCAACAACCCAGAACACTCTAGCAGCTGCCTAGGACACAACTGTATAGCAACTGCCGGTAACTACCCATAACACTCCAGCAACCATCCAGAAAACCCTAGCAACAACCAGAACATTCTAGCAACTATCCAGGACACAGTGGTATAGTTACTGCCTAGCAACTACCGCGTAACACCCCAGCAACCATACAGAACACACTAGCAACCACCTCCATCTGCCCAGGACACCTTAGCAATGCCTTAGCAACCACCTAGCAACAACTCAGAAACTCTAGCAACTGCCCAGGGACACAATTATATAGCATTGCCCAGTAACCACCTAGAAACCATCCAGAACAACCTATTAACCACAGAGCAACCACCCAGAACACTAACGCTGCCTAGGGACACCCTGGCGGCACCCTAGCAACCATCTAGCAACAATCCAGAACACCCTAACCAACAACCACCAAGCACTACTGTCAGGGACATCTAACAATGCCCTGCAACCACCTAACCAACCATCCAGGAACGCCCTAGCAACAACTCAGAACATTCTAGCAACTGCCCGGGACACAATTGTATAGCAACTGTCTAGCAAACTACTCATAACACCCCAGCAACCATCCAGAACAAATAGCTGCCTAGCAACCACGAGAACACTAGCAGCTGCAGGACATGCGGCAACACCCTAGCAACCACCTAGCAACGCTAGCAACAACCCAGGGACACTCCTAGCAACTGTCCAGGACCGCATTGTATAGCAACTGCCTAGTAATTACTCATAACACCCCAGCAACCACCTAGCCCACCCAGAACACCCAGCTTCTAGCAACTGCCTAGCATTTCCAGGCAACCTAGACCATCCAGAACACCTTGCAGGATACTCAGAATACTCTAGCAACTGCAGCTGCCCGGGACAGCCTGGCATAAAACTCCACCAGCAATCGCCCAGCAACTGCCCAGGACACAATTGTATAGTAGCGACCTAGCAACTACCTGTAACACACAGAGTAACCACCTGGTAACCATTCAGAACACCCTAGCAACCACGAACGCTGGCAGCTGCTATCTTACAAAGCCCTAGCAACCATCCAGAACACCCCTAGCAACAACCCAGTGCATTCTAGCAACTGCCCAGGACACAATTGTATAGCAACTGCCTAGCAACTACCAATAACACCCCAGCAAACACCCAGAACACTAGCAGCTGCCCAGGCCACCTTAACAACGCCCTAGCAGCCACCTAGCAACCATCCGGAACACCCTAGCAACAAACCAGAACATTCTAGCATCTGCCCAGGACGCAATTGTATAGTAACTGCCTAGTAACTACCCACTACACCCCAGCAACCACCCAGAACACTAGCAGCTGCTCAGGACACCCTAGCAATGCCCTATCAACCATCCAGAGTAGTCTAGCAACCACCCAGAACACTCTAGCAACTGCCCCACATACAATTAAACAGCAATACACTAGCAACCACTAAGAACAACCTAGGAACCACCTAGGTTGTGTAATCTTTTTTTATTATTCATAAAGTCATTTTTCTTCTGTGTAAAGCACATCTTTCCTCAACAACATGCATGATTTGAGAAATCACTTTGCTAATGTATCTACTTGACCCTCATTTTACTCCTTGTAGCACCTATTAGATTTCCACCAGAAACGGAGTGAAGAATGAATGGACTGAGGTTGTCTTTAAATGTGAGCAGCAGTAAACTCAAACCACGTAAATAATATAAGATGGAAATGTCAATGGCCATTAAATCCATGTAACTCCATCATCACATCACATGGGTTTTGATCCCCGGTCAAAGCGTGTTCTATAAAAGCGGATTGCTGCGTGACGAGGAAACGAGACACCGGCGCTTTCATTCTGTTGCTCATGTGTGTGCAGCTCTCAGGGTGAGGAGCGTGTAATAGAGCGATCTCGCTGACTCATATGAGCCCCCTGCTGGCTCATAATTAATTTACATATCTTTGTGTTTCATTCCCATAATTAACAAGCCTCTGGATGCTCAGTGCAGGCCCATTAGGGGTTTCAGCATGTTTACAGGGAAGTTTTAATGACATCTATGGAGGTAAGAAGTGCAATTGTGTTTACTTGACTTGAGTTTATTCGTTTTGAAATATGGCTACATTTGCTCAATTGTAGTTCCCATTTCATGCCTTCCATAGATGAACTGAAATTAACTTCCTGAGTGCATTAAAAGAAATAATGTGAAAGCCTGAAAGTAAAAAAAAAAGGTAGATAAAAAATAAAAAAGGAAGATTAAAAAATACGTTTTATCTCACAATTTGGACTTTTTCTCATAATTTTGAGATTATATCTCAAATTCTGACTTTTTTCCTTGCAGTTCTGAGAAAAAAAAGTCAGTTTGCAAGATAAGATAAAAGATAAAAGTCAGTTTGCAAAACATAAAGTCAGAATTCTGAGATTTACAAGTTTATATTGTGCAATTCTGAGTTTATATCTTGGGATTCTGCCTTTTTTTAAACTCAGAACTTCGAGTTTACAGCTGTTTATATTCTATAAACTCATACAATATCTCACAATTCTGACTTATTTGACTATTCTGACTGAATTATGAGAAAAAAGTCAGAATTGTAAGATATGAACTCAAACTCAACGATATGAACTTTGTTTTTGATTCTGTTGTGGAAAAAAAACAGAATTCTGAGACTCAGATTTGAAAAATATAAAGTCAAAAATGCAAGTTTATATTATGCAATTCTGACTTTTTCCCCATAATTCTGAGAAAATGTCAGTATGTGAGATACAAGCTTAGAATTGCGAGATGTGAATTTAGAATTGTAATTCTGAGGAAAAAATATGTGAAATATCAATATGTGAAATATAAACCTACAATTATGAGAAAAAAGTCTGAATTGCAAGATATGAACTTGAATTTGAAGATATGAACTTTATTGAATATGAACTGTTGCAGAAAAAACAAACAAACAGAATTGCAAGACAAACTCAGAAGTGCATAATTTAAAGTCAGAATTCTGAGTTTATATTGTGCAATTCTGACTTTTTTTCTTACGATTCTGAGAAAAAGTCGGTATGTGAAATATAAACTCATAGTTCTGAGAAAAAAAAGTTTATATCTTGCAATTTTGGGTTTTTTGCTGAATTTATTAGTTTATAGCTGTTTATATTCTATAAACTCATACAATATCTCACAATTCTGACTGACTTTTTTGCAATTGTGAGGTAAAAAGTTGCAATTACCTTTTTTTTTTTTATTCTGTGGCTGAAACAAACCAACTAAAAAACAGAACTATGAGACAAACAGAATTCAGAGAAAAACTCAGAATGGCAAAATATAAAGTTAGAATTGCAATATTATATATTTTTTGAGTTTGTATCTTGCAGTTTGTATCTTGCAGAGTTTATAGCAGTTTATAATCTAACGTCTATAAATTTTATTTTTCTTGCAGTTATGAGAAAAAAAATCTAAATTGCGAGATATGAACTCACAATTCTGAGAAAAAAGCATTGAATTGTGAGAGAAAAACTCTCGATATCCTTTTTTATTTTTTATTCTGTGGTGGAGACAAAAAAAAACCCTAATTGCAAGACATAAACTGAAAATTCAGAGAAAAAAAACATCAGTCAGAATTGCAAGTATTCTATTTAAGCAATTCTGCCTTTTTCCTTGGAATTTTTAGTTTTTATCTTGCAATTCTGACTTTTTTCTCACAGTTTTGAGAAAGAAGTCAATATGTGAGATTTAAACTAAATTTCAATTCTATAAGTCAATATGTGAGATATAAACTCATAATTGTGAGATATAAACATAAATATAAAAAAGTCAGTTTATGTCTTTTTTGTAGTTTATATCTTGCAATTCTGTTATTTTTTCCTTTTGAATTTTGAGTTTATAGCAGTTTATAATCTATTCTAACTGCTATGAACTTTATTCTTCTTGCAGTTATGAGAAAAAAAATCAGAATTGCAAGATATGAACTCACAATTCTGAGAAACAAGCATTGAATTGTGATAGAAAATGTCACAATATCCTTTTTTATTTTTTGTTCTGTGGTGGAGACAAAAAAAAACCCTAATTGCGAGACATAAACTGAGAATTTAGAGAAAAAATTCAGAATTGCAAGTATTATATTTATGTCTTTTTTGTAGTTTATATCCTGCAATTCTGTTATTTTTTCCTTTTGAATTTTGAGTTTTTAACTCACAATTCAGACTTTATTTCTTTGCAAATTCTTTCTTAGAATTTTGAGTTTATAGCAGTTGATAATCTATTCTAACTGCTAGAAACTTTATTCTTCTTGCAGTCGTGAGAAAAAAAGTAAGAATTTTAAGATATGAGCTCATAAGACAATTGTGAGAGGAAAAAGTCAATTTATTCTGTGGTGGAGACAAAAAAACACAACTGCGAGACATAAACTGAGAATTGAGAGAAAAAAAATAGATTTGCAAAATGTAAATGTATTATATTTATGCAATTCTGCCTTTTTCCTCTTTTTTTTCTCGCAGTTCTGACAAAGAAGTCAATATGCGAGATATAAACTCAGAATTGTGAGATATAAACATGTAAATATAAAAATAAAGTCTAAATTGTATTAAAAACTCGCAATTCTGAGAAAAAGAAGGCAGGATTGCAAGTTTACTGTGCCCAATTCTGAGTTTATATCTTGCAATTATGTCATTTTTTTTCTTAGAATTTTGAGATTTTTAACTCAGTTCAGACTTAATTTCTGGCAATTCTGACTTCTTTTATTAGAAGTGCAAGATATAAACTCAGAATTGAGCACAAAAAACTTGCGAGTTGTGAATAGAGTCAGAAAGTGGCCTTCCATAGGATAGTTCACCCAAAAATGAAAACTTTAATTTCATGTTGTTCCAAACCCAAATTCTGCCGTTTTATCATGAAAAAGAAAAGATGAGATTTACACTGGTCTTAAATTGGAGTCCTTTATTGTTTTTGTCCTTTGTGGAGCTTGTATGCAAAAGATCTGTGGAAAAAACAGGTTGGAGTGACATGAATTTAGATTTTTAGGTGAACTTTCCGTCAAACATTGTTCCAAAACACTCAACATATTTCCCTTTGGTTTGCTAAAATGAGATATTTTAATTAGAATGCATCTGACAATGCATTATCGATTGAATATCCATGTCATTCTTGGCAGTGACAGCAAATGCGAGTTTCTGCTTCTTATGGGGAACATTTGACAGAGCTGATTATTGTGATTTCTATTCTGAAAAGTGACACGTAATGACAGCTGAATCATTATCAGCCATGCAAAGGTTGATGCTCTGTCTCCTAATGAGCTGTCTGCCTTCTGAATGGCACCGCACTGTTTCTTCACTCCGTTTGAAAGGTTAGGATTCAGGATGTCAGCAACTTCTGTGAGAAGCAAGGACAAATGCGATGCAAAATGAACAGTTTTCATACCAGCAGCATTGAGATTAAAAGAGCAAAACAATATTGGTGCAAACTTGGTGACAATAGAAATCAAAGTTTTATTTGTCGCATACATAACAACAGCGCAATGAAATGAGTTATATAAACATTTCATTATATGCAGGCAGTGTATATGCAAGTGTTAGTATAGTTCATCCAAAAATGAACATTTGCTGTAAATGTGCTCAACATAAAGCAATCCAAGATGTAGATGAGTTTGTTTCTTGATCAGATTTAGAGAAACGTCATTCCATCACTTGCTCACCAATGGATGTGAATGGGTGCCGTCAGAATGAGTTTAAACAGCTGATAAAAACATCACAATAATTCACAAGTAATCCACACCTCTCCAGTCCTTCAGTTAACATACTGAGAAGACAAAAGCTGAAACAAATCCATCAAGACATTTTTAAGTAAAATACGAATCCATAATAATGCTTCAGCCAGTGAAAACGTGGTCTGCTCTGAATCAGGAGAGAAATCTGCACAGATCAAGCACCGTTTACAAGCCAAAACAGCTCTAAACAAATATGTGGGTCGATTTTGATGTGAGAGACAACCGGAGGTGAACTTTTTCACTAGAGGAACTGTTATTATGGACTTTTATTTTGGCCAGAAGTGACAGTTTGAAGTTAAAAAACATCTTGATGGATTTGTTTCTTACAGACATGCAGCTTTTGCCTTCTCAAGATGTTAACCGATGGACTGGAGTGGTGTGGATTACTTGTGGATTGTGATGTTTTTATCAGCTGTTTGGATTCTCATTCTGACGGCACCCATTCACATCCATTGGTGAGTAAGTGATGGAATGCCTTATTTCTCCAAATCTGATGAATAAACAAACTCATATACATCTTGGATGGCCATATAGGGTGAGTAAATCAGCACATTTTAATTTTCAGCTGTTTGGACTCTCATTCTGATGGCACCCATTCACATCCATTGGTAAGCAAGGGATGTAATGCTACATTTCTTCAAGTCCGATGAAGAAACAAACTCATCTACATCTTGGGTGGCCATAAAGGGTGAGTAAATCAGCACATTTAATTGTCAGCTGTTTGGGTTCTCATTTTGATGGCAATCCATTCACATTCATTGGTGAGAAAGCCATGTAATGCTGCATTTCTCCAAATCTGATGAATAAACAAACTCGCTCGTCTACATCTTGGATGGCCATATAGGTGAGCAATCAGCACATTTTCATTTTCAGCTGTTTGGACTCTCATTCTTGATGGCACCCATTCACATGCATTGGTGAGCAAGGATGGAATGCTTCATTTCTTCAAATCTGATGAAGAAACAAACTCATCTCTACATCTTGGATGGCCATATAGGGTGAGTAAATCAGCACATTTTAATTGTCAGCTGTTTGGACTCTCATTTTGATGGCACCCATTCACCTCCATTGGTGAGTAAGTGATGGAATGCCTTATTTATCCAAATCTGATGAATAAACAAACTCATTTACATCTTCTGACTATATAGGGTGAGTAAATTAGCACATTTTTCAGGTGTTTGGATTCTCATTCTGATGGCACCCATTCACATGCATTGGTGAGCAAGTGATGGAATGCTTAATTTCTCCAAATCTGATGAAGAAGCAAACTCATCTACATCTTGTATAGCCATATAAGGCGAGTAAATCAGCACATTGTCATTTTCAGCTATTTGGACTCTCATTCTGACGGCACCCATTCACATCCATTGGTGAGTAAGCGGTGGAATGCTTAATTTCTCAAAATCTGATGAAGAAACAAACTCATGTGCATGTTGTATAGCCAGGTTGGAATATATATAGGGTTTGAACCATTTCTTCAAAGGAACGACTTGTTGCTGGATATTTATACTCACAACTGTACACCCAGTCCTTTCCATATGCCGATTGTACATTCATAACATATTTCAACCTGTAACCACTGCAAAGCCACGCTCTAGTTGCACGGTAGCTATACTGAGCACAACACTGTTGATACGCTTGATCCTTTCATCCAAATTCAAAGGAATCAAATAACCCACTTTTAATTATCAACTGTGTCATGTACCACCTAAACGCAGTGTATTAATTATCAGCTCCATCATCAGTGCTTGTCATGATGAAACTCATTTTTATTCTGAAATCTGACACCACTTTATTCATTATCTACAAGGGTGACAAAACAACATCCTTGTAGTGACAGGTTTATTGTAACCTAGTCTAGTACAATACGCGGTGAAATACAAAAGAATATTTTTTTTATGAATGCAAACAAGCATTTCTGTCAATTCTAATGAGTTACAGAGGCACGTGGCAAGCGTTGGGGTTAAAAATAGCCGGGTCAAGAGCCCTGGTTACATAGTTGACACTTATAAGAGCTGCTTCTGACTCCAGATACTTATTTGACAGAGAACAGCCAGTCGGGTAAGCAAGCTTTTTTTTTTTAATTAGTCATTTACGCACCGGAATACTCTTTTGTTATGTTGACAGGACAGCAGGATTAGATACAGGGCTCTCATGAAATTACAATTAATATCGCTAGGAATAAACACAATTTTATTGCTTTTAAATATAGCATGAAAGTACAATCCAGTAACACCATTTTAGAATTAATCACGGAAGCAATTTCATGTGGTATTGTTTTTTGTCTGATAAGTGATGATTCCTGGCTAAATGCGTTATATAATGCGCAGATGTTCCAAATAGTATTCTTTTTGTCTGCATTTATTTTGTACTGTGTTTATATTTAATTGCCTGTCCTGGTTAAATTAAATAGCTTAATCAAATGCATGATACTCGATGAGCTATTGTAAACAAATTTACATTTTATGCTCAGTTTATGCAAAGGAACATTGCAATCTTGTTGAATCCAATCTCGTTCTTTCACTCACAGCTTCATCTCCACTTACAGCCAGAGTCTCTGCAATAATGGACAAAAACGCAGAGGTGTTGGTATGCGGGGCTTCAATTATGAAGGATGTCTGGGAAATCAGACTGAGGGAGTATCGGCAGAAACGGCAGCTGGAGCAGGAGAGGATACAGAAGAGCGCCCTGGAAAGGTGAGGACCTGCCGAACCGCTCGTTTTCCTGCATATGTCAATCAGAAAAACTCTTTATAATGGCCAAGTCAGTATTTACAAAACTTTGTGGCTCAAAACATGTCCTAAAGTGCTTTGCAGCACTTCCAGTTTGCTTAAAGCACCTCCATTATGCAAATAAATAAATAAATAAATATAAAACAAACAAATAAATTAAGTAGAAATAAAAATAAATTATTAAATTTTATATTTAAAAATGTTTTGAAGTGTTAAAAAAATGTAAATATATAAAAATGGCCAAAGATATATTTGCAAAAAATATATTTATGTAAATATATTTTTTACAAGTGTTCTGAGGCACTTCCAGTTTGCTAAAAGCACCACCATTAGGCAATAAATAAATAAAGTAAAAATAAATTATTAAATTGTATATTTAAAAAAGTTTTGAAGTGGGTTTTTTTTTAAATCAAATATCAAATATCATATATATCATATATATATATATATATATATATATATATATTTTTTTTTTTGGTTTGTGGTTCAAAAATGTCCTTAAGTGTTTTGAGGCACTTCCAGTCTGCTAAAAGAAAAAAAAATCAATAAAAAAAAATAATAAATAAATTAAATAAAAATAAAACATAATAAAAATAAAATAAACAAAAAATAAAACAAACAAATACATAAAGTAAAAATAAAAATGAAGTGTTTAAAACAATTCAAAAAATATAAAAAATGGCCCAAAGATATATTTGCTAAAAATGTATTTATGTAAATATATTTTTTTACAATTTTGTGGCTCAAAAAATGTCCTAAAGTGTTTTAAGACACTTCCAGTTTTCTAAGAGCCCCCTCATCAGGCAAAAAAATAAATACAATAAAATAATAATAATAATAATAATAATGAAATAAAACAACGTTTTTTTTACCACATGTTGATAGTTAACCAATTTGTTGATGTTAATTTTAGCAACAAATTCCACTTCATATAGTTTTGTAATACCTCATGCCATGTAGAATTGCTGTATTTATTAGTTTACAGCTTGCAAAAAACTTTCTCTGACTCATAAATACAAGCTGCACATTAATGCATTTTGAGCGTTGCCATAGAAAAGAATAATTTCTGAAGAAGACGTGAACAATTCTCTGAGTCATCTCATAATTACAGTAACTCATGAATGCAGTTTGATCCCAACTGCCTCTTTGCCTATTCTGTTTGCACATAATAAGGCTATTCAGAACGATAATGAGCTTGTGGTCGCTTCAACTTTAATTGCCTTAATTGTGCAAATATTAATTTTAATAACATCAGCCATCTTTAATTAATCTGTTAAAACAAAAGAAGCACACAGTTTATAATTAACGAGAAGTCTTTTTTGTTGTCCGTTTTCATAGAATCAATCAGGATTGGCAGGCACGCATGTCCTCCAAGATAAAAACCCCTAAAAGACTAGAGAGAAAAGCAAAGCTTCCTGAAGAATCGAGTCTTGATGTGCACAAGGATAAAAAGACTCACCTTGGCAGGCCGCAAGGCTTCCAGAGCAGTCAAATTCAGAGGAAGCTGGACTTGACGAAAACAACCAAAGCTAACAAATTGGCTTTGTTACGCCATCTCAACGAAAGCTGCCCGGGGTTGATGGTGTGGGCCAAATCTTGGAAGTTCTCGCAACCTTTGCCGCAGCCTGAAGAAAGCCCATGTGCATTCGGCTGGGGGCAATCGTGGAAGTTTCTCAATGTTCAGCCAAGCACTAATGGTAAACCGTGGTTTGATCTTGGGTTTGACGCCAACAACAATATGAGCTCCAATGATATGTTTCTATGGGAGAAACTCCGCAAAGCTTTAGACTCTGAATGCATTCAACAAGACCTGGTCACTCCAGAATGGGAAAACTCTTGGATATTCACTCAGAAAAGAAAAGAGTGTCATGAAAACACAAATAAAAGTGATTGCAACAAATTTACCAACTTGTGGGGGGATCAAAATGAGGAAAGCGCATCAGACTGGAAAGAGTCATGGAAGTCAACGAAGCCTGTAAGAGACAGAGATGTTAAATCTGATTTAATTCAACCCACAGCCAATAAAGAAAAACAACCTGAACTATCATGGAATAATAGTTGGATGCACTTTAAGAAGCAGCTTCATATGAAGCCTAAAAGTACAAATAATTCAAGTTGGAGTGAATCTTGGAGGGTTGCAAAAACCATATTAGAAACTGAGGCGAAATCAATCCAGTCTCAAGCAATGGTGCCTCAGAAGGTGCATCCCAACATCTGCGATGTGATAATGAATGTGTCTAGAGAACTGAACCACACAATTCCATTGAGGGATGCACAGCTATCCGAATGGGAAAAATCATGGGTGACCATCAAAAATAAGTCGGAGTATAAAGAAGAGATAAATAAAGAGGTGGAAGTGAAGGCTGAGATGTTGAAACCAGACAGTTTCAAGCAACCAACTGAACATGTGAAATTCAACATTCTTGCTTTGCCAAGAGGCCTAAAGAAGCAAGAGATGCTTAACTTCTCTGAGCAAACAGACTGGAAGGATTCTTGGAAGATGTTGAAATGCCAGCATAAAGAAGAAAGAGCCTTGAGGAAACAGAAACCTTCACAATTCGCACAAACTCTCTCAGAATGGGCCGATTCTTGGAGGTTCACCAACTTAACTCTCAACCAACATGATGGTTTATGGCAGCAAGGTTGGTCCACCAATACTCAACCCAGACTGATGAGAAGAGTGCAAGAAAATGAAGATAACCCACATAACGGACCAGCAGGGGTTCGCACCTGGGTTGACTCCTGGAGGTCTACAAGACATCAGCCTCTTCTGGAAAGACAAGCAGCTTGTGCATCAACCCAGCCTGTAGGTCGACATGCGTACACAAGATCTGTGGCAGACTGGGAGCAATCGTGGATGTCGTCAACTCATCAGAGCCATCATGATAGACCATCCATGACTGCATGGAATGATTCTTGGAGGTTTTCCAACTTAGAGGATCTCCAACCTGAGCATGCATGGTTTGAGAAATCAATGGAACTCATCAGAGCATCGAATGCATTTAGCAGATCATTCGATTCTCTGACGTTCAAAGAACAAAATCACTCGAATGAGTGGAATGACTCATGGAGGGTTAAGAAGAGGTTTGATGGTCCTGGAATTAAGCACCTAATGAGGAACGAAGTGTTAGATTGGGATAATTCTTGGATGTTCACCAGCACAGAGTTTTCTCAAAGACAAGATGAATGTTATTCTGATGTCAAGAACCAATCAGTGCAAATCGAAAGCAGGTCAGAGTGGGGTCGATCATGGAAGATGTCAAACCCACAACCAGCAAAGAACATCGCCTCGTGGGTTGATGCAAAGTCGAAGTCATTCAGTGCACAAGACCTGATTCTTTGGTCCAAACACAAACACATCTATTATTTACCTTCTGCTTCGCCCAAAGACTTGAAGCTGAAAATCTGGGCCAAGTCCTGGAGGTTCATGAAGATAGACCTTGGCGGGACGGATGAGGATGAATTTGTGATAAAGACAAAGATTACAAAGATAAGAAAGGAAATGTACTCTGTTATAGATGAGCAGAAACCACATATGAAGAGATGGAGCGATGCATGTAAAATGGCGAAGACCCAACCGCGAGCAAACCGTAGCGTTAAAACCAAATCTGGCAACGTGGAAGATGAAGATGAAGAAGTGTTCGCAGAATGGATGGAATCTTGGAAACTCTCGAATGATTTAAAAACTTGTGAGCCTTCAAAATTATCTTTGAGAAACTGGAAAAACTCTTGGAAGTTTCTCCTTGATCCAAACGTACCAGTGAACGGCCCCAAAACTAGCAAGAGTCGGCGATGATTATAGACTTTGCAGGTCAGGTTTGCAAGAGTATGTCTTTCATTTAAAATATATATGACAAGTTATGTTTTTAAAACTTCTACAGATTCAGCCCAGAATAAAATTGTGTGGCCTGTGCAGACAATTACACTTTGTCTTATTGTGTCCAAGTACAGCAAACCATAACAACATATCATTATTTCTGATGCAGTCACGCTGACAGCTTAGAACTGCGGCTCTAGTTTAACAGTTTCAAGGCACATCATTTATTCTTTTTGTAGTTACTGCACACAGAGTGCACGCGGTTCAGCACTTCCTAACAAAAACACGAATGCAATTGTTTAACTCTAGTACAAGTGTGTTAAATTGGAAGGAGTGCAACAGCAGTTCTGCTGCATGATCACATACTGCAATATTGAAAATTGTAGTAATACAGCATGCAATTGACCACATTTTACGACAAAAATACTGCTTACTGCTTCAGATGAGGTGTACTTCGCAAAAAAAAAATTATATATATATATATATGTATATATGTATGTGTGTATATATATATATATATATAGCAAATAAATAATAAAATAATAAAAAAATTTAATTTTTAAAATTTTAATATATATTTCACTAAAATAAAATATATTTAAATATTTTATAAACTATATATATATATATATGATTTTCCTAATATTAATCTATTTATCTATTTTAAGTTATTTCTCTGAATTGTAATATAAAATATTAGCATGCTTTTTTATATCATAATAGATCAGCAATTCATATAAATGCCAGTGATTCTAGCTGTTAATTTTATGAACCACACTTGCCCTCACAACTCAGGGTATCCTACACTGCCACCTACTGGCAGTGAAAAACAAAACATAAGCATCAGCTCTTACTGACAAGTTGATTAATGTTGTAATTAAGCTGGACTTGTGAGCTCTAAATAGCCCAGCTGATCATGTTGATTGAAATGGTCTTTACAATTATTTTTTTTTTTTTTTGCTTTGCATCACATTTCCACAATCTCTCCTAATTAACTCATTAGCTAAATGTTCTGGCATGTTTCTTTCCAGTTGAAACAACTAGAAATACACATGAAAAAGTCAAATATGCTTCATGGCAATTGCTTCAAGATAATAATTACTATACTTTATATGATAAATTAACCCATCAGTTTGACAGACTTAAATATATCATTGCTTTCTGTATCCCAAATGGATCTTTTATAGGCTTATACTTTCACACAGATCATCTTTTAAGAGTGCAGCACAGATATGGATATTGTCTTTAAGTAATGAATGAGCAGAAGGCGTTTCACTGGCTAGTGTTTACGCAGCACAAATTAAACTACTAAATAATGTGCTGACAATCGTCTGTTCTCTTTTTTTGTTTTGCAAGAGCTCACTTCGGTTCACCATCTGTCATAAACGTCCCATCTCTGTCCTTTCAGAAACACTCATTTAAAGCTCTCCTTTATATGTGCTTCTCTAAACGACGGCCACAATTCAAGGATTCGTGCAGATTTTGTTCAGCGCATTACATGCTGTGCCATTTTGTAGTTAAAACTAAAATTAAACATAAAATTAAAGGTCAAAGCTTAATATGACCCTCCCAGCCTTACTGCAGTTTCTTTTTTGAAGGCCAATTAAACCCTAATGTCTGTTCTTTTGAAAGTCATGAATCTGGACGTGCAGTTAAAAACATAAAAATAGTAATAAAAAATAGCTCACAAACTTGACACCCAGAGTTGTTTAGTTATGTTATGTTATGTTTTGTTATGTTTTGTTTTGTTTTTCGGCCATATCAGCAACAATGGCTGTATTCATGGCAATATTAACAGTATCATTTCAATACATCATTTACAATAATGTAACATACAATCATTATACAAAAACATACAAGTAACAACAATAGTACTGATGAAAATCATGTAGAATCTTTCAATTTAATCATTGATAAAATTCAAAAATTCTTCTGGGTGAGACCTTTTTTAAAAACAAGTAAAAAAATTTTTTGGTTTGTTTTGTTTTTGTTTTTTTTGTTTGTTTTAACGTATTTTATGAGTAAAAACCTTGGCTTTTATTTTTATATTTTTAGTTTTCATGCAAAATTCATTTTATGCCATATTTGCAACAAATGCTGCATTCTTGATAAATTCAAAAGTAACAAGATTTATGATATTCTTAATAGAAATAATAATTCAATTAATCGTATACAATTAACAGTAATAGTTTTACAATAATATAAAAAATAAATATATATATCAATGAGATATAATCTTTCAATTTAATTTTTGATTAAAAAATTCTAATATTTTTATTTTTAGTTTGTATTAGTAATTTTGTTGTTTTTGTTGTTTGTAAAATATTTCTGTTTATACACTACCTGTCAAAAGTTTTTGAACAGTAAGATACTATTTTTAAAACATCTGTTTTCTATTTGAATATATTTTAAAATGTAATTTATTCTTGTGATTTCATCATTACTCCAGCCACATGATCCTTCAGAATCAAATATATTTTATTATTATTATTATTATTATTATAATTATTATGTTGAAAACAGTTGATGAGAATGTTTTGAGGTTTCTTTGATGAATAGAAAGTTCAGAGGAACAACATTTATCTGAAATAGAAATCTGTTGTAACATCATAAATGTCTTTATCATCATTTTTGATCAATTTAAAGCATTCTTGCTAAATAAAAGTATTAATATTCTATATATTTAAATTACATTTAAATGATACTAACTCCAAGCTTTTGAATGGTATAGTGTATAATGTTACAAAAGCTTTTATTTCAGATAAATGCTGATCTTTATACCTTTTTTCATCAAAGAATCCTGAAAAAAACAGTTTTAAATATTGATAATAATAAGAAGAATAAGAAATGTTTTTAGAACAGCAAATCAGCATATTAGAATGATTTCTGAAGGATCATGTGACACTGAAGACTGAAAATTCAGCTTAGATCACAGGAATAAACTACATTTCAAAATATATTCATATGGAAAACAGTTCTTTTGAATAGTAAAAATGTTTCAAGATTATACTGTTTTTGCTATTCATTGGATCAAATAAAGACTTCTTTAAAAAACATTAAAAAAAATCATACTGTTGGTGTATGTCATTTCTGTTTATGTTTCTTCTATTAATTTATGTTGATAAGGGCTCGAAATTTAGTCTGCGCGACCTCAAAATATATTTGGAAGCATTTGTGCGAGTGCGAGAAATTGTTGTGGTGCGACTTGTTTTCATTCCTTTACAAAACTAGCCTAACAACTGCCCAGACTGCTGTGAGCTGATACAGTGTCAGGATCGTCGTTCTCTCCAGCATTACATAACTAATTAAACTTGATCTTTACGTTCTTAACTTTAATGCAGATTTTAGATATTAGCCGTCAATCACTCCCTGTCACTGACACTGCGCTCCGCTGAAACTCGGAACCGGATGTTTTTTTCTCTCTCTCTCAGCCAACCTCTGTTCCTGATTTGCACAAGTGCTGAGTGCTGGCTGTTCTGCTCAATTGGCAGTTGTGGTGCTCCTTAATATTCATTTGGTGCTCCTAAATTTTTTTTGGTGCTCCTAACTTTTTGAAGTTGGGAGAACCAGTGCTACCAAGTAAAAAAGTTAATTTCGAGCCCTGTTGATATTTCTGTATATTTTTCATAGAATATTTGCTTTTTATTTGACTTTATTTCAATTATTGGAAATTATTTGTAATAGTTTTAATTTTAGTTACCAATAAAGACAACACGGTTGTATTTGTGGCTGTATTTGTTGGTAGCAGTGTCATTCAGTTTGTGGAAGACTATTTTTACTGCCTGAAGATTACATATACTGTGACAGTCCTCGCTCTCTAGGACAGAAGTAAAGCGAAAACGCCATCAGATAGATACTTGCAGGCGACCCCGCATGTTTGCTGCTGTATTTTCCAGCACGTATTTGCCTGGCATGGTTGTGGTTGTTATGGCAGGAGCAGGACTGTCTACCACACACGCATCGCTCCAGAGGCCTTCTGGAAACGCTGCAGTAAAATTAATGAGCGGAGGGCTTGACACCAAATTATGGAGGGTGGGTAGTGTGGATGTCTCAGGCGCCGCACAGACACTTAATTTTCTTGCAAAGAGACATGCCTTCAGCGCCGAGTCCTCTCGCTTTCTCTCCAGCACACATACGCAGAAACAAACACAATATATCATCAAACCGCTCCCACGTCAGCAGCATCTCTGCCCCTGTCCCATAGGCCCGTTTAAGCAGGTAATGTAGAGGAGTGGTATTGTTATCCCATTCGCTTCTTCAGCCAACTTATTTTCAGATCGTTTGCAGTTCGCCTCCAGAGCCGTTCACACAGAAACAAGCGAATATCTAAACTCTCACATCACAGTGACACAGACTGCGGTTAGAAAAAACTTAGCCCTGTATATTCGAAAGAGCTAGTTGGCACTGTTTATTCTGGTAAATGTTTGCCACTTTATAGCAGAACATGTCAAAAGCAGAATATGCCATTAAATGACCAATGAGAGGCTTTTCAGTAAACATCACAACAAAATGCAAATGCAAAAATGTATTTACGCCAAATCTAAAGGTAACAAGGCTTTAAATAGTCTTAATAACAACAATTCCGTTAATTGCATACAATAATTTAACAATATTATTTCTAAAAAGGTCATAAAATTGATCAATTAAATTACTCAGATTCTAATATTTTTGTTTTTGTTATGTTTTAAAAATATACTGCAACTTATTTTATTTTCAACCACATAGCAACAAATGCAAACATGCAGGAGACCACTGTTTTGACATTTAGGAAAAATATTCATGCCGTCTAGCCTTAGAGTTCTCTATATTCAAAAAGAACACATGATGAAATATAATAAAAAGCATTCAAACGAGACGCATAATAAGCAGCGGGATGTTTTAGCATTTGCAGTACTGTCACAGGTCTCAAGAGAAAAAAAGAAATCCTCAAAAACATTACAATTCCCCAATATGCACTTCCACAATCCTTTATTTGTCTCTGAGGAATAGAGTGCAAGTCTAATCCTGGAAGAGATTTAACATAATACGCCTTTTAAAGCCCTGGCAGGTGTGTTTGTTAAAGCTAAAGCTTCTGAGGACCAATCATTGTACTCATTTTCATAATCTTAGTGGTCACCAGTTGATCAGACAGTGAGATTCATTTCTGTTCTGCATGAAACTGAGATTAAATTGGGTATTTTATATTATGGTAGAAGACTGTTTTATCATCATTATAAAAACTCATTTAGTCATTTTCTGCTGTGTAGAAATTGAAAATAACAACCAAAACACTATGAGTTAATGTGTGGACTTTATAAGTGCACTTCGTTAATATACAAATAACTCAACATTTTTTATTTATTTTTTATTTCTATAGTGCTTTTTACAATACAGATTGTGTCAGGAAAACAAAAACAGGAAAATAATGCCGATAATGCGAGAGGACAATAGTAAACACTCGATTTACTTGCTTATTAAGACTAGAATTACTACCATAGTTTTTTATTAAGATTTTTAAATTAGTTTTTATTTTATATTTAATTTTTACATTTTATTTGAGCTAATGTGTGGTCTTTATATGTGCACTTCGTTAATATACAAATAAATGAACATTTTTTATTTATTTTTTATTTATATAGTGCTTTTTACAATACAGATTGTCAGGAACACAAAAACAGAAAAATAGTGTGTCGATAATGCAAGAGGACAATAGTAAACACTCAGTTTACTTGCTTATTAAGACTAGAATTACTACCATAGTTTTTATTAAGATTTTAAAATGTAAAGTTTTTATTTTATATTTATTTTTTACATTTTATTTGAGCTAATTGAGTTAATGTGTGGACTTTATAAGTGTACTTCGTTAATATACAAACAACTGAACATTTTTGATTATTCTTTATTTTACCTTTATTTTTTTAGTTATATAGCGCTTTTTACAATACCGATTGTGTCAGGGAAAAAAAAAACAAAGAAAAATAGTGTCGATAATGCAAGAGGACAATAGTAAACACTCGATTTACTTGCTTATTAAAACCAGAGTTACTACCATCATAGTTTTTATTAAGATTTTAAAATTAGTTTTTATTTTATATTAAAATTTTTTTTTCATTTCAGTTGAGCTAATTGAGTTAATGTTTGGACTTTATAAGTGCACTTCGTTAATATACAAATAATTCAACATTTTTTATTTATATAGTGCTTTTTACAATACAGGTTGTGTCAGGAAAAAAAAAAAAGAAAAACAGTGTGTTGATAATGTAAGAGGACAATATTAAACACTTGATTTACTTGCTTATTAAAACCAGAGTTACTACCATTATAGTTTTTATTAAGATTTTAAAATTAGTTTTTATTTTATATTTTAATTTTAATTTTGCATTTTGTTTTTTTTTATTCAGTTTTTAATTTGTATTGATTTTTAATTTCAGTTTTAGTTAAGTGAAAATGAGAAATGTTGCCTTTTTTCATATTTTATTTTATTCCATTTAACATTTATTTCAAGCAATGAATTTTTTTATGGTTCTGGTTTTGTTAACGATAATAACCCTGGGCCAAACAGTCATCTCTAGTCGTCCTATCAGGTTTCCCAGCAGGTTCTCATCAAACCAGTCTTGCTCTGTTTTCATGCTCGCAGGTTCCTGCGCCGGGTGCACGGGAGCATCGGTAATGATGCAGCCACATTTGAGCCGCTTGTCTCCAGCGTACAAGACCTGTCGACCCCCAGCCCAGATATACAGCCATTTCTAAGACCCCCCTCACCGATGGTGGAACCCAAGCTGTGTTTGGGAGCCAATTTGTGCTGGTTACTGTCAGCACTGGAGGTGTCCCACGGTTCTTGAACAGAAACAGCTATAGTGAGATATAGTGGGCCGAGGCTGCTCACATCCATCAATTCTCCTCTCGCTGCCGATTCGCAAAATTATCCTTCACTTTATCCTTCAGCACGAAATTTCATGCTACTCATTGTCTTCGCCCAAACTTTGTCATCATTAGAGCACTTAATGCACCTATAACTTCTAATGACTTCATCTGTACGTTATTAATTTCAGCAGTGGCATATGCTTCAAGATGCTAATGCGGTTCTACCCAAGATATTACCACTGAGTTATTGTTTGCCACAACTGATGGGTACTTGAAGGGTTTTCGGGAAAGCAAACTGTGAAGCGTGAAATTTTGTGCTGAATGATCACTGTTTGTTCACCTGCTAGAAAATAGAATGAGAATCAACTGCTACATGACAACAAATGTCCCCTTCCAAGCTGGGTAGTAAGTGATTACATGTAATCTGGATTACGTAATCAGATTTCAAAAATGAAGTACTTGTAATTAGAGTAGATTACATTTTAAAATACTTACTACAGTTACTTTTTTATTGATTACATGATTACATATTATTCACACAATAGCAATCAATTATTCATAATTTACTGATTCTTTCTAATTAATCTTTTTTATCTTTTTAATTTTTTTTTGTAAACAAAACAGTTTTGTGGATTTAGTCATAAATCAGGTTTTAACAGCATTTGACCAATGGATTAACAAAAATAATTTCAGATTTAAGATTAAGATTAAGATTTTTAGAATTGAATACATTAATTTTTTATTTGAATTATCAGTCAGCAAGTTAACCATGTATTATTGAAAGGCTTTTACACAAATTCTCGTTATTCTTATTTGCAGACATTCTTAAAGGAGAAGTCCACTTCCAGAACAACAGTTTGCAGATAATGTACTCACCCCCTTGTCACCCAAGATGTTCATGTCTTTCTCTCTTCAGTCATAAAGAAATTATGTTTTTTGAGGAAACATTTCAGGATTTTTCTCCATATAATGGACTGCTATGGTGCCCCGAGTGGGAACTTTCAAAATGCAGTTTAAATGCGGCTTCAAACGATCCCAAATGTGGTTGTAAACGATCCCAGCCAAGGAAGAAGGGTCTTATCTAGCGAAACGATCGGTTATTTTCATTTTTAAAAAAAATACAATTTAAATACTTTTTAATCTCAAACGCTTGTCTTGTTTTGCTCTCCCTGTGTATATACAGTAGGGTATGTTGAAAAACTCCAATCGTATTTTCTCCCTCAACTTCAAAAATGATTTCTAAATCATCCTACATCGCTGCAGAAGTACCGACACAGACTTTGCAAAGTGAACATGCAAAGAAGATCAAACACCCTTAACAAAAAAGGTAAAACAGCAATATAAGACGATTATGGTGTTGAGGGAGAACATGAGATGGGAGTTTTTCAACATACCCTAACTGTCATGAACCGGAAAAAAACAGTTCAGGCAGAGCGAGACAAGTTGAGCGTTTGACATTAAAAAGTATACAAACTGTATAATTTTTTATGAAAATAACCGATCGTTTCGCTAGATAAGACCCTTCTTCCTCGGCTGCGTTTACAGCTGCATTTGGGATCGTTTGAAGCCGCATTTAAACTGCATTTTGGAAGTTTAAAATCAGGGCACCATATCACTCCATTATATGGAGAAAAAAATCCTGAAATGTTTCCCTCAAAAAACAATTTCTTTTATGGCTGAAGAAAGAAAGACATGAACATCTTGGATGATTGGATGACAAGGAGTGAGTACATTATCTGTCCATTTTTGTTCTGGAAGTGAACTTCTTTAAACAATCTTTTTGTCATCTGAACCTCTTTCGACTAATATATTTACTTTAAAGGGTTGGTCAATCAGCAATTCTGTAGAACACAATATCTCTCTTTGCATTGGTCTTTGAGAATCATAACTTTGCAGATGTTGTTTATGCTCAAACAGCAACATTACACACTAACTAAAGTTAGAAAAGTGAAATCATAATCAGTGACCCCTTTAATTTGCACATTTGCACGTTCACAATTCTCTGACATTGGTTAATGGTCATATGGTGTGCATGTAAACATAAAGTAAGTGAATTAGTTTGATTGTAATTTTAAATTGATTTATTTTAATTTTACATTTTTATGATTTAATTACTTGTTAGCCGTTCATTAAACTCACAAACCCCCAGCAGTCCTTCTAGGGAACCTTGATGTAATATAATGTTTAATGCACTTCATGTTGTTTCACTCTTTGTATTTTTACATCATTATGGTACAAGATTATTCTGTTTAAATCAATGTGATAAACGAGTTAGGTCAAAAGTCATCTAATTGTATTACCTAAAATGTCTAATGTAATGGATTACATTACTGACTACAATTTTTGTCATGTAATTTAGCATCAGTAACTGATTACAATTTGTGTGTAATCTATCCTGCTTAATAAAATTAATTTCTCATTAAATTATAATTGTTCTAGCATTTTTACTTTTTTTTCTGAAAAAGAAAAACTCAAACTAGTAGTTTACAAAATGTGAAGACACCGAACGTCTAACCGATACATTATATGTGATGGACAGTCTAAGTAGCCAATGAGGAGTGAGTTTTCACGCGGCCAATCAGGCGCAAGTATAGTAAACGTCAGAATAGCGTGCTCTGATTAGTATGCAAACGCCGTGAAGTGAACTTGTTACCCGGATTATCTAGCGTTACTCAGTACTCACCAAAACGGCTGTTTGTCATCTTAAAAATATCACCCATCCAAACTAGGAAATGTCAGGTAAATATGTTTTTCATAAGCACCAAGGATTTCCATTTCCTTTTAAGGCGTTTCTCCAGTCATCCGAGAGAGTTCTTGATGCGTATGTTTGTAGGGAGACCCTGTGTTGAACCCATTCAGACCGCATAAAACTCGTAATGGTCGTTGGAATTGCCTCCTTGAATGTGTGAATTGGGGTGAAACTGTCGGGGTAAAAATGGCTTTGTAAGTAGCTGACAAACGATCCAGCAACGGTTATATGAATTCATAACGCGCTGAAAGCCCGCGCGATTGCAGGTCACGTGAGCGCACTTCAGCGGACTGTACCCTAGCTCAGAAAAATGATATTACATAGTCATATTTGAGGTTATTTTGTGTTATCGTTGGCTATTAAAATAAACATTTGTTGGTAATCCTTCCTGCATTTCATTTACATTATTTACAGTTGTCATTGATGAATGGTTTTTATATCTTACTGACAACCTAGGTTTTCTAGGTTTTCGTGCTTGTTTTATCATATGCAAGTTGAGGAAAAGCCAGACTGATCACTTAGCCAAGTAACGTAACAGCATACCATTTCTTAACAAGACGCACGATTTGATGAATCATTCAAGCATTTCAAGTTTGCAAGTGCCAGAGTTCTATTTGGGAAATCATTTAGATCTCAGTTGAAGCAAAAATCTCAAAAACAACTTGCCTAAGATTATACATGTTTTTGCATATCCAGACCAGTAGACCAAGTCATTAATGCTTCATAAAATGTACCGAAACACAGTAAAGAAACGTCGTACTACCCCTAACTGCATAGTAGGACTTCTAAAATGATTTCTCAGGAGGAGGTTGTACATTAACACAGTGTTCAATTCACTCTTGCATTATAAGAGGGACTCGTGAACTGAGCAGTAATGACCGCAGATCTCTGACTCTGACATGCCTGTGAAAAGAAGCCAGAAAAGCCCTTGATTCAGATCTGAGAATATCAGAGGAGAACAAGTCTTGTTGGATGTGGGACACATCAAAACGTACATTCAGTCGTATGTTTCTGATTTATCTTTTCTGAAGCGTTGCCTCTTGATTTTCTCTAGTAAAACTTCACTGATGGATTTGCATAGTTCCCTTTGTACTCAAAAATAGATTTTTATACTGTATGTATGGTAAGGATCAGCTTGGATAAGCTTATTTATTGCACATGCAGCGCCCCAAAAGTGCTTTAGCATCTATGATGCATTTAAACCTGAACGCTACTGCATTAGATAGAAAAAATGTGATAAATATATGTGACCCTGGACTACAAAACCAGTCTTAAGTCGCTGGGGTATATTAGTAGCAATAACCAAAAATACATTGTATGGGTCAAAATTATTGATTTTTCTTTTATGCCAAAAATCATTAGGAAATTAAGTAAAGATCATGTTCAATGAAAATATTTAGTAAAGTTTGTACTGTAAATGTGTGAAAACCTAGTTTTTGATTAGTAATATGCATTATTAAGAACTTCATTTGGACACCTTTTCTCAATATTTTGATTTTTTTGCACCCTCAGATTCCAGATTTTCAAATAGTTGTATCTCGGTGAAATATTGTTCTATCCTAACAAACGTCAATGGAAAGCTTATGTATTCAGGTTTCAGTTAATGTATAAATCTCAATTTTGAAAAATTATGACTGGTTTTGTGGCCAGGGTCACATATATGGAATTCTGTGGAAAGCTCTAGCATTTGAGTGCACTTTCTTTGATATTTAATTATGTAATGAAATGCATGCATTTTAAATTTAGCTTAAGTGTTCAAAATGCAACCAGTGTTTATGTTCAGGCTGTTTATTTCCAGAGGAGCAAAATGTCTTATTGCTGTACCAAAACCTGACCAGGCAATATGAGAAAAAATCCTTCTGCTTTTTTGGGCTTAGAGAAACAGGTGTGCGTGAGGAGCTCTGTTTTGCATTTGTTTTATATTCAGCTATGAGGAAGATTGAATTTGCGAGACCCTGTTATTAAAAACCGGCGAAGGAAACGCAATATGACTTTTTATTTTGCTTTGTTCATTTTCAATTATTCAAAAACCCCAGCAACTCATTACCTACTACCTGAAAAAGAGAAATAGATTTATAGTGTTCATTTGAAATCACATCCTCGCTTGCTTTTGCACAAAAATACAGCTTTTTTTCAATGCATATTCTTCCTTTGTTATTCAGCATATAAATATAATGCATCTGAAATGCATGCGTTCTTTGTCATTGCGTGAAATGCACGAATAAGTGAAATTCTTAGGTTAAGTACATTTAAAAGCGCAGAATGAAAAGTGGGCCATCGGGGAGAGATAACGCATCAAATATGCAGGGCTGCTGTCACTCGCCATGTTCCCGTCACTGTTTCCGTATAGCACTTCGGATTACAGCGGCTCTTTTCCTGAGATGCCACATTTGGTTTTCAAATGCACCATGGGAAATGCTGCAGAGGGCGTTCGTAAGACTGCTGACGATGGCATGAAAGAAACTTCACTATTGGTTTGATTTTAAAGAGTAAAAAGTGAGCTATGTGGGGAAGATCTTTCATTTAAGTAACCTGTTCCTGTTTCTCCATTGTGTAACCATTTGTCATTATTTGGATCTGGACCTTCCAACCTAGAAATGCCATTAGGTCAAATGTATAGCTATAATTCCTTTATTGATTTCTAACTAATATGTTTGAGTTTTTATTCTCTATTACAGTGATGGATGGCTGCAGTTTGTGGGTCACAGATTGTTAAAGGAATAGTTCACCCAAAAATGAAAATTTGCTGAATGATTACTCATCATCAGGCCGTCCAAGATGTAGGTGAGTTTATTTCTTCATCCAATTTGGAGAGATGTAGCATTGCATCACTGGCTCACCAATGGATCCTCTGCAGTAAATGGGTGCCATCAGAAAAAAAACCTGACAATAATCCACAAGTGATCCACATCACTCCAGTCCATCAGTTAACATCTTGAGAAGCCAAAAGCTTCAAACCGTTGCTTAGGGCTAAAATACGAGTCCATAATCCATAATAACGTTTCCTGCAGTGAAAGTCCTCTCATCTGAATCAGGAGAGAAATATGCACAGATCAAGCACTGTTGTAAACAAATATGTGGATTTTGAAGTGAGAGGACAATATGGACTATTTTAAACAGTTTGAACTTAAAAATGTCTTAATGATCGATTTGTTACTTAGAAACATGCATCTTTTTATTTCACACAACATTAATTGATGGACTGCCCTAGTAAAAAAACAATAGATATAAACTGCATTTATTTTATACTAAGTAAAGTTCAAGTCTGTTGACATACTTACTAATATAAAAATTGTAATTAAACTTTATTTGGAGTACTAGTGCACAATACACATTTCTTAATATTAAGCCTAAAATGTGTATTAATGTCACTATTGATGAGGATTGTATGATCTTTAAATAATATCAGTCTTTACATGCAATAATTCCACTATAGCACAATCAAATATACTTAAGTATATCTTTAGTTGAACTTCAGCACTACTTCTGCACAATTAAAATGCATAAAAGTACAAAATTAGCTGTTCCAATTTAGCAGGCTTTAAATATACCAGTTTAATATAATAGAGCTTCAGTTGCATGGTATTTTTATTAAGTACATAATTTGTAAATATATTTGAAGTACAGTTAGCATGGAATAAATGTATTTTAAATACATTTTAGTATATTTATTTTTCACAAGGGTGGTGTTGTGTGGATTATTGTGAGGCTTTTATCAGCTGGGACAGAAAAAAAAGTGTTTTAGCATAAAAAAAAATTGCACACTTCAGTTTTATGGGATTTTACATTTACCCAAGGCAATAAGCATGCAGAAAAACTGTCCTCAGGGCTTTTCTCCATAAGGCAGCCCTTAAAAGTAGCACAGAGGTCTTTAATCTGAATGCATAATTCAGTTTTCACACTGCAAGCTGTGCTGCCATTAAAAACCTGTCGTCACCCGCAACATCGCCCTCCACTGGATGCCCCATGAGGAATCATGTTAAAATGGGTGTGTGGAGTGTTTTGTTCATTGGAGCTTTAAATGAGTTACATGACTTTACTTTCCAGATAAATAACTATTATGTATGCGCTTGTGCCAAATCTAAACTTCGGAGCAGGCATTAGGATTTAATAGAAAATCATTATTTACAAATGAAACTGAGGCAGGTATTTTATTATAGTTACAAAAAGCAGCATTAAACTGTATCCTTGTCCGTGATCGCATAGAAATGGATCATTATGTCTTATATTGGTCTATCTAGTTGCATCTGAGCTGTTAAACCAAGTGTGTTAAAGCTTGTAGTTTAATTAGAGCCCATTTTAAAATGACTTTTGGTTAAAATAAATATTTGATCTCTTTTTATTTCTAGTCATAGTCTAGTGTCTATGTATATTGTCTATATTTATACATTATACATCAAACTGTGATTTTTAGGACATTAAATGAATATATTTATAATTTACGTGCACACAGTGCTGTAGTTTTTTGCTGGCGTTGTGTTAACGAGTCTGATAAGCAGTCTTGTTCATATGCTATGATTTTGCGCTAAAATAATTAGAACAGTTGACAAGATAAATATATCTTGTTGGCATTAGTGGTTTACTGAAGTATAATATTTGTTTACTAATTAGTCTTGAAATATATTCTTGGTTTATCTTGGGCTGTGTAACAGGAGTGAAGTGGGTGTTAATAATTAATTTTTTCATTTTCATAAACATCTTTTAAATATTCTTTCGTCTGGATCTTTACAGTCTTTGGACACACACTTATGAATTATCATTTTCTTTCTTCATTGGGCTGGATTTTTCCATTTCTGGTACTAGCTTAGACCAGCGTGAATTTCCTTGCTGGTTTGGTGATTTCTCGTGTCAAAGCTGTTTGACTAACAAGTTAATAGACATTTCAGTTCAACCGCTCTCACTTGATCTTTTTCTTGTTGATGCATGTACATTTGTTGTATAATCTGAACAACTGATTTTAAATTATTGTGAATTTCAGCTGATATTGATGAGGTTTTGTTAAATTGCAGTAATGATTTATCATGTCCTTGAAAGCATAAGTATTATATAATGTTTTGTACCACATGGTATGTTTTTTCATATATTCATGTATTTCTATATATACACACACACACACACACACACACACACACACACACACACAAACACAAACACCCCCACATCAGGGCTCTACAGTGTGACCATTTCAGTTGCATTTAGGTTTTCCATGTGTTTTTGCAGCGTTTAGTAATGTATCACAGACATATCTGACAAATCCTTTCATAAACAAAGTGTAGAAAGAGTGTAAATAAGAGATTAATTGTGCAGTGTAGGGAGCTTTGTTGATTGTAATGGAACTTTGTGAGATCGCAATGCACTAAGATGAGTGACAACTTTGAAGGATTTTTAAAAGAGATTGTAAATGAGATGGTGATTTAAATAAACAAGTTAATATTAAGTGACTTACATTGTAGGGCTGTGTATTGCCAAGAATCTGGCGATACGATACGTATCACGATACAGGGGTTGCGATACATTGCGATATTGTAAATAAAGCGATATATTGGGATATTTCTTATTTTATGAATAGGACATCATTTTAGGAAAGCTGTTATTAAGAACACACCACCATATGCAAACCATTCAATGTTATTGAATCACTTTTTGTGCAGTACGAGTAAAGGGGGAAAATAAAGTGCTTGCAAGATTCTTTAGTTATTAAATGTATAAAATATAAGCTTTTATAAACAGACCATATATATTTTTAGCCCCTGCGTTACAATTTAAGTTTGCAGTTGTAACCATGTCAGATCGTTTTGATCTGAACTTAAGAATTACATCTGCTTAATATCAATAAAAAATAAAGTGCTTACTGGATTCCTAAAGTAAACAACAGAATTGTAAAACAATAAAATAAATACAGATATTAGACATTCTCAGAACCTTTTTGTTCTGAGAATTTCAAAAGTTTTGCAGGTTTTTCAGTGTGGAATCACCGAGACAGTGACGCGAGCACCACCTCAACTGCACAAAACAGCCTGCAATCTAGCGGTCAGGATATAAGCTCAAAACAAAGCAACTGTCGTGAATCTTGTATGATTTTTTTTTATATCGATATTCCGTTTTTGAGAATCGATACAGTATCGCCAAACAAAATATCGCGATACACGTGTATCGATATTTTCTTACACCCCTATTACATTGTCTAACTATAACACTATTTTGCTCTATTTCATCGCCAAAAATAGTCTGAAACGAGTCACAACTGAGCCGCTGCGCATCTCCATTCAAACACAGCAGTGTTTCGTTTATGAATGAATGTGCATTTTAAATGAATCTAGTGAGTCAGTCATTCAATATTCCATTCATAAAGAAAGTCACTTAATTTATTCCTGAATAAATCAGCTGTTCGAACGAATTGAATGAATGAATTATTCTGTAATTAAATCAGTGACTTGCCACCACCTACTGCCAGTTTTAGTTTAACTTTTAAAGTATCTTTTCAGTTATTTAAATCATTTAATATTTCTATATTCAAAATTTTATATTTAAAACATTAATCTTAACGTGAATTCACCTACAAGCCACTTTCACCTTCTGGGCCTCCTCTGTAGTACAAATTAATATTGTTAATACTGATTTCGTTTGATTTGTTTGACTTCACTTTGAGTCAAATATTACCTCATAATGGGAAGGCTAATTCTGGATCAGATTTTTGGATTATTGATTAGAAGGTGCTCCTGAAATTCTGACTGTGCTCCTAAAAAGAAAAGTAAGCATAGAGCCCTGTACGTGTATATATGCTAAAAATAAAATGTATTTTTTTTGTTGAAGTTGGTAAAAATATAAAGTCAGGGCAAGAAAAATCTTTATTGTTGGGCAACATGATTGATCGTTTAATGAAATGTGTATATATATTTCACTTATTATCATGAACTATGATATGTCGGTGTAGCATTGATCTTATGGATTGATGGGCTTCATTTACAGTCCACACACAAAATCATTAATATTTCAAGCATTTAATGTGTTGCTCTAAGAAAACATGCTTTCTGTAAGCATTGTGGCTCCTTTTGGCAGCAAGGGAGGTGATGCAGTCTAGTTTAGGTTTTAGCCCTAACAAGCTGGTTTTTGGGCATAAAATTCGTGGTCCTTTAGCCGTTTTGGAGGACAGTTTGAAGGGGAAAGAGCCTCCAATAAGCCTATTGGACTATGTGAACGGGTTTAGGAGGAGATTGTTTTTGGCTGGTCAAGCTGTGCGAGAGAATTTGGAGAAGAAACAAGAAAAAATTAAAAGATTGTTTGATTATGATTCTGAGATGCGAGAGTTTTCTCCGGGTGATCAGGTTTTGGTATTACTACCTGTGCCCGCATCACCCTTTCGGGCGAAATTCTCGGGACCTTATACTGTCACTCGGCGCATGTCTGAATTGAATTATGTTATTTCTACTCCCAGTCGGAAAAAAACTGAGCAGCTTTGTCATGTTAACTTGTTAAAACCATATTTCTCTCGCAGTTTTAAAGCTGTGGCTGTATTAACAGTTTCCGAGGGTGGTGGTACCGCGTCTGGAGAGGAGGAGGGAGTTGAAGCTCCTCCCGAGTGTGTGTTGCAACCTAGGCTGACAAATTCAGAGACTTTGCTCAATTTGGGAAACCTAATGAGCCATTTGTCGTTTTCTCAGCAGCGGGAATTAACAAAGGTAATACACGAATTTCCAGCTTTGTTTGGAGATACTCCATCTTGTACCCATCTTATCGAACATGACGTAGATGTGGGGGACGCATCACCGATTAGACAACGTTTTTATCGTGGGCCAATTGTGAGGCAGCAGGTGTTAGAGGCTGAAGTTCAGTATTTATTGGATAACGGGTTGGCAAAACCATCATGCTCTAGTTGGGCTTCTCCGTGCTTACTTGTAAAAAAAATCTGACAACTCTTACAGGTTTTGTACGGATTATCGAAGAGTAAATAAGACCACCAAGCCTGATGCTTTCCCCCTTCCTCGAGTCGAGGATTGCGTGGACCAGGTGGGTGCCGCTAAATTCGTCAGTAAATTTGACTTATTAAAAGGATATTGGCAAGTGCCACTAACATCTCGGGCGCAAGAGATCACTGCCTTTATTATTTCTTCTGGATTGTATTCTTATTCAGTTATGAGCTTCGGCCTTAGGAATGCGGCGGCAACATTTCAGAGATTGATGAACCGTGTTGTGTCGGGACTTGTGGGCTGCGCAGTATATTTGGACGACGTAATAGTTTATAACGATACCTGGGAACAGCATCTGGAGCGCATTCGTGCCTTGTTTTCCCGTCTAGCTGAAGCTCACCTCACTGTCAATTTAGCCAAGTGTGAATTTGCCAAAGCAACCGTGGTGGGACATGGTAGTGTACGTCCCTTACAGGAAAAAGTGCGCGCTATTGAACAATTCCCTGTTCCGTCTACGGAAAAGGAACTGATGCGTTTCCTGGGTATGGCTGGATATTATCGGGGGTTTTGCCCGAATTTTTTGTCAGTTGTTGGCCCGTTGACTAATTTGTTGAAAGCTTCTGCTTCTGCAGTTTGTCTGGTCTCCTGGTTGCCAACAAGCTTTTGAAAACGTAAAGCTCTCGCTCTCCTCTGCTCCCGTTTTAGCGGCGCCGCAGTTTGATAAACCTTTTACGGTACTCCTTCAGGTCGGGGAGGATGGGGTTGATCACCCAGTCAGTTACTTTTCACGCAAATTTAATTCGTATCAAGCAAATTACTCAGTCATTGAAAAGGAGGCGTTGGCCTTAATATGGGCTCTCCAGTTTTTTGATGTATATGTAGGAGGTGGGGCTCAGATTGTTATTTATTCAGATCACAACCCTTTAACCTTTTTGCATTCGTTGCAGAGCCCCAGTCAGCAATTGATGAGGTGCGTGCTGTTTTTGCAGCCCTATAATTTGCAGGTTAAGCATATTCGGGGCCCAGACAATGTGTTTGCGGACACATTGTCTCGTGCCCATTGCTCTGTGTGATGGGGAAAATGGGGTGAGTGAGGGTCTCCTGTTTGGTATTGTTCTTGTGCAGTTCTTCCTTCTCCTTAAAAGTGCTTCTAGGATCCGGATTGCTGGAGTGTGGGAGAGGTGGGACAGGGGTAAGGGGGGGGAGATGTTACGTCCCAGCGGGTGCTGGGCCTGTTTTTCTTTTTCTTTTGGTTTGCAGGAATGGTGGTTGTTGTGGGCGTGTCTTTCCACCTGAGGCTCATCATGCGGGGCTATTAAAAACTGCGGTGTTGATGAGGACGAGAGACGCGATGTTACCACGCTAGCCAGCTTGCCTGTTGACGATTCGTTGTTTTGTTCTGTGTTTTTGGTTACATTCACTTCAGACCTTCAGCTACAGTCCTCTGTCATGCATTCTTTCGTTACTGACTTCCACTGTTACTGACTACTGATTGTTGAAATTCATTTGTTAATTATGCTTTTGTTAAATAAATTATTTTCTTTTGCTATTTGCTGGTCCGTGTTGGCTCTCGTTTATGTTACAATGTTGAGCCGGTTGTAACTGAATTCTTGTGCTGATCTTGTGTTATGATCATAGTGTTTATAGCATATCTGGATATGAAATAATTTCTTGGCAGTGATGATAAAATGTAAAGTTCAGTGAAGTTGCACACCAACTAAATGCTGTAAAAGGACAGTAGAGTTAAAGAGGAATAATTGTGGATGAAGGACTTGTGAAAGAAAAAGCGAAGCGTACCAATGTTGCGCATAGAGGAGGATGAAAGGCGCGTTCAGATGAAGGTCTATCTGTCTTCGACCCATCGAGCTGTTGACCACATTGATTTTCTTTTTTCCCCTCTGATTTTGCCACTTAAAGTGAAGAGAGGCCTGCATTCGTCCCTTACTCTCGAAGTCTTTCACTGAAGCCAATCCTTCTCAGGATGTACAAGTGATTATGGGTAATTACGTGTGGAGAATGGACACTCAAGGAGAGCTGAGTGTTTAGAGTCTGTCAATCAAAATGCATGAGTTGAAACCAAAACAAGGGCCTTTTTTTGAAGCTACGTTGAAACTGTTGTAAAGACATTTCCTCTTTGAGTTGAGACACTGAAGACTGTTCTGTTAAGCACAACACTTCACATAGAGGCTTTAAACAATTATAGAAACATAAACCTGAAAATTGCAAAATGCAAAACTGCTGATTTTGCCCGTCAGGAATTGATGTGTGTTTGAAAAATGATATTTCAGCATAATTGCTTGAATTTATAGTAATATTAGCAATAAACTGCATGCCTTAGGCAAAAGTTAGTTTTAGCCAAATCCCAAAACAGAAACGGCGCTGAACAGAATACAGACTAACGGCATTAAAAATAAAAAAGCTTCACTAAGCTCTCCTGTGATACGAGGCCTCTGGGATCATTGATCTGCTGTAAAATCTCTCACGGAGGAGTCGGAGAGACTGCGTATTTTGTATCCTAAAGGCTTTGACCTTGGTTTCTTCTTCGCCGTTCAAACGCCAGACAACATATTGCATACCGGCATAATTTTGTACCGTTTAAATGAACAGTTGGTAGTACATTATTATCTTCTCGTTCCCCTTTTTTTCCTCATGAAAAATGTTCTCCGCTGAGCAAACGGGTAATTGGATTTCAGGCCAATCTGGATTGGAGAAATCCTTCTAAAACATGAATAATTTCATTATCAGCCGAGGCATGAAGTTATTATAGATCGACCAGCAAATCGCTGCACGTCGTTTGAAAGTCATGCACGCTTCTAATTTGAAATGTAATTCTTCATGTTGACCTCGCTGACATACATCCTTATAAAGTCCTTTGTATCTGATAATGATCTCAAATACTAATCATTTAGTTACATTCCTGCTTGAACAGATTGCTGTGCTACATGATGTGAATGTGACTCTAAGGATGGGTCAGGATAGTTGAGTCTTGAGGTGTGTGTTTGTATGTATGTTTTTTTGTTTGTTTTTTTTTAAATTTTCAAAAATCATGTTTTTTTTGTGTTTTGTGTTAGTTAGCTGTAATTGTTTTGTTATTTTTACTTAATCAAAATAACCCAACTGCAGTTTGATTGAGATTTAATTGGAGTGCATAATGAAAAACATGATTTTTGGAAATTGTTTAAAAAAAAAAAAATAAAAAAGTGCAGAAAAAGTAAATTCATTACATTACTTTCTTAAATACTACTTTTAAGTAGTAGTTTTTGTTTACTATTATTCTGAGGAAAAAAAAAAGTGTAGAAACATTTTTTTACGCTGAAATGAAATGAAATATGAAAATTTGAAGTAGAAAAACCGCAGTGTATTCTTGTAAAACATATATCAATAATGTCTTTATATGATGTTTGTTTTATTTTCTTTAAAGAATCTTTTTAAACAGTATATTGTTTGGACAAATTAGCTTAAAAGAATTGTTTTCAATTCAGATTAATTTATAAAGCTCTTTTCCCTTATCATTCCACAGCAACATGTTAAAAATTTGACATTTGATAAATATTTGGACTTTAACTTTGACAGCCCTAAAAATAATGTTTGGAAATTTTGCCATTATTTTATGTTTTCTTCTTTTATTAGTTTTTAAGTTTAATGTGTATTATTTCTTGTGTTTTTCTTCTTGTTTTTTTTTTTTTGGTATTTATTTTATTTGTATTTATTATTTTATTTATTTTCGCTTTTCAGAGGTTTGAGGTCCGTAAGATTTTTTTTTTTTTTTTAAACAATTCTCTTATGCTCATCAAGGCTGCATTTATTTGATCAAAAATACAAAAGAAAAATGTAATATTGTGAAATATTTTTACAAATTAAATTTTATTACAGTTTATCTTAATATATTTTAAATAAATGATTTATTTCTGTGATGCAAAGCTGAATTTTCAGCATCATTACTCCAGCCTTCAGTGTCACACGATCTCATTCTAATATGTTGACGACTTATCAATGTTGAAAACAGTTGTGCTGCTTAATATTTTGTTGGAACCTGCAATACATTTTTACTTTACACTGTGTCCTAACTACACGCAACAAACAATTTGGGTGTCCACACCACACAAGACGCGATACCGTGATGTGACGTTATCACAGCTATCCAGAAGGGCAAAAGTGCACTGCACTCCCAACGAAATGGCCAATTTTATGATCTAATTCATAAATATTAAACCTTTTTAACATTATTAAATGTACATACTGAGTGACTGATACTGTCTTTATGGAATACACATGTTGGAGTTCAAATTTTTAATGTACACCTTTGCTTTAATTTATTTCAAGATCTGAGGTAAACTTTCTGTTGTTGCTTTCAGTATGGCTATAAAGTTCACACAAAATGATATTCAAACTCACATGACACATTCAACTTTGAATAAAGCACATAATCCATACTTGAGAGTATCACTGTCATTGGTTTGTATGTTGTTGTTCCAGTTAGGTTGTTAGGTAGCTAGTTAGGACAAAAACTCAGATTAACATGGAAAAGATACCTTTTCTCTCGTGTCGCGGTGTCGCATCGCGTGTAGTTAGGACACGGTGTTATTCTTTAATGAATAAAAAGTTAAAAAGTACAGTATTTATTTATAATAGAAATCTTTTTAAAGAGTGCTGTTTTTTAACTCTCTGTTCATCGAAGTTCCAAGTTCCAAAAAACCTGTTTCCAACATTAATAATAATATAATAATCATATTTTACGTAAAATTAATTTTGGAATTAGTACATTACATCGATCTAGATATTGTTTTTCCACATAGTGTTCGTAAGAAACTTGCTTCTCAACTTATACTTCCAATCTTTGATTATTGTGATGTTGTTTATCAATCTGCATCAAAACTAGATCTTGCGCCACTTAACGCAGTATATAATAGACTTTGCAGATTTGTTTTGGGATGTTCTTTTTATACCCATCATTGTATAATGTATGATGCACTCCAGTGGCCATCTTTGCATACAAGACGACATATTCATTGGCTTCAATTTCTTTTCAAATGTATTTATTTTAACTATCCTAGTTATTTACAACAATATTTTGTACCTTTTTTAAAATTATCAGGTTAGGCTTTCTGTTTAGACCTATTTCTTTGTTCCTCGTGTCAAAAAAAAACAATTGGTAAAAAGCTTTTGTGTTTAAAGCCCCTATTGACTGGAACAATTTACCTGCTAATATGCGAACTGTTACATCATTTAAGATGTTTAAGCAAACTTTGTTTTCATGGTTTGCTCTGGCTTGTACATGTTATTATTGAAGATGGTACTGTTTTTTTTATGTATATTGTAATTGGATTCACTGATCAGTGTATTTTGTATTAGGTTTTGTTGTATATTCGTTACTAGCTTTTAATGGCTTGCTAATATGTTTTTTTGTGGTGCTTTTTTTTCTTTTTTCTCTTATTATCGTTTGCATTTAGTGTTGCTTAAAGATATATTGTTAATTTGTGTTTTTTTTTATTTGTTTGTTTGTTTTATGTTGTGATTGTATTGCATTGCCCCTCGAAAACGAGATGGTACATCTCAAGATAATAAAAATACTAAAAAAAAAATAAATCAGCATATTAGAATGATTTCTGAAGGATCGTGTGACACTGAAGCCTGAAGTAATGATGATGAAAATTCAGCTTTGCATGACAAAAAAAATATATATTTTAAAGTTTATTAAAATAAAAAAGCATTATTTTAAATTGCAATAATATTAAGTTTTTTCTGTATGTTTGATCAAATAAATGCAGCCTTGATGAGCATAAGAAGCATCTTTAAAACACGTGAAAAATCTTACTGCAAACTTTTGAACGGCAGTGTATGTATATATTTAGATGCATTTTTTTTTTAGCATGCTGACTTTTTTTTTTTTTCACACAGTGTGCAGACAGCAGCTGTAGCCTGTCACACAAAAATTAGTTGGCTGATGGTTTTGTATGCGTTTGCTTGATGCATCTTGCACTCTTGTATTCGTAAAGGGCTCCATCAGCTGTTTGTGAATGCAGGAGCACATGTGCGAACATCCCTTTAGAAACGCGTCTGATCGATGTCTGGTGGACACGACCCCGAGCAAGCTTAATTAAACAGAGGTTTGGAGTCGGTTTGGGAAGCGTGTAGTCGTGCACATCTCTAAGTGTGACATCATCGTCCCATCAGTCTCCTCGCGTCTCGTGTTCACTGTGATTGATGAGTGGCATTTGAGAAATTGCTGTGTGACTAATGTCGCATGTCGTTTGCAGGGCGTAAATATTTCTGCACGGTCTCCTGTGGCGGTGCGTTTTAATTAGCTTTGGAAGCATACGAGACAAGCAACATGACGTTGGCGAATTTGTGCCCATAATGCTCAGTAAGCCCGAGCCTTGCGTTTGCTGACCGAGGTTTTACGCTTTCATTGAGCGATTATGTCGCCTCGCTATCCTCAGGGTCGCTGGTGAGGCTCGTACTTAATTGCAAATTTGCAGTCTGTGGAAATCCGGCCGCCAAGCGGCAAATGACTATTGAATACACTCCAACAACACCGGTGTCAACTGTTTTTCCATCTGTAGGAGGAATAATGATGTGGGATTTCAATCCCCAGTTGTTTTACAAAAGCAATTAAGCGTTGTGTATGCAACGTTCAGCACGAAATCCTTCAATATGGAAAATGTCGAGTGTCATTTTGCGTTGAATCTGTATGCATGTCAGTTTCCCCGTCCTCAGATCTGAGCTCTAGATTTGCCCTTTAATGCTTGGAAAACCTTTCCTTTTATATTTTAAAGAACAATTAGCGCCTTCGTTTCACGCTTGAGTGCGTGATAATACCCGTCTCAACCCGAGGCCTCTGTTGATCTTGTTTCCAATCATCTCGGGCCTTGTCTGTTAATTATGTCCAATTTTCATGGACAGTACAGCAATTATCAAAGACTCATGGCAATCGTTAACTCCCCGCTGCTGTGCGCTTCATTGACGTTATTTAATGTTTAAAGTATACGCTGGGATAATGCTAATATCTATGATATTGAAGTGGAAAATCTTATGCGTAATACTTATGGGTGGTTGTTAGTTAGTGTTAGGAGAGTGAGCAGTAGTACTATGAGCTATAGTACACTTATAAATTATGTAAATTAAAAACACCATAAATACACCATATATTAAAAAAAAAAAATCTAAAGACCATTATACAAAAAATAGTCTGTAAAAATGTTTGATTATTGGAGTATGTTTTACAAAAATACAGTGTAATAAATAATTTTTTGAAGTTGTGAATGAAGATCATTGGTGTATGTTTTACAGGTAAACTGTTAAAATGTTTTTCCTCCTAAAGTGTAAATAAAACAGAATATTGGAGTATATTTAACAAGAAAATACAGTGTAATACATTATTTTTCGATGTTGTACATAAGATTATTGAAGTGTGTTGTAAATAAGGCAAAATACAAGAAAATAGGCTTTTTTTATATAAAACAGATTATTGTTAAGTAAAGCAAATTGAAATGTTTTAGAAACAAATTGACTAATTTATTTGTTAGGGTTTTTTTTAAATTCTAAATAAAGATATTGGAGTATGTTTTACAAGAAAATACTCATTTTTTTTCGAAGTTGTAAATAAAAAGTAATTTGGGTACATTTACAAGAAAGATTTTTTTTTTTAAGTAAATAAAACAGATCATTGGAGTATATTTTACAAGAAAATAAAATATAAAAATTTAAAAAAAAATGTAAATAAAGTAAATTGGAATGTTTTTGAAAAAAAAAAAAAGGACTGTAAAAAAGGTATAAAGTTCTAAATAAAGATACTGGAGTGTTTTACAAAAAAATACAAAAATGTAAAAATGATTTTTTTAAGTTGTAAATAATAACAGTAGGCGTGTGCTTTACAAAAAAAAAAACTGTAAAAAATTATAGTTTTTTTTTTTAAATAGTAAAAAATAATTTGGGTACATTTTACAAGAAAATGCATTGTAAAAAAATATTTTTTAAAGTAAATAACACTGATCAATGGAGTATGTTTTATAAGAAAATAGATTATAAAGATTTGTAAGTAAAGCTAATTGAAATATGTTTTAGAAACAAATAGACCGTAATTTTTTTTTATTTCTTTCTTTATTTTTTTTAAATTCTAAATAAAGATATTAGAGTATATTTTACAAAAAAATAAAATATAATTTTTTTTTTTAATTTGTAAATGAAATAAATTGGAATGTTTTAGAAAAAAACGTTTTTAAAGTTCTAAATAAAGATATTGGAGTGTTTTACAAGAAAATACACTGTAAAAATGATTTTTTTTGAAGTTGTAAATACACTGTAAAAAAAAAATATTTTTTTTAAATAGTAAAAAATAATTTGAGTACATTTTACAAGAAAATGCATTGTAAAAAATTATCTTTTAAAGTAAATAAAACTGATCATTGAAGTATGTTTTATAAGAAAATAGATTATAAATATTTTTCCATTTTGTAAGTAAAGCAAATTGAAATGTTTTAGAAACAAATGGATCGTAATTTTTTTTTTTTTTTTTAAATTCTAAATAAAGATACTGGAGTATGTTTTACAAGAAAATACACAATTTGTTTTTCAAAGTTGTAAATAAAAAGTAATTTGGGTACATTTTACAAGAAAATACATGTAAAAATATTTCTTTTGAAGTAAATAAAACAGATCATTGGATATTGGAGTATATTTTACCAGAAAATAAATTATAAAGATTTTTAAAATTTGTAAATGAAGTAAATTGGAATGTTTTAGAAAAAAATGGACTGTAAAAAAGGTTTTAAAGGTTTAAATAAAGATATTGGAGTGTTTTACAAGAAAATACACTGTAAAAATTATTTTTGGAAGTTGTAAATGCTAATTATTGGAGTGTGTTTTGCAATAAAATACACTGTAAAAATGAGGTTTTGAATTGTAAACAATCATTTGAGTATGTTTTACAAGAATACAAAATACATTTAAAAAATTTTTTTTTTTTTTTGAGTAAATTAAACAAAGATTATTGGAGTATGTTGTACAATGAAACAGATAATATGTAAAGATCATAAAGATTTTTTACATTTGTAAATAAAGTAAATTGAAACATGTTTTAGAAGAAAATAGACTGTAATTATTTTTTTTAAAGTTCTAAAAGATGTTGGAGTAAATTTTACAAGAAACAAAAAAGTAAAAAGTACAAGAAAGTAAAAGAAATTAAGTAAAAAAACAAAGAAAAACAAAACAAAAAACCCCAAATATATGGGGTATATATATGTGTATATATATATATATATATATATATATATATATATATATATATATATTGAAGTGGTAAAATAAAACCGATTGTTGGAGTGCTTTTTACAAGAAAATATTTCAGTCTTCCTACTTCAAGTTAAACTCAATGTGTTATATGCCATTTCTTTATAATAATGTGAAATTTACTAGCAATTTCTGAATTAAATTTGTTTCTATGCCAACGCTTTTCCAGTGTAATATGCGTGTTAAAAACACCACTAACAAGCGGCAGCTAAACGCTTGTGAGAATCCCAATGCAGTTTTGCTCGCTTAAATTGTTACAGACAGAAAACACGATGGCCTCTTGCATGGCTCTGATATCTGTGTGAAGAAAGAGAAAAGTAAGTGGTGATGAGGTGAGATGTTTCAATTTCCAGAGCTTGCAGTAATCTGCAGTGAGTTTACCTGTTCTCCAGCAGAGCCTTGGGAGCCTTGCTGTTTCGAGTGTTTGTCTCTCCCTCAGCCCGGAGTGTCAGATGTTGTGGCAGAGCCATCACGGATGAGCTCGAGGCGGAGAGAAACCCGGCCACATCTCCTCCGAGCAAATATTTCTGTAGGCGTGGACGTGTCATTTAAATAGAAGAAGGTAAAGTGCAGGCGTTGAGTAAGCCGCACGCGAGATTTATTGTTTGTGAGCCGCGTTTTGGCAGGTGGTTGCAGAAAATAGCAGACTAGTGGAAAAAGGCCTAGATAAGGAAAGAGCTGACAGGTGATCTATTCCCTTTCTAGGCTCTAAAGGGTTGCAGGTAAACAGAGTGTCAATCATCGGGATTAGTTCACACAGAACCACTCGACGCCTCTTTGTTGAGCTGGGAAACTTTACAGCGTTGTCATCCGCTGTGTCTGTGCCAGATTTCAAAAGCTGCAATATCACGATTGGGATGTAAACAGTTTATGGACACGTTTGTGCGCGGCTCTATACTTGTCACATGTCTGCTTATAGGAATAGTTCAACAAAAAAAAAATTACAAGTTGCTGTTTATTTACATTTGTGTGATTCAAACTTGTATGTTGTTGTTTTTCTTTACATTTAAGATCATTTAAATAAATTATTAAATCATGCTATATATTAAATTATATATTGAATTAAATCTCCAAAGCACACCATTAAAAAGTTGAATAAAAGCTTTCCTTTTTAGTTAAATTATTAAATGTCAATGTTTAGAAAAGTTTTTTTTTTTTGTATGAGTTTGGAATATTCGTGATTAGTCAGTTGTCAATTAATTGTATTTAATAATTTAATCTTACTGATTTTAGGCTTGGCAGTTCTTGTTTAATCAGTTTCACCCAGGGTTATTATTAACTAAAACCGTAAAAAAAGTTACTTGAAATAAAAAAAAAAAAAAAAAAATTAACTGAAAATAAAATATTAAAAAACTAAATATAAAAATGAAAATTAAATCAAACTATTTAAAACCATGATGACTGGTGAAAGGATTTAATATTTTTTTTCTTTATAATTTAAAAATTACTAAAAAAAGACATATTCATTTTAAAAATTGCAATGGAATTTTATGATCGTAGACATTTTCCAGATTTAGATGTTTCCACGTCTAAAGTAACACTAAACAAATGGACTTCCTCATATATAAAGTTTTTAGGTTCACAAGCAAAATCGGTCTTTAATCTGTTCTTGCGTTCCTCTGTATTATTATTATTTATTTGCCAATAATAATAATAATAATAATAATCATCATCATCATCATTATGAGTGGACAGTTTTGATCTGGTAGCCTATCTTGTGCTTAGTCGTAGCCGATACCGCGTCATCTTTTCTAGATTTTGACTAAATGTATTAAATGAAAGGAAAAAACTGTCAACGATATTTAAAATATATTTAAAAATGTTTGTAGCATGGATTAAAAAAAGCAACTCCTATAAGCATTTTGAGAGGAAAAAACAGCATCAAATGGTAGGCTGTACATCACATTTTATTATTACATTAAGAAATGGGCCAAAACAAATTAATTTAAAAGCGAAACTGAAGCCTACCTCTCTCCTCCTGCATGAATTGAAATGTTTCCATATATATATAAAATAAATAAAAAAAGGGAAAAGAATATATATATATTTTCTGCATGAATCGAAATGTTTCCATATTCGTGACACAAGTGGATGCTTTTTATATATATATATATATGTGTATATGTATATGTGTGTGTATATATATATATATATATATATATATATATATATATATATATATATATATATATATATTAGGGAAAAAAAAATATATATATATTTTCTGCATGAATCGAAATGTTTCCATATTCGTGACATAAGTGGATGCTTTATATATATATATATATATATATATATATATATATATATATATATATATATACACATCATCCTTCATTATAGGCTATATCAGCAGTGAGGTGCTGGTCACGCTGAACGGCACAGACTGTACTACGGACTATATAAATTGAGCAGTGTAACCTTTTTATATTTCTTTAACTGTATTTTATCTTGATAATGAACAGGCTGCGCTGTCAAGTTAGCAAAAATATGTTGTGTGCCTGTGAGGTGCCGGCGCGATCACTGCAAATGTTGCTCCTAATTTATGGTCCTACCAACACTGGTTGTTCATACAGATAGAAACAAAATGGCACTCAAAACTGTGAAGCTTTTTCAACTTTTTCATCTGTTTTCTCACGCAGAATCTGCAAGTTTATTGAGCAAATTATGTGTTCTCTCGTCAGACAGGAATATTTGTTTTTGTGGATACATGCCACTCCTTAATTATTGTGATGTTTCTGTCTGCCTTCATTATGGGTTGCTAATTTCTCACAAATTCAATAGTAGTGGGCAGTCGCCGGTTGAAGTATAAATAAATAAATTAATTAAATATAAAAGAGAAATCTATAATATAATATAACATAATATAATAAGGATTATTAAAAATATATTACATTGAATAAAAAAAAAGGGAAAAGTTTAGCATTTCTTAACTAGTTTTGCTTTAGGACCGGAAATTTAAATTGGACATTTTCAAGTACTTCTAGGGCCCTATGATTTGCGTGATGTGGAAAATGCGGACGGAATCGCGGAATACAGTCATAAAAACGGAATTTACTGAATAACGCAGAATGTACCAGAATTTGTCAAAGTTTGAATGAATTAATCAAAAGTAGGTCATTACACTTAAATCAAACCACAATTTGGACTAGTATCTGTAAATATTACACCGCAAAAATGCCATTTAAATGTGAATCCTGCATGTTCTGCATGTCTCTGTTTTAATGAATGAAGCAGACGAGCGGTTTTGTTTGCTACACTCACTGAAGCGCTCGTGACGCTCGCTGTGATTTCAGCATCTGTCGTCTCAGTAAATAAGGACATAAATACATGAACAATATCTGCTGATAGTCGCTTCATGAGCATTTGACCGTTCCATTTTAGGAAAACTAGCGTTATATCATATACACACAGAAATGTAAAGGTAGACACGGCAACCCGTCAAAATAAAAGTCCGGTTAACTTGAAGACACTGTGCCAGAAATATATTACTACTACTACTACTACTACTACTACTACTACTACTACTACTAAAATGAAACAAACATAATTTTTTAGGGTATAATCACACAACATTTCTTCCATGTTTTAATTTTAATAGTAATTTTCCCTTTGTCTGCCAAAAAAAGTTTGCTTAATTTTCAATAATTAAAAAATAAATGAAATTAATGTTTTATGCCTTCATTTGATAACCAGAACATTTTAAATACACAACACAGAATTTATGAAAAAATAACCTTTCCTAAGGCTATTTTAAGAACAAATTTGAATAAATTTTGTATTCAATTAATTAGACATGCTAAAACACAGAATTTGATAACAATAAAACATATGGTGAGAAAAAATAAAACATTTCATAGGTCCATAAACATGTCATTTTTGTTAAATTGATGTGAAATTTTATACGTTTCATGATTTTAATTAATTAGACATGCTCTTTGATTACTAAAATTTTATTTATCCATTAAAAAGGAGTTGAGAAAAATTTAAACGGATTTTATAGGGCCCTATACTTCCTATAAAATTAATAGATAAAAATAAAATTATTATATATATATATATATATATATATATAAACTGCAGTGGAATGATTGTAATAATTTATACTAGTGAGAAATTTATAATTTATAATATTGAGAAAATCGCCTTTAAAGTTGTCCAAATGAAGTCCTTAGCAATGCATATTATTAATCAAAAAATGTGTTTGATTTATTTACAGTAGGAAATTTACAAAATATCTTCATGGAACATGATCTTTACTTAATGTCCTAAGAATTTTTGGCATAAAAGAAAAATCGATCAATAATTTTGACCAATACATTGTATTGTTGGCAATTCCTACAAATATACCCATGCTATATATGACCGGTTTTGTGGTCCAGGGTCACAAACATGTACTCTGTGTGTGTATGTGTGTGTGTGTGTGTGTGTTTGTGTGTGTGTGACATTTTAAATAATTTTAAATAGTCTTTTGGCTCCCTATGAAGTTTGCTGAGGCCGTCTGTTTGAAAACATCTGGTCCAAATTTATTAAAATACTGAAAATATTTAGATAATATGTAAGGTGTTGGCATGCATGTAAATTTTCTTGATTATTTTTTTTTTCTCCCAGAGACATTTACTGTATCGCTGTGTCAGGAATGAATGATAATTGAGGTGATTGACTGCGTTGTTATTCCCAACACTTTTCAGTGTGAACGAGGCCCTTGGACCAATATCAGATGCTAGAGGTGTTGTAACGTCAAAGGACATTGTGGGCTTTGAAAGGTAAACAAGCGCACATTGTCTGAATGCTGAAGAATCCGTCTTCCCTGGCTTTTGGGCCTCGGGCGCGTGTACGGCCAGACCACAAGTCTCTTTGTGCATGTCTGACTGGATCCTGTGTGACTTATAGAGGCTTTTCCTCGGACATTGTGTCTTTTGGCTCACTAGCCTGAAGCTACGCCGAAGCAAGACAGACCGTGATATCAAAAATGAAATCTGTTCTTGGTGAATAAAAAATAACACTGCGTCCACAGCACTCTGGAGTTCTCCGTGCATAGACATCCATTTACCTCAGCACATTAGAGCGCTTCAGACTGGACAGTTTGTACACCTAGAACTATTTGTACAGGACTACCAAAGAGGTAAATTTGTGTTTCAGAGATTTGCTATGTAGTTCCAGTTCATCTGTTTTCTCAGGCAGCCTCTGTAAGTTTTACTGAGCAAATTATGTGTGTTCTCATGAGACAGGAATATCTGTTTTTGTGTATATATGCTTCTCCTTAATTATTTTGATGTGTCTTTCTGTCTGCCTTTATTATGGATTGCTAATTTCTCTAATTTTCTTAAAATGTAATAGTAGTGGGCAGTTGGAGGTTCAAGTATAAATAAATAAATAAATAAATTAAGTATAAAACAGAAATATATAATATAATATAATATAATATAATGAAGATTATTAGATATATTACATTTAATTAAAAAATGGGAAAAGTTTAGCATTTCTTATCTAGTTTTGCTTCAGGACTAGAAGTTTAAATTGGAATTTTCAATTACTTCCTATAAAATGAATAGATAAACACACACGTATGTATGTATGTATATGTGTGTGTGTGTGTGTGTGTGTATGTATATATATGTATATATATATATATATATATATATATATATATATATATAGCTTGCCTTGTTTTGCTTTAGGACCAGAAGTTTGAATTGGCATCTGTTTAATTTGATTAGCTTCTGCCAGAAGAAACTCTACCTGAAATTAATTTGCATCATATATCGTAGAGTCTGTTTGGACATGTGGCCTTTGATGTCACCAACATAGGGAGAATGTTTTTCTATTTTAAAAGATAATAAGCCTGTTTAATTTCTGTTGTACCGATTCAAGATTACATGGTTAATTGAATTATATTATTTTCATTTACCACCGTTTCTTCCATGCGGTCCACATCGCATCAGAACAAACCTGAGACCCGTTTTGCCTCTCAACTGATTGGAAAATGTGCTGGAAACAAACGTCCCACGATGCACTGCCTTTGAAGTTGACAAAAGAACTCTTGGGGGCAACGAGCGAAATGGAAGCATGTGTTTGATAAAATTTATAAGGGCAAAAGAGATGATGAAAGTCATGATTCTCTGGCCGTGAAAGCTCCTTCCTCCTTGATGTGAGGTGGCGCGGCTTGAGCCAGGAAACATTTCTCCCCTTCACTTCAAAAGTAGTGCTGAGTCGAGGCCCTTTTGAGTATCTGGTTTAATTGATGTCACAGACCCTTTAGTGATGAAACAATCAGAGCGTCGTTATGTTTGCAACAGCTGCGCTGCGAGCCACAAACACTTTCCAATTGATCTTTAGCGGGCGAGACCTCTCCTTTCCAATTTACAAGGGCTTCCGATGATGGTGCTTTGCACCAAACACTATAGTTTGGTCTAAAGCACAGAAATGCATAAATTACAAGTCTCGTGCTAGGTAATATTTTCACTTCATGTGTATAATTGTGCAATTATTTAGTTATTTATAGGACTTCAAGTCCAAAATCTCAATTTCAGCATTTTAAACAATAGGGACCTACAAACGTTTTCTTGTGTGTTAAATTAAATGTGATAATTAAATGAACACATTAAACTTTTTTTTTTTTAATTAAATGAAAATAAACCCTTTTATTTGTTGCCGAAGGTTTATCTGTTAAAATCAATACATGGAAGAAACATTGTGTGAATATTCTGTTTAAAAAATGTAATAATAAGTGTAGATTTTTTTTCTACAATTAGGTGGTTAATCTTGTTGTAATATTTATTTTTTAAGCATTTAATTGTTGTTGTTTTTTTTTTTTAATTTGCCAGAAATAGGAATATGTAAACACCTACATTATACTGTACAAAAGTAATACAAGATCGATACATTTGTTACATGTTAAACCGTACTTTTATTTTGACAGGTTGCCGGTTAGTTTTTGTGTGTATGCACAAGTTTCCGGGGGGCGCTACTGTAAAAAAGAACGTGGGTACAACTTCCGGTGAGGCGACGGATGTAGTATACCAATGATATTTTGTGTGCTAATTAGCAAAGAGGCTAAGTGTTTTTTTAGACCATTGTTTACTTTGTAAAGATGCACACCTTTATGAGAGATGTCATTACATTCTTATGGACAACATATGCTTTTCGAATTTGTGTTCCCACATCATTAGCCAATTTGGATCGCTAAATCTTGAATGACTGTCAACTAGTCAAATGACATTTGAACTGAGACATCAGAGCTTGTGTTAAAGGGCATGCCAGATGAAGCCTCGGTTCGAGGCTTGTTAACATAGAAATCACTTTCGTAGAAGCCTCAGTTTCTGTTCAGTCATGTGCGCGATTCACTTTGCGTGTCCTAATGTTCGACCCCAGATCTTACTTTGCGAATACATTTTCATTGGGACCTATTTAATAATTACATTTTTGAATAACCAGTCTATTAAGAAATATGAAAAATACAAATTATTTCAGGAAAATTAAATATATGCCATATGCAATTGATATACGTGTACATTATTCTTCTATTGCAATATATTGATATTCATACTGGCATTTAATGGCACTGTTCAATGGGTAAATTAATTAATCAGAGTCACAAATTCAACAAACAAACACACACACGGTTAGGCTTTTATTTGTGCATATAACATGGATCGATCTATGGAAATTGTGGTGAATGCTTCTTCCGACGGAGTTCACTCCTGTCAACTGTTGAATGAATGAGTGTCACGTCCCGCTTGTTTACGTTGAACCGGAAGACGCTCCCACTTTTGACGCAAGGCCTCATGGGGCGTAGGAAACTTGTGGATACACTATGATATGATGCTAATTTTCTCAAATGAAATGGTAAAATTCGCATGAAGTGACTCTCACAGGAGCTCTGGAGATTAAGTTCATGTATTTATGTTGTCATATAATGAGACCCAAAGGGCGAAAATCACAGCGAGCCTCACGTCACGTGTGCTTCACTATTTGTCGAGTAAACAAAAGAGCGTCTCCGCCATTCATTCATACAGAGCCAAGCACAACATGGAGGATTCATATTTAAACTGCCTTTTTGCGTTTTAATATTCACAGACACTAGTCCTTTAAGGGGGGCGGGGGGTGCCCTAATATAATGGCAGGGGAAACGCTGTTATATGTAGATAAAATTTTATTTGGAAGTGTAGAACACCCAAATACAACTTTCTAAAGAAAAAAAATACAAACTTCAGGAGTTTCTGTTTGAGTACACAGCCAAAAAAAACTCCAATTGTTGCTTGCGTTTTTCTTAAAATTTTGGACATTCATTCATTCTTAAAAAGCAAATTGGGACTTTAAATTAGCCGGACTGAAACTTAAAGTTCTCCTGTTTATAATGATATATGGCACTTGACGCTGACTGCTAGAATAGGTCTGAAAAAACAAATAAAAGTGCAGGTGTGTCAGGTGCCCCAAAAATGGTCTAGGTCTTTAAGGGTTAAAGGTGCAATAAGAGATCTTGGAAAATGTTAACTTTAGCCTGATAGCACTGAAAGCGAACGTCCCACCCTCCCTGCAAATCGTCGCAGTCTACACACACAGACCAGACGACCAGAGACAACATTACTACAATACATTGTAACACCAAGTTGTTCAGCAGCCCAGATAGGAAAACTGTGTGGTGCTAATAATGCACGGGAGACGAGAAGATTGCATATTTTCCCCGAGTTTAATAAAACTACGCCTTCCACAGAATATATAACTACATATAAATACATTTAGACCACGTAACTTCATGATTGCTATTGGGATGTGAAGAGACTTTCAACCAGCGTAACAAAAATGTTTCTGAAGACAATCACCTATTGCACCTTTAAATCAAAATACATATGGACTAGTGTCTGTGAATATTAAGCTGCAAAAATACTATTTAAATATGAATCCTGCTGTTATGTTTCTCTGTGACACAGTTTCATCTACTACACACATACTGAAGAAATTATTATTAAAAAATATTTTGTAAGGAATATGTACTAGGAAAATTATTAACAGTCATTGGCTTTTAAAGTTTAATCATTACATTACGTTTTAAATTTTTTCTTGTAAATATTTCTGCTTTTGATTTTATTTAATAATTATGTAATATTTATAAGCATACTTTTTATTTATTTACTTATTTGTTTATTTTTTTATTCATTCATTTAGTTAATTCAATCATTGCAATCATTGCCTGTTGAATTTTAATAATCACATTAGGTCCTGTTAGGTTTTTACTTTATTTATTTATTTTTAAATATTTATATTTATGCTTCAAATTGTATTATATAACGGTTATCATTTACAGGCCTAAACTTTAGTTTGTTAATAAATTAATTAATTTACACAGTTAATTTAGTCAAAATCATTGCCTTTTGTATTGCAATTCCTGTTTTTTTATTTTATTCACACGTGTGCTTCTTAATGACATGTTTTGCAGTTTTGCGCACATCTATTTTTAGTAGATGTGATAACAGTAGTCCATGAGACTGTGTTTGGTGTAAGACGTATTTCATGTTTGGATGACGTGAAGCAGAGTCAATGATGACAGTTTAAACTTTTACTTTAACTTTTCCTATACAAGGTCTTGTTTAAAAAGAAAAAAATGAAAGGCTGCTTTTAAGAGTTTTGCTGTGTTTTTTTTTTTTTTCGTTCAGCCAAGGGCATCGTCCTCCCTACTTCTCAAAGGAGCAGCAAGTGTCTTTGAAGCCTTTGAAGGCAACAACCCAAAGTTTCAATGCTGTAAGATCTGCATCTCTGATCATATGAAAACATCTCAGATGAAGTTCAAGTCTTGACAAAGGCACCTTATGGAGTCTTTGAGTAGTTGTGGGTAAACTCAGTAGACATTGAGGCCATTATTAACCTCATAAAGACCACACAGGGGAGAATTTGCAATTTAATCAAGCTGTACTTTCTGAGATTCAGCGAATTAGATCTCAGCATTGCTCCATTAAATGCTCACAAGGTGGAATTGTAATATATGATAATGCAAATCTCATTCATGAAGACTCAACTAATTAGAAAAGGCCGTAGGCGTCATGTAAACGACTGCACATTTTTATTCTACAACTACAAGCAGTGTCAGGTGTGCAAATGGAGCAAACACCACTTCAGCCTCGAGCGCAATTCATCTGTTCCTGCGCATTCTTCAGATTTAAGTAACATTTTCCCAATTTAGCTAAGTAATTATCCCCATTCTTCTCTGGCTGCCGGTGTCGTGTTTGCCCAAAGAATAAGGACGAATGCTCCACTACCTGTTTTCCTCTAAAAGCAGCATATTAATCATGGGAAAGTTACTTTGCATTTAAAACTAGTCTAAAGCTGGCAAGACTCGTTCGAGTTACGTAAGCGACGCCATCGATAATGAAAGCGGCTGTGCCATTGATAAGACTAATTTATGCAAATGTGCATTCCGGCCAACAGCACGGAATAGGTTTCAATTATGAAAATGATTTCTGTCATTATTGGGTTTTAGCTTCACATGCATATTTATTTGGAAGTAAAGCCGTTTGGATTGTTTGAGAGTATTGCCTCTCGAATTGAGGGACAGACTAATTGGAGGTGCCCAGTCAAACATAAAATTAACTCTGCATAATAATCCTATCAATAAAACCATAGAAATGCTTAATATTAGCAAAGGAGCAATGAATTCTTCAACTCTTTAGGGATGAAAAAAAAGACGTGAAGGCGGTTTCTTGCGTCAAACTATACCAATGTCTCATAATGCACTGTTTAAACTCCTGCATATTATAACTATTTTAATTTCAGAAAAAACAATTCTTAAAGCCTTTATATATAATCCATTATAGAAGTTTTTCATGCATTAATTATGTCTTGCAATGCAGCTTATAATGCACTGCACGATCTCATGCATTACAATAACTGTTTGTTGTCGCACCTTGAAATATAATGCATTAAAACATGACAAACAAACCTTAAGATTTTATAATGGATTTGGTTGCAGTTATTTGTTAATGAAAGTTTAATGCATTATATCTTTCTAAATGTGTAAAAATGGATAGCTAAGTATTATAATGTTTTATAGCCGTGATTACAATTATTCATGAGATCATGCAATGCATTGTAAGGTGCACTACAAGGCATAATTAATGCATTAAAAACTTCTATAATGCATTATTTATAAAAGCTTTACGTATAGTGTATTTTGCAATGTATTAGTGCATAACCAGGCCCTTTTTTGTGTTCTAAGCTCATATAAGTTTTGCTGTTTTTATTCCATATAGTGTTTGCTTTCAGTTATCCTTTCCATCTGCAACACTTTTCATGTGGGTATCAAAGCGTTGCATGCTGTTTACGATGCTTATGTTGTGTTTTAGCGCTGATGTGAGTCATGAGGTGCGACTTTTGAAGTCACAGTTGCGTTGAATATTTTGGCCAGGAAGCCATTGCTTTTTAGGATAGTAGGAGTTTTGTAGCATGCATGTGGACTGACATATGATATCTTCTGTTTGTTTATTGAATCTTAAGTTCTTCCCAGCTGACGCTGAAAGCCAAACACCTCTAGGCGATCCACATCTAGAGCTGGAAATGTGAACCGAGTGAATGCTGAGACATTAAATTACGTTCTTGCATTTGGCAGATGCTTTTATGCAAAGCAAATTGCAATGCATTCATGGGGTTCATTTGATCATTTCATGCATTCATTGGGAATCGAACCCATGACCTTGCTGTTGCATGCTTTAGGGATAAAAATTTGTTGTTGCAGTTTTATGGAAAACTGCCTCTCAAAATCCTGTGATATCTCAGGCAGCGAATGACTGAAGTGTTTCACATTGATGGTGGTGTGCACAGGTTTTTATCAGTCTGCTAGGAAGAGAAATTATTTTTAGGGTTCCAGTTTGCTGGTGGTTGCCAGGTGCTTAGAAGATAAACTAGATAATCAAAGTTTATCATCAAAAGTTAAAAGAAGTCTCTTCTGCTCACCAAGGCTGCATTTATTTGATTAAAAAAACAGTAAAATCAGTAATATTGTGAATTTTTTTAGAATTTAGAATTACTGTTTTCTGTGTAGATATACATTTAAATGTAATTCATTCATGTGACACAAATCTGAATTTTCAGCATCATTACTCCAGTCTGCAGTGTCACATGATACTTCAGAAATCATTGTAGTATATCAAGTATCTTGATATACTGTTCAAAAGTTTGATGTCACTATGAGTTAAAAAATGATATTTGATTTTAAATTAATCAAAAGTGATGGAAAAGTTTTGTAACATTATAAATGTCTTTACTATTTCAAATAAATGTTGTTCCTATGAACTGTCCATTAATCAAAGAATCCTGAAAAATGAAATATATCACAGTTTCTACAAAAATATGAAGCAGTACAACTGTTTGCAACACTGATAATAATCCGAAATGTTTCTTGAGCAGCAAATCAGCATATTAGAATGATTTCTGAAGGATCATGTGATAAGACTGAAGTAATGATGCTGAAAATTCAGATTTGCATCATAAGAAATGACATTTTAACATGCATTCACATAGAAAACATTTGTTTTGTGTTGTAATAATATTTCATAATTTTACTGTTTTTACTGTATTTTTAAATCAATTAAATACAGCTTTGATGAGCATAAAAGAGCTCTTTCAAAAACATAAAAAGACCTAACTAATCCAAACTTTTGACCGCTACTGTACGTCTTGTTCTTTTCTTTCAAATGACCTTAGAATTTGAATATAATCTTGCGATTGTTCAGATAAATGCAGCAGCACATCCCAGTTCAAAAGCTGTTAGAAATCTCTCCCATTATCAGATATCAGATAAAGAATGAGGATCTGCTCAGGTGACGCTGTACCCTGATCTGCTGTACAGGGCACCATTAACTAACAGTATCCAGCGATACTCTTACAGCACAGAGCGCCATTGAGTCACGGAGCTCCACGAAATGCCTGGCACCCTGCCAAACGCTAAGAGGTGTAGAAATACGTGCAGATTAAACATTTGCTCCTTTTGCCCTGTTCCCCAGGGACGTCTCGTTTGGAAGGGGAGAAACGCGGATCTTATCTCGCTCGCATTATTCTCCGAACCTCCCGTTAAAATCAAAGAGCCCCTCTGCCTCCAGCTATCCTGCATTACACGTCCTATCTGCTGTTTGTCCCTTAAGTGATAACAGCGAACAATTTGTAAATGCAACCCGAGAACTGAGAACAGAACAATGACTCGTGTGAAAGGACAAAGAGAACAAGAGTGCTGGAAAATCTAGGGTGACGCACAGATTCAGAGATTAAGAGCGTAATTGCGGGTCATGGAGAATATGAAATGTGATGCTGGATATTAAATCCATCATTGTGTGTTATCTGTAGGTGTGGATTTGGGGAAATTATTCTTCTAAGTAGGGCATTAAAGGAGAACTCCACTTCCAGTACAAAATTAAAAAAAAAATTTACTCACCCTCTTGTCATCCAAGATGTTCATGTCTTTCTGTCTTCAGTCGTGAAGAAATGATGGTTTTTGAGGAAAGCATTTCAGGATTTTTCTTCATTTAAAGGACTTCAGTTGTGCCCCTGATTTTGAACTTCCAAAATGTAGTTTAAATCCAGCTTCAAAGGGCTCTAAATGATCCCAGCTGAGGAAAAAGGGTCTTATCTAGCGAAACGATCTGTCATTTTTTTTTGGAAAATAAAAATTTGTATACTTTTTAACCACAAAAGCTTGTGTAGCACAGGCTCTGCGACTAAGAAAGTGCAAGTAAGTCAAACGCTGTTTACAAACAAAAAAGGTACAACGATGTTGGACGATTCTGAAGTTGTAGGAGAAAATAACATGGAGTTTTTTGACATACTTTACCTTTTTGAGCCGGAGTACACAGACGATGAACTTGTGGTGATTAGAAGACGTGATTCAAAGTAGTAATGGAAAGTTCGGATCATTTTTCCGACTCGGGCCTTTGAGTCTCGTTCAGCAAAAAGAAGGAATCTTTTTTCGAAGTCATTTCGTTCATTTTAGCAAAATCAGCATCACGTGACAGCCCCATAAGATGAACGAACGACTCGAAAAAAACCTGAAGACTTGAAATGGGTGAACTAATTTTAGTACAGAACCTAATAGGATGTTGCTCATACGCGACTGAACGAATCACTCCCCGAGACGACTCGTTCTTCCCGAGTCACATTAAAGATTAGTTTAAAATGAACTAATCGTTCAAGAACGACCCGTGGACGCGCATCCCAGAGCCTGTGCTATATGAGCTTTTGTGTTTAAAAAGTATAAAAAAATATATATATATTTTTCGAAAAAAAAAAAAAAAAAGACAGATCGTTTCGCTAGATAAAACCGTTCTTCCTTGGCTGGGATTGTTTAGAGCCCTTTGAAGCTGCATTTAAACTACGTTTTGGAAGTTCAAAATTGGGGGCACATTTGAAGTCCATTATATGAAGAAGAAGAAATATGAAGAAATCCTGAAATGTTTTCCTCAGAAACCATCATTTCTTTACGACTGAAGACAGAAAGACAGAAAATTTCATTCATCGGCTGAAAGTGCATAGACCAAAAGTTAAAAAATCTTTTTTTTTTGTTTTTTGTTTTGTTTTGTTTACCCAGTCCTAACATATTTTGTTGTTTTTAAACACTGCGCTGTCGTCCTATAGGTTCATGATTAAAAATGAAAATGTGAACAAAAATTAAAGCAATTAAATGTGTTATTCTAATTAAAATATGAAAATTAAAATGACGGGTAATAATAGATTATGATGGAATTTTTATGACCCTGACCCTGTTACGGACAATGTTAAAGTCCAGCGCAACCTCTGAGATATATAATATATACAGAGAAAGAGAGAGTAGTTTTATTGTTTTAATTTCATTGTTTCATTTATTTTAACTCACCTTTTTATTTATCTATTAAAGGGGTCATCGGATGCTAAGTTCACTTTTTCATGTTGTTTGAACGTTAATGTGTGTTATGTACAAATCTACCCTATAATGATAAAAATCCATGCAGCGTTTTTTTTTTATTAATCTGTAAAAATAATATCCCCTTTTTCAAATCGAGCCGTTCTTAGATGCCTGTCGGTGTGCCGTCACACCCACAGAGGCTGCTCCCACGATAGTTGATTGACATAAGCGATTTACCTTGAATCAGCTGTCACAGTCCTCCCTCTTTGTTTTGATGCCGGAGCAGGGATGTAAGTTAGACAAGAATATCTCCGATTGAGCAATTGAGGTGTTGTGTTGCTGGATGTAATAATGAACGTAGTGGGCGTCATTTACTCCCAACATCTGAGCCGCTGAAGATGCAGTAGATTGTTTGTTTGTGAAGGGAATGCACCTCCCGATCCGTCTATGTTCGCGCGAATCATTCATGATCCAGCTTCACTTACAGCAAAAGTGAGTATAAGGGGTTTTTTATGAATCTTTGCAATCGCCTTTCCTAATAACGTGGTAGAGAGAAGAGAGGGGTGGGGTGAGCATTTGCATTTAAAGGAACAACCCCTTAGAATGAGATGATTTTTGCTGAGCTCATTTTGACAAGGTAAAAAGGGTGTTGTTTTACAAAACCATTGAGAATTTTTAATCAAAGTATATTAGAGACTTTTCATTAAGACCCTAAAGAATCATATCAACTTGTGGAAAATGGGCATCCGATGACCCCTTTAAAATATCTAATTACTTATATCTCTATTTTCCATATCGTTCTGTGTAAATATTATATTTTATAGTCTGTTTTTATTTTTTATATATTATACAGTCAAATGTAATGTAATATATTTTAATAACCTAAATATATATTTTTGTATATAAGTGTTTTAGTCGTCTTTTTGCCTCTTGTACAATGATTTTTAAAATAGATGTACACCATTGTATGGCATGATACAAGAAGACACTTTTTCATTGGGAAAAAAAAAGCCTGTTTGTGTCTTCACTTGTGTTTATAATATAGATTATAGTTATAGGGTGTGTGGTTTTAATCATCTTTGATTATAACTTTAAAGCAGATTTATTGAGCTGCCACTGTTTAGTCTCTGGTAGAAATGAGAGGTCATAACTGGTTGGCTGAAATAATCTTATTCATAATGGATCCACACATGCTGTTATCCAGAGGGGCTTACAAAGAATAATTTATGTGGCCTAATGCAAGTAATTAGACGACACGAGGAACCCTGGCACAGATGCTCATTACTAAACACTGTATTGTTTACATAATGTCATCCACTGCCAGACGTACTCATGTAAACACTGAGACTGTGTGATGGCATGTTTAGAGCAGCGCACTGCTTTTGGGAAGTACAGTGTGAACTCTACTGTGTAGGTGTAGATTTTCAAAAAACACCATGTCATACTGTGTCTGCCTTGATGTGCAGCCACCACAGCATGTTGCATGAAATATGCATCCCACAATGCAATGCTACTTACATTTACACTTGAATGCAATACCAGCATATACATCTCAAACCATAATGCACACTAGACTGAGTGCTACATGCTGTTGCGTATTATGTAACAACTGAAGTAATATTTGCATTGCATGTTTAATTGAGCAAGGTGTCCATTTCAATTTTCAGAAATGAAGTGAAGTACAGTATTATATTATATTATATTACATTATATTATATTACGTTATATTATGTTATATATTATATTATGCAGTTGTTTATATCTTTTAACATCTTTTTGGCTCATTATATTATATTATATTATATTATTAAAATAAATATTGGACAGTTGTATTTATCTTTCAACATATCTTGGCTTATTATCTTTTTTTTATTTAATAATTACAAATGCAACCTTTAAAACAGTAATATCTACATTGCATGTTTAATTTATTTTAATTTCACATTTGTGAAGCAACATTTGGCTAGATATTTGAAAAAGTTTTCAGACAACAGGAAAAGACAAATAAATAGGAAAAAAAACACCTTTTACTTTATTATTAATATTAATATTATTATTATTATTATTTTATTATTATTATCAGTGTTATTTGCTTATTGGAAAAAAAATTGTCTATCAATGTGTTTTGTTCATGTGGTTGGAAAAAATCTAAATATTTATATTATATTGTAATATAATAATAATATAATATAATATAATATACAATTGTATATATCTTAATATCTTTTTGACTCATTGTTTATTATATTATAAATAATTGACAATTGTACTTTTAGCGTCTTTTTGACTTATGTTATATATTATATTATATTATATTATAAATAATTAATAATTGTATGTTATCTTTTTACATCTATTTTGGCTCATCATGTTATATTATATATTTAAATAAATATTTGACAATTGTACATTTCTTTTTTTGGGGTAATGTAATAATATAATTTAATATATACAATTGTCAAATATGTACATTATATCTCTTAATATTTTGTTCACTCATAATATAATATAATGTAATATAATATAATAGAAGAATATGTATTTGACAATTGCATATGTCGCTTAATATCTTTTTTGGCTCATTATATACAATGGTATAATATAATATATAAAATGATGTAATATTATATAAGAAGTATTTCACAATTGTGTAAATCTCTTAATATCTTTTTGACATAAAATATAATAATATATAATACAATTGTATATATCTCTTAATGTCTTTTTTGACTCATTGACAATTGTACTTTTAGCATCTTTTTGACTTTATTCCACATGCACCTACAGAGGCATGACAACATTTCAAACGCTGCATCCTGCATACTGTCACATACTATTTTTGAGACTAGTGTGCATGATACAGTACGCACCACTCAGCATGCTAGTATTTCTTTCATCACTCAGAAGGACAGATGGTTGCAGCGGCAGCCAAAACCTCACTCGTGTAAATGAGGACATATGAAAGACTTACTGAATCTTGAGTCATTTCTACCTCTGAGGACGTCTCCCCAAAGGCAGGGTTTGTCATATTTCGCTCACTTCTGAAGCCAATTATGTCTCCGAAGTATAGTGAAGTAAACAAACACACACAAACAGGACTCTCTGGTGGTGCTGCGAGTAAACAGGTGGACTCCTATCAGAGATGGTTTAGTGTAATCTGTATTCTGCAGACTGACGGACCCTTGAAGGTACCTGAGAATTTCACTCAGTCAAAGATAAAATAGTTTACGAGATAAACACTGAATCCTGTTGCTGTGAAATCAGTCACGCACAAGTTTGCTACAACTAACAACTTCATGAATTTAAACGAGATGCTCTTGTATGGTTTGCTCTCATAAATGAGAACCGTAAAGAATGGTCATGTTTGCACACGGGCCAAAGCTTCGAGCTCCTAAAATGCCATCGGAGGTTATAAACGTGGCTCTGATTGCAGGATTTCCTTATAGTTACTTGAAGGTTTCCGTCTTCAGTATCCTGATAGCGTGTGTTTTTAAAGCTTTCATCCGTGTGTCGGTGCCTGCTGGTTATTATTTCCAGCTTCCAGTGTTTCCGAGTGCACTCAAGTTATCACTCACTCCCGAGTTTGTTTGGGATGATGCTGAGGATTTTGAGCGCTCCAATGCTGCAGGTCAGCATCTGTGTGTCTGTGATTGTTGGAGAAAGGGAAACCTTTGCTTTTAGCTGGATGTTTTGTGCTGTTCCTTTTTTTTATTTAGTATTTTTGTGATGTTCGGTTGTGCTAATGACTTCTGAACATCTGTTGCTGTGGATTGAATGCTACTTGATTAAGTACAGCATGTCAAAAATGCCCTTGCTTTGAGAAGGAAGAAAAAATGCATGTTTTTTTTTTTTTGAAGTAGCATTTGAGAAGACATCTGAAAACCTTTCTTTACAGACAAAAACATGAACAGAAGGAGAAACAAATAAATATATAAAGAAATATAAGTATATGCTTTTCAAATTTGTCATTTATTTGTTTGTTTATTTATTTAATTATTCATTTATTTATTTATTTATCAGCTCACTTTACCATGTTGTTTTTTTTGGGGTAAAAAATTAAATTGTCAAAAAAAAAAAAAACTAAACTAAAATTTAGAAAAACATCTAAAGAAAGAGAAATTAAAAGAAAATAAAAAAATATAATATATCATGTCAAAAATATAAAATATATTTTATTTAATTTAATTTAAAAAATGATAAATTAATGCTTGTTGTTGTTATTGTTTTAAATATATAAAGAAATATAAGTATATGCATTTCAAATTAATTAATAATTAATTAATCAGCTCACTTTACCATGTGTTTTTTTTATATATATAATTTTTTTGTAAAAAAAATAAATAAATAAATAAATAAAAATAACTAAAATTTAGAAAAACATCTACCAAAGTTGAAATCAAAAGAAAAGAAAAAAATATAATATATAAAATAAAAAATATGAAAAAAAAATTGATTGATTGATTGATTGATTGATTTTTTTTTAATTAAAACATTTTAGATTTTATATTTTTTATATTACACAGTGTTTTCTTTTTTGTTTCTTCTCTGTAAATGTTTTTTTTGTTTGTTTTTTATTTGTAGTTGCTTTCCTGGGTTGTTCTTGTGAATAGGAATAAAATGCATGTTAAGATGCTGATAAAATTGTGTATTCTCCACTCACTTTATCTAGTGGGCAATAAATTTTAATTTACCACCTTGGCAACAAAAACATCCAGCGTGACCATCGCAGTCCAACTCTTATGAGCTGATTCATTAAAATGCATCATTCAGAAAGGCTCATCAGACTCAAATGCTGTTTGCAATATAGTGCTGTCAGCTCACTTTACCACGTTTATGTCCATTCTGCAGAAGTCCAGGCATTTTCCTCCAAATCAGTGCTGGAAGCGTCTACAGATCCTGTCTCGATACAAGCTTTTATAAAAGAATCCTTAATGGAATCATTAAGTTGAATCAGAATTGGAGCCAGAATCATTAAATTCTTTACAATTCTCATTGCTAGTTTAGTTTGTTTATTTGTTCATTTTCATTGCTTTGTTTACACCATTAACAATGTCAGTTGCAGGGAGCACGAAAGACTTTTGAAAATGGTTTTGCTAGACAAAACATCATCAGGAGAAATCAAACAAGAAAACAAAAATAAATACAATTTAAAGAAATACATATTTTTAAAAAGATATATTTTTATATTTTTACATCTCTCTTTTTTGTCCCTTTTCTGTCAACCCCCCCTCCCTTCTTTTTGGAAAAAAAAAAATCAGAAAAACATCTACAGAAAGAGAGAAAAGAAATGATATTTATTTCTGATTTTATTTATTTATTTCTGATTTTATTTATTTATACCTTTAATAATTTCAGCTGCAGGGAGCAAAAAAGACTTTAGAAAACTCTTTTGCCAGACAAAACCACATCCTTTTTTAAATTATTTTTAAAATGAAGATCAATTTCATTTATGTCTCAATATTCTAGATACATTTTCAATTTCTGTTTTTATATTTTTACATTTCTTTTTTTCCTCCTTTTATGATTTTTTATTGGAAAGCAAATATAAATTGTGTTTTGTGAAAAACAACAATAACAACAACAACAATAATAATAATAATAATAATAAAACAATAAATTAATTTTAAAAAATCCAGAAAAACATCTAGAGAAGGAGAAGTCAAAAGAAAAGAGAAAGTAATAACATATAATATTTAAAACAAAATTTAAAAATA